>JAUCMU010000030.1:3507215-3542488 GCA_032275025.1 Enteromius treurensis
ATGTGCTCCCGGATCTGTCTACCTGCCTGTTTGTAATCCCTTTTTGTGAGTATTAAATATCTGTTTCTGAAGAATCCAAATCTCTACTCGTCCTTCCCGCACAACAACCGTGACATGCAGGTCCCTGAATGAATCTAAATAATTAAAACGATCTGGACTGATATTATAAAGGATGATGCTTGCAGTAGGATACGAACGGGCCTGAACTTCTCTGAATACTGTGAAATCAGTAATGTGAGAATCTGCTGGCTCTTAGTTTTCATTAAATTCTCTTTGAGAGACATATTTCTCCAGCGTAAGTTCTCAGTTCACAGATTTCCGTTACATAAGTACTAGATAAATCCATTAGAGGTCAAACTATCCTTGTGTGATTTCATCCCTCGTGGGATCCTCCGGCCTGAAGTCTCATGACATAAAGATCACACACATCTTAGACTCATCATACATCAACAACATCACATCTGGAAGTATGGAGCATGCAGAATATTAAACATTTATGAGCGGTAATTAATTGCATATTAAGGCTTTATTCTACATCCCTAATCCTACCCAGTACCTACACTTAACTAATACTGCACTAACTATTAATAAGCAGCATATAGGTAGTTTATTGAAGGCAAAATCGAAGAAAAGTGTTATGAATATGCATATACTTTAAAATAATGAAATTTGAACTTTAATTGTATTTGTTTACACTATGGAATTTTGAGAAATTCAATTTCTAACATCTGAGTTTACGAATGTGAATGATTACTTTAGTCAACTGGGTCATGGTCAAATGAATAAATAAAAGGGCTAAAACAAACAAAGCTAGATAAAAATTAGTGAGATGAATATATGAATGAATTAATGATTTCTCTTCACGATTGCTTTGCAGTGAATAAAATGTTCGGGAGTGGTTAACAGAACCTGTTGTATTACTGGTAAGAATGATGTAAACATGGTCTGCTAGGTTATGATGTTCCTGTCTCAGGTGTGTTACGAGAAGAGGAATTCATTTTCTTCAGGAAATCACTTTAATATGAATTTGGGAAGATTTGATCCTCTGAATTTCCCAGAAAGGGTGTGAACGCATGCGAGTATTAAACGGGCGAGATGAAGCGAAATACAATCCTGAACGAAGACATCTCACTGCACGACACATGTTCCTGTGAGGTTTAATGTGTGCTGGATCTACTGCTGTTAAGAGTGGGGTATGGACTGGACAGAGCACTTTAATGTCCCGGATCTAACCTCTGCTGAAGCACATCAACATCCACTCTTATACAGTATATGTGTGCAATAAAACACTCCAGAAACACTCAGCTGTATAAACAATGTCTGAGCCAAGCGTCCAGCCTCGTGAAAGTGGCCCAGAATCACAGGACACGCTTCTTCTGGCTTAATTATGAGCTACTTTAGAGGTCAGGATATATTTCATATTTAACCATCTCATATTTACCAGAGATCCCACGTCATGTGGAGTTTAAGTCTAAAAATGTGTATAATTGCCCTCAGATGATGTTTTAACCCAGAGAACGATGCTTTATTGTTTCAAAAACAGAAACCGTAAAAAGAAAGATGGAACAAGTCAGATTAAAGAGTAAGTTCCCCCAAAAATGACATTTCCTCAAGTCATTATAAATCTGTATCACTTATATTAGTGAAACATAAAAAGGGGATATTTTGAATAATATCCAAGCCACAATCAAAACCCACAATGATGGAAGTCTCCACAAACACGCCATGCAGCCAGCTCTCAGTGTCTATATGTAGTCATGTATTATTATTATATGTACTTTTAACTACTTGCTTGCATATTACTAGCATATAGTTCTCACCTGTATAATCCACATATTAATGCTTGATCTCTTAATTATAATACATAACTGATGTGACAACTAACTAACTTACTTACTAACTATCAAGAATCTCTATAAGATCTGTTCCCTAATCGAAAGTGTCATCATTGTATTATGTCATGAGAATATTTGTGTAGTTGCACTTTTGACCAACATGACCATTTTATAGAGTATAAAAAAATACTAAAGACAGCAATATGCCTCTAGAATGGCAATTTTAGTAACAATATTACTTTATTAATATATTTGCAGTCACTAATGTAACAAAAAGCAGTAAATAGTATAAAGAACAACACGAGAGCAAAGCGTATCTACAATAAAATTAAAATGCTCACGCAGTGATTTCAACATTAATCAGTAAGGCTTTCGGAAATCAGTTCTCACCACTAACGCTTACTTTGGTCTCAATAAACTCCCATTTTTCTGGTTATTAATAGTCAGTACGGTACAGTAGTTTTTAGTTTAGTTATGGGGTTTAAAGATTAACAGATCTAAAATATGATCAAGAAGAATAACACTTTAATCTCTGCTTTATAATCAGCCAATATGCTTGTAATATGCATGCTATTTAATGGAGAATTGTGCAATGTGTCTCTAAAATATTATAGATAAATGCATGTCAATACTTTAATATTGTAAATTTCAGAGTCCATGTAAACTTAAGCAAATGTTCATGTTGTGGAACTTAATTGAAATGCAGTGAAATAAAAAGTTGTCCACAAGTCTAATGAAATAGTCCCTGTTCCTTTAAGAGACAGATCACATAAGGTGTGATGGTCACATAAGGTCAATACACTCCTAATTTGCTGCTTATTAATATATGAAGAAGTATCTCACAAACATCTCACTCATTGTCCTCTCCTGGATATGTCTCTGTCTGAATCCAGAAGATGTCGCAGGTGCTCTTCAGTGCATCACGGATTCATAAGAACAAACTCCTGTAAACAGTGTGTGTGTGTGTTAGGTGGAGGTCAGGAGGTTGAGATTGTTCACTCTTCCTCAGGGCTGTGTAAGACTCCTTTCTTCTGCTGGAATGGGATGCAGCTGATTATGAAGCAGAATTCATCTACATGAGAAGAAGCTCTGATCAGTTCAGTGTGTGTCCTTGTGCAGCGGGACAGTGCACATATGAAAAGATTTATCAAAGCCTTACAGATCTGCATTTACATTTATGATGTCAACAGACGCTTTCATCCAAAATGACCTACAAAAGACAAACAAAAGCTGTGTAAAAAGAACCAACAATATTGCACTGATGAAAAAAAGTGAACTGAAATTAAATTATTAAGTATTTTAAAATAAATGACATGAAATCAAAGTGGAATTACATATAATCTTTAATATTAATGTAATTATTTCATTTTTTATATATTTAGCGTAATATACTAAAGGTTTATAAGACAAAATGATTAGTAAGTAAGCTAAATAAAATATAATGTCATATTTTGTGAGTGTGTGTGTGTGTGTGTGTGTGTGTGTGTGTGTGTGTGTGTGCGTGCACATGCTTACTAATGAACTTGTTAAGCATTACTTAATCATAAGTACACATACACATGTGTGTGTGTTCAAATTTCAACAAATGATTCTAACATTACATAATAATTACTAATACATGAATTAACATTAATCAAAAGCTCTTACAAATGTTGTTATTCTTACACACACATATATATATATGATCATGCACATTATTAATATATACAGTGTATATATACAGATGATGTTAACAGATGTTATAAACTCTTATTAACAGCTTATTTCTTAGTGTGCATGTGACTGCTTATTTATTTATTTATCTTGTTTTTGCAGCACCCAGTCTAGAATTAAAAGTCTTTATCATTTTTAAACATTTATAAAAGTTTATTACTAGTCCTTTATGTGGATTGGTCTTTTAGCTGCTGTAACAGAAGGTGACTAGTTAGGAGTGTTTGGTAACACTTTAGAGTAGGTTAGCTATGAACTATAACTTGTTAACCATTATCTACAACTTTTCCCTCAATAAATTAATTATTTGCTGTTTATTAATATTTAGTGTGGTAGTTGTTAAGTGTAGGATTAGGGATGTAGATTAAGACATTAATATGTCCTTAATTACTGCTCATAAGTGGCTGATATTCTAGTAACATGCATGCTAATAAACAACGAACACATGTACAGTAACTGTAAAATGAAGTGTTACAAGTGTTTATATTCATGTAAAGACATAAAAACAACAAGAACCAACCATGCATCAAAATAAAGAAAATAGTAAACAAATAAACAGAAAATAAAGCCCTGCAACTGTTCAGCATCTTCACCGTTTCTCGCAAACTCGAAGACGAAAGCGAGCATCAGAAGTGTGTTCTCAGCACGGCGTATTCAGCGTCTTGACCACGGGGGTTTGTGAGCGCCGCTAGCACCGATGCCTGCTCCTGATCCCACCCACGCCGCAGGGAATCCCAGCCTTTGATGTGTTCAGGGAAGGGCTGGATTAAGAGTCGGCCAGCACTCTTTTCCAGCAGGCCTGCTTTCCAACTTAGCAAACTCCACTTTGTTTGCTGTGTAAATAGAAGTCTGTATGAGGCCAGCTCTTCTGGCTCTTTGTTGCTGATCTGGATTGAGAGGAGGAGGCGTTCACCAGCTGTGTGGGTGATCAGGACACGAGAACACCCCGGGCCATCCGTCTTTACAGAGACTAACTCCAGTCCAGTCACACATAGATCTCAGAGCCATGGCTCATTCAGTGCTGATGCACTTCAAGTGTACAAAACTTCACTGATGAGCAAACATTGGGTAACACTATATATATATTTTTTATTATTCTGTTCACTCCAAGTAATGTTGCAATTTTTATTAGAGTGTTATTTAACTGTCTGATTAGTGTTAACTAACTCTTTAATGTGAAGGTCTCTCATTGCATCATAGGACTAAATTATATTTTACTATATATTCAAACTGAAAACAATATTTCCCAATATTACTGTTTTCAAAAAAAAAAAAAAGTATAAAACATATAAGTGTATTTAAATAAAAATATATAAATTATCTACGTTTCAATTGAATTGAATTTAGTTTTTTTTTTTTTTTCTGTATGGTTCACCTTTGGTGAACAGAAGAGACTTAAAATAAATAAATAGCATACCCATCTCAAACTTTGTAATGGTAGTGTAAGCAATTGTGCAGTCAAATTTCTTAAAAAACTGCTCATTTGTGATATTTATCCTTAACGGTCAAATAAAATGTGTAATCCGGTAATACCGTCCAGTCCTATACGTGTCATGTTTGTCACATTGTCTTCTGAAGCTGCTGTAGAGCGGAGAAAGGGAGGGATGAGGGTCTTTGATGAGATTCCCTGCTGAGTGTGAGTTTGGGAGGGTAAACAAACACATGAAGTGACTAGCATACGCTCACATGCTGCTGAATAGAGAGACTGGGAAACAAGCTTCAGCTGCTTATACTCCAGACATCACCTGCAGGCAGTCACCTCACGTGACAGATGTTAGTATTGATGTGGCCTGATGGACAAAGATCTGCGACAGTTCTTATATTCTGTCTCCTGTCATTCTAGTTTTAGAAGTCAAAGCTGCTTATATTGCATTTAAAGTGTGTATTTGATCAGGTCATGCACTCATTGGGATTTGAACCCATGACCTTGGCATTGTAAGTGCTCTTAACATTTGATACGAATGCTTTTGGTTGCACTTTTAGGTTTCTGTCTTCTGAAAATGTACTTATACCTTTTTTGAAAATATTTTCTTCACAGTGAGATCATCAGTTGTTTTTGCAACTCACTGAAATAGCATGACTCTGAGCAAACATTTGAGCAAAACGGCAAACACACTTACATTTCCCTGCAGTTCCCATCTGAAATGAACTGCAGATACAGTAATTTATTTTAATATGATTACATTATAAAATTATCAATAAATAAATACTTGTTTTATACACTTGTTTGAACAATGTTATAACCTTTTTAAATAGTGTGTTCTATTATAGATCTAGACTTTCAGTCATAAAATATAAAAATCCCTTACAAAACTTTATTACATTTTAATGCCAAAAGTTTTGAAATGAATGAACTGTTATACTTAAGATACAATCCTTATTTAGACAACAGTCAGTCATGGTGAAATGTGATTCAGAAGCAAGCTACCAGTTTTATCAGAACATAATTTTCAAAAGTATACAGTGTTCAAAACAATTAATGCACAATATGAATATGCATATGAATTCATATAATCCCTATGTTTGAAAACAAGACCTAAATCATCGTTATTCATTACTATTCACTCTCGTTTTGACATGAGATGTGTTTGTGTGTGTGAACAGCACACTTGATCGTACTGAAGCTGTAAACTCCGATGGTTTTTCATAGGGAAGGGTCCTATTAGGATTAGAGATGCATGAATAGCCAATCAAAAGAGCAGCAGATCGGGTCAGGTCTAAGTTTGAGTAAATCATTAGGGGTCAATGTAGTCATCACTATGTGGTCTTTCAAACACTAACTGGTCTCGTGGATCATTACCTTGCTAATTATACACCTGCCATCAAGGTCTTTTCCACCTCGCTCAATACAAGCAGCTGCGCTCAACAATCAATCACTCTGGAGTGTCTCCATTACAGCCGTCTGACGCTCGCTTCGGTTTAATCCAGCTCATCTGAAGCCGTGTGGGTTATAAAGGACTATCGGTAAATTAAAGCAGACACACACGATGCAAGCTGATGCTAATAATAATTAATAACTCATAGTTGCAATCATTTCTGACTGGACGAGCTGATTACACGAGAGACTGGTTCAATAACACTTTATAACAAGGTTCAATTTGTTAACAGAAGTTTATGCGGTCTGTGTCATGAACTAACAGCTTTCCTGCAGATCATTCATTAGTCCATGTTCAGATTCATTTATAAACTACTGCTCATTATAAGAATCAGAAAGAGCTTTATTGCCAAGTATGCTTGCACATTATAATGTCATGTTTGTTTATAATGCAATTTTGTGTAAAGTAAATAATGCAGAATTTTGTCAAATTATTAATATATATATATATATATATATATATATATATATATATATATATATACAAACACAGTATAAATAAATAAAAATATTTACATATATACATTTTTAGATTATATTATTATATTTTACATTGTATATAAAAATATTCAATATGTAAAACTATTTTTATTTTATTTGTGTTTATACATACATAATAAACATGCACAGTATACACAAATATATTGTGTAAACAAAAAACTTTTATTTTGGATGTGATTGACAGCCCTCATATTAATCTAGATTAATATTTTTCTAAAATATTAGTTTTTTGTTAATTAATTATAAATGAACAAATGTGAATAAATTAATCCTCATCATAAACTGTCAGGAATGTGTCCATTGTTCAACAGCAGAAATGCATTACAGTAAAATTACGGCATATTGTTTGATTTTATTTAATTTGATTTTAAATGAGTAGATGTCACGGATGCAAATGACAATTAAAATTTTTTTTATCAAATAACTGATTCAATTGTTGTACCAGGACAAATTTTGTTGTATTTTTGTATTTTTATTTTTTTTTTGCACCTTAAATAATGCATAAATAATTGTTAACCACTTTTTTATGATGGACTTTCATATTTTTTAAATTATAGATCTATAATAACAGCACTATATAAAAGGTCATAGCATAGTACTACTGTATGCATGATATCCTGCAAAAATAAGACCAAATCAGTAAGTTGCCACTGTAATCCTAATTAGTTTGAAAAGGAATAATAATGAGCTGTTTTGCTGCCTCTTGTGTTCGTTTCAGCTGGAAACTGCAGTGAAATGCATTTATTGTGTTGACTGTAGAGTCACGCATTTCCAATGAGCCTGTGCTGTAACAATAACTGATGAAATAAAATAAATATGACAAAAAAAAAAAATATTGCACTGCATTTTTGTAAATAATTATGCATAAAATATCATAATCATGAAATCAATGGTTTGCAGTATATGTTATCATGTTGATGGTCCTGCAGTTGCTTGTTCTATGCAGTTACGCACACAAGGCATTGCTTTTCTTAAATTTTAAGGGCTATTCATAGACCTTCGTTACGTCACATTAACACACGGCTCTATTTTGCGCTCATGACTCTGAGCCGGTCAGTCAGAGACTCCTAAAGGTTACTCAGGTTAAATGGTGTTTGATTAAAATCAGGAGATTTCCCACTCCCGTTTCCCAGGGTTGCTTCGGCCTGCTGGGAATAGAGGGAAAAAAATAGGCTGCATCATGTGTGTCTTCTCTTGTGAGGTGATGGAGGAGCGAAAAGGGACCCTGTACATGTGTGTGTGTGTGTTGGTAAATAAAAAAGCTTGCCACTGTTTATCAAGCCACAGCAAATCCAATTAGCCCATGGCCTGCCTCCCAACCCTATTAACCTGCTCAGCTGTGAGAGCACTCAGCAGCGCTGCCAATATCTCATTTCTCCCGCCGCCGATAAGATCGGCTCCAGATATTCAATGGGTTTCACTTCAGCTCGGAGGCCTCAGGACTCAGTCGAGCAGCCCTCGCCGGGTCTTTGTCTTTGGGCCGTCTTTCTGGCTTTCTTCTGCCAGAACGACAAACGCCGTCCGCCCGAGAGCGGCGAGAACCAGGCGAGAAAACGAGCCGTCAGGACAGTAAGTCTCGGAGATCAGGCGCAGGCAGCGTCTGACAGGAGGGAGACTGATTTTTCTTATCACGGCCGGCCCACAAAGGCCCAGGCCAGGCCCGGGTGATTAGCATTCCTCTCCGGAGATGTGTCAGCTCGCTTCTATCACACAGACAGATTGAGCCTTTCACTCAGACCGGCTGCTGACTGACACATGGCCCGGCCAGGAGGACAACATTGTTATTTGAGTTCAGAAATCAATTTGTATCAAATGTACACTGTAATTTATTTGTTGGCTTTGAAGGAAACCTGGCTAAGATAAATGGGAATGGACTGTTTTCTTCTTCTCCTCTCGGCCGTAGCCGAGCTGATAAAGTTCTTGTGAAACCCGTGATAGTTCCAGTCAGAGCCAAAGTGACAAAACACGTTTAAAGTTGCGCAGTGATCTCTAAATCTCAAAAAGAACACCTTGTTGGACATGATAGAACATTTCTACCTTTTCCCTCCCCGCCGTCACGGCACCGCTGACATGCAGCTTTAGTCGTTTTTTTATTTATTTTATTTTTTTTCCGCTGACATTTTCTTTATCTGCCTCATCTCATGGGGAGAGATGTTTGTAGAGTTTTTTTTTTTTCTTTCTCGACTCCATCCCCGGCGAGCCTCCGAGCTCAGAGATCAAGATGTTCTTTCAGGATTAAAAAGATTCATTTCAGCCTCTCATGTATCAAGCCTCTGAAACAATATTCATATGCTGCGATATGTTTTCCAGATCATGCCGATCTGTATGTTTGCTGCATGTGTGATTTTATCCCGTTTAGACATACTAGTGAAATATTGGATCAATACCATGCTTGTTGCATCATTTTCTACTTTAATCAAACTGAACCTATACTTTATTTTGAGATGCCAGGAAGTCTGTCTCTGTGAAAGCTGGTGAATGGACAAAGACAAACCGAAAGACAGATAACATTAAAAGTAAACAATTGCACCAAATATTTATCCTTAATGAGGCCAGGTGATCTTGTGCTTCACAATTAGTGATTTTAATCCCAAACTCAACATTTTAAGTGTAAAGTGTACTAACTCAGCATCCGGGTGCTTCTCTTCATTCAGTCTGACCTTTACTAAAGCTAATACCGTGTTGTGCTGCCGGGCTCTCCTTCGTTATGGATTTAGACCTCATAATCAATATTTTGGGCAAGATAAGTTGATGATGCAAATCCTGTTGGCATGCCATCTGATAATAAAAATGAAATCGGTAAAGGCAGTCTGATCACAGAACAGCCACTGTCTGTAATTACTCATCTTAATTACTTAATTTCATTAATGATGCATGCACATTTTAATGTTGTTGAATATTCTGTGTTTCAGTAGGATTTGTGATGAGCAATACATGCAATATATGATGTATATTGCCCCACACCAAGACTGATATTACCACAAAAGTCTACATATAATTCCATACATAAAACTATTTTATATATTTTTTAACATATATAAATCACCTTTTGCATGTTAATAATGTCTATTTATATATTTTATAAAGTGTTATGTGTAGCAACAATACATATAACTTGACATATATGTTAATATATGAAAAAAAATCCAATTTCTAATAGGTTTCATATTTGTTTATTAGTGCCGTCAAACGATTAATCGCATGCAAAATAAAAATATATATATTATAAATACACAAACATACAGTACATATTTTGACAACACGTTTATACATTTATATATTCCGTTATGCATTTATATATATTAGGGATGTAACGATACGTTGTATCGTATCGAACTGTTCGGTACTATATACTGTATATATACACCCAGTATACATGTTACAAAAAAAAACTTTTATTCTGGATGCGAACAATTCAACCTGATCTCACAACAATTTTTTGTACATATTTTACGAGGTGGCTAAATCGTATGAAATTGTACGACCTCACTCGTACGATTCATTTTAAATTGTACGTATTTTACGAGTCGTATGAATTTGTACGAATGACCTGAACTTAACCACGCCCCTAAACCTACCCATCAAGTGGTTTTAGACAAAAAAAGGGTGAGGTCGTACGAATTAGTATGAATTGGCACAAATTTTGCACCTCGTACGTATATGTATGAATTGGTTGTGAGATTGTATTGAACAATCACGAATAATCGTTTAACAGCACTAATGCTTACACAATATTATATTTCACATATCAAAATGTGAATGTAAACTGATAAACTGCAAAGATGAAAATATCTTTTGCTAACAAATTCTAATACGACATTGATTTCCTGTTTTGCTTTGTACATAAACTTTCTATATTTATGCAAATGCAATCAGCATAAAGTGCTCCCCTCTCTTTCATTTCTTCTATCACAAACATCTGTGGAGGAGAGCTAGTGCAGCCTAATTTAATAAACTATGGAAAACACACATCCATGTAAACACACCCTGAGTCTTTTTACAGAACGTCGAGAAACAAATTTTCATCTCTTCTCGCAAAAATAAGATCTATGAAGACGTCCGATTCTATTAGACGCTTGAGTCAGAGTAGCATCTCTCTCTCTTCCACAGAGCTGAAAAAAAACAAGAAAAAAAACAGGTGGTTATCGGAAACACATCAAATATGTGCTGAGCCTCTGGCTTGACACTGGAAGCTTTCTTAGTTCATTTCTTCATGGGGGCCAAAAGCATGCTGTCCTGAATTGGAGTCCAAACGCAGATATGCAAATGCCCTCAAAAGGAAGACCGATTGAAAAAGGATGTCTCTGAGGCTCAAAGCGGCATACTCTAAAGCTAAACAAGATTAGGAAAATTGAATCATTTCAAAAGCTGTGGGCAGAATGTAAACTTGTTAGCGTTCTAATCCTTAGGCCAGGTGACCGGTTTAACGTCTATCTACACGCCGGAGAGAGATGGCCACGAGAGCCCAGCACCGCAGCCGGGTTTACTGGAATGAAATAACAGGCCAGCTCATGTTCTTCAGAGAAGAGCGAGCTCCGCTTTCATTTGTAACCTTTCTGTATCAGCCGGACTCCAGCCCGTCCAACACACAGTTTCCATCCTGTTCGACATAATTCACTTTCTGCGGACCAGATGTTGTTCGGAGATGTCTCAAATGTTTTCGGGAGGACAAGGCTCGAAGAAGGAACATCAAACTGATCATTTATTGTGATAGTTTGTACGTTTCTCCTTGTGTCTACACGGCCTTTGTGAACCGTGTTAACTCTTGCAGCGCTGGGAATGGCTGCGTTTCTCTCTGCTCGCTTCCTCTTGTTTATCTTCATCATTCCAGCTCCATGAAGCCCAACCATGTTTGTTTTTACAGCACATATACTTCCCTACTTTTTATTAATTCTTAACTTATTTCTGGTCGTTTATTTGTTCCCTTATCGAGTTACAATGCTCCTGAAACCCCATAACTCCACATCCTCTCTAAACACGACCGCTCTGAGGTTTCTAGATGCAGAAAATTCATATTCTTCAGTTATATGGCACCAAAATCCATTTTTTGGGTAAGCTAAGTTGATGCAAATACTGTTGGCATCCCATCTGATAAAAAAAATGTGAAATCAGTAATGAGAGTCTAATCACGGACCACACAGAACTGCACTGTGTCTGACTGTGATCTTAATTAGCCTACATAATTCCTTTAATAATGCATTGTTATTATATTGTTGCATATCACAGTATGTTTTTAAATAGGTTTTGTGATGAGCAATATCTGGAGTACATTGCCATTAATCTCAATCAAACAATAGTATATATATATATTTAAATGAAGATATCATTTTTTTGCAAATAAACTCATATAAAAACACATTTCACATGTTTATATCATATGCACATCCACACTACACTGTTTCATAATGCCATAGGAGAACCATCTTGTTTCATAAAGAATCTGTAACATCAGAAAAACCTTTCTGTCTCACAAAAGTTACTTTGTGGCAAAAGAAGGTTCTTCAGATAATAAAAAAATAAAAATATAAGAAAGAGATGGTTCTTTGTGGAACCCAACATGTTTTAGTATACTCACAACACAACAAAATAAATGCATGTCTTAAAAGCATGGGAAAATATTAAATATTAAAAAGATTTGAAATGTACTATCAAGTCAAACTTAATTTTACATTGTTACAAAGTGGTTTTTTTGTTTGTTTGTTTGTTTGTTTAAAAGTGTACTTAATTGTGCTTGGAAAGAGTTGTGGAAGTGTTTCTTTTTACGTCACTTGAGTGGTATTTTATTTCATTAATATAATTTTATTTAAAGTCAGTTGCAAGTCAGTAAAAAGAAAACTTAACAGAATTGAGGTGCATTATAAACGCACATTTCAGTGAACAATGACAAATTTGCACACTCTCGCATAAGTCTCTCAAAAGACTCAAGAGGTCTTATTTGTCATTTAGGAGCTTGACACTCATGACTAGAACTTGCAAAGAGCAGCATGATGATGCCTCAAATATTCTCCTTCTTGTGCTCCACAGAAGAAGAAACATATTACTGAGAAATGACTGAATGACCTGTTTTGTTCATGAGTATTTTCCTCCAAAGTTAGCTTCTGAAGTCACCTCTTAATCTCTGAAACATCCGAACCTTAAAGTCTAACGCCACATCTTAGGTTTTTAACTGAATGTTTGCAGTGAGCAGAATAAGGGCACGGTCTCAGTGATTTACAGTAATTGTTTAGTAATGTGCTGCTTATGGCTGTATGAGGCACTGGCACTACAGGGTGACCATAGCATTTGATCAGCTGGGAAACTCTTTCAATATGACCTTTTGTACTTTCTATTCATAGCGGCATGAGATCTGTGCCATATTAACAGCACAGCGATCTCTTTCCTGCTCCGATCTCCAATGTCTTTGTGGGAAATAAATATTGAGCAGTCTCGCAGATCTCTAGACATGTGTACAGTCGTATTCACCCTAACAAGCCCATTATTGCCATCATTAGTAGTAGAAACGTCCTCTTTTTAATCCAAGTCCATTCAAGTTTAAGCTGATCGGTGCGGTTACATTCTGCACTTGTACACTAAATCTCCATGACTTGTTGTAGAGACGCCATAAATCTTTCATTATAAGGACTTAAGCAGCATTCGTGACCTGACAACAGGGGAACATGATCACAAAATCCAATCGTCATGTAATGTGCCGCTGACCTCTCTTGTCTCCGTTTGTCAGGGACACGAGCTAGCTTTACTGCCACGACTCTTAAACGCTATGCTAACTCCTAAACATGAGCTGCAGGATTTATTCTCGCCTAAATGTACTTGTGAAGCACCTTACCACAAATCCAGAGCATCAGATTTACGGCATGGAGGGATATATATTTAGGGGCGGGTTAAAAGGTGAGTGTTTAACTTGATAGTTTTCTCTCACAAATGATGTCCCTTCCTGGTGGATAAGACACTGATTTTTGTTATTTTAGTTTCAGTTTATTTATTATTATTATTTTACTTACTTTTTATCAATGTTTTAAATTTGCTTTTATTTCAGTTATATATTTATTTATTTATTATTATTATTATTATTATTATTTATCAATTAATATTTATGTTTAATTTTGTTTTAGTTTTAGATTTAAGTAAGTTTAGTGCTTAACCTTATTTGTTTTTCATCTAATATTAAATTTTAATTTTATTGCAGCTTCAGTTCAATTAAGAAAAAAATGTTAACAATAACAATCTTGATCATCTCAAATGTTTTGTTTCCTAATGCTTTCCACTCAATTTTCCCTTTTATTTCTATCATTAAAAATATTCATATATGATAAGTCTTTACAACTTGCATTAATATAACTCATCAAAACAAATATTAAATGCATAATAAAAAATAAAAAAAACACTTTTTTTCAGTTTTATGTTGTTTTATGCCTGTTTAATATCGTTTAGCTCAAATGATTTTGTACAAACAAGTTGATTATACTTATATTATAAAATTTAAGGCAGCAGCTGAACTTAAGTTTTTAAGCTACACAGTAAAAATGACTCATCACTGAATAAAGGATCTGTTCACAAGGACTCTGTACGATGATTTTACTTCATGAAATCTTCAGTCTCGTTTGTGTTTCTCGAACCCCTGTGTGTCATTGATGGTTGACTATTAGTGGACATGTGTTGCAGCAGAAGTGAAGAAATAGACCGTATTAAAGGACCCCCCGATCTTATTCTGGGAATTAAAGGGAAGCACAATGTGCTCGGTGCTCTTCCTAATTAATTAGATTAGCGGTTATTAAAGAAACTGGTGACAGTGAGTCAAACTCCAACACCTTAGTCTGCTCCTGAGGATTTCTTGCTAATATACTGCCTTTCTTGAAAAGATTAATTTGGACAAATGCGTTGACGGTGCTGCTATGAATGAGCCTCAGCGCAGATGGGAAAATAAGCTGTTTTAGCTCTTCATTAAAAACACAATCCCACACAATCTCGAGGGTGGAATAAGACACATCTCCATTAAGTAATTAAGTCACGGCAGGATGGAGATCACTTTAGGAGCAGAGCTGGAAATCACTGCTGTCATATGAGATGGCGATATAGTCACGCCTCGCAGCAGATCCCTCATGATCTCACCATCTTCAGACTTACCTCGGGATCGCAGAAGATTATTAGCTAATAACTCAAACAAATGCTACTGCTGGAAAACACAGAGCTTCACAGCGGTATCGGAACGGCCTGAGCTGCTGCTGAAGACACAGATAACTTCTAGTTCTGCTGAAAGTTCAAGGGAATGTCTGAAGGGATGTGGTCCATTTCTCTCCAGCAGACAGTGAGGTGAGACACAGAGATTAGCCAAACCTCTGTGTCCTTGAGTTTACTTTAAGACCGCTTTTTATGTACTTCTCAGAAATGGGCTTAAAAGGACATAAAAGTATACTTAAGACTTAATTAATAAAATCAGATGCTTCCACATGTCATCAGATATAAAACAGCATCAAAACATCATGGAATAAAATGTCGACTGATGAAGAGCTAATAATGTCTGTCAAGCTCTGGGGTGTTGATCGACTTGTCTACGTCTTGACTATCATTCTGAATCCAATTCATAGACTTTTTAAAACTTTTTGTTTAAATTGTTGTTAATTTCTTTATTTTTATTCATAAAATGTATTCACATTCAAGTATTTACGGAAAGAATGAATAAAGCTGGAATAAAATGTTTTTTTGTTTACAAGCAGATAACTTGTTCTTTCTTTTGATGTGTTGTATGTTCAGATATTCATATAACAAATGATATACAAATGAATACCTGAATAATGACATACTTAAAGTATGAAGTAAAATGCACTTAAAGGAAAAATATGAGCATCCTTTTAGTATGAAACTACTAAACTAGTGACTGAGACTAAGTGTATTAAAATACAAGTATTTAATTAGTAAACTATCAGTATACCTAAACGTTCACTTTTAGTATAGTTGCAGTACAAGCTAAAACATTGTTGTGTACTCAAAGTTTACTACCGTTATACTTAAAGTATACTTAAAATAGACTTTGATATACTCGAAAGTGGACCAATGAGTATTGAAATAGTACACTTATGAGTATACTACTATCACACTGTAGGTCTACTATCGTGACCTGACAACAGGGGAACATGATCACAAAATCCAATCGCCAGATCCATCAGTGATACACTTATATTTGCATACTTACTACTTAAAGTATACTTAAAAATATACTTGAGATTTACTTAAGTATATTTATTAAAATGAACTTGAAGTATAGTACTTGTTGGTCAGTACTCTTTGTTAACTTGTATTATTTTTATAACTTTAAATAATAATAACTTTCCTCACCAGCCCTCAGAAATGCTCAGTCTTAAGGGGGTTGAGGAGATTTCTTTTGATCGTTTGATGTTTTTTTGTATGCTTAATACACTCTGCAAGTTTTGTAACTTAAAATGTTCTCATCCTCAGAAAAAAAAAACAAAAAACATTAATTTAATAACCCTCAGAAACAGCTTTTTTTTTATCTGAGGGTAGCTTGGTGCGGTCATTTGCATAAACACGCCTCCGGAGTGACATGTCAACTTGGCCCCGTTCACTGTCCCTTAACTCGATGAAACACACAAATTCCACTTTTCATCTGTACTTTTGTGAAAGGCTGGACATCTCATGTCTCGTCTTCATGCTGATGGTCTCAATCCGTGTGTGAATGGTGTCAGTCTCACGTGTGTTTTGCTTTTCCTAGTAAGATGGGTCCGGCGGGGGTCATGTGGCTGACACTGAGTGTGATCTGACCAGTCTGTCATTAGTGTGTGCAGACTCACTGTGGCCGGCCGGAGGAGACCTGTGAAGCAGGATCAGTTTCCTTTGCGTCGCTGCCCGGGGCTTGTCTTACCTGCCTCATAAAGGTAGCTCTTGTTTCAGTGTCACCCCGCTTTGTCTGAGTACCCAGCTAATCTGTCAGGCTGAGCTCGCAGGCAAATTCTTCCACAGAGTAACACAAACTGTTAGAAATTCTCAGGACGCCTGAAATGACCTGTCAGTGATGACCATCAGCCTGAGCTCTGTGTCTTCCATTGTTTCTTCAGCAACTCTTTTGACCCTCAGTATTAATCTCTGTAACCCTCAGTATTAAGTCTTTTTGAACCTGAAACGTTCTGTGTATTGAATTGAATTGTATTGAATTGAATTGAAATGAACTTAATTAAGAAAACTAAACATAAGACTAAAAGTGAGACTAGAGTCAGTACCCCCTAACTTTTAAGCATTTAAATGTATTATTGTTAATTTAATTATATAATATAATATATATACACAGTCATGACCAATAATATTGGCACTCTTTCAGTTCTACAAGTCCATCTCCAGAGATCTTAATGTTTCTGTGTCCATTGCACAATATCATCAAGAGGTTCGCAAGAGGCTCCTCTTCTGGGAGAACATACTGTGGAATTTTTGGGAGAAAATTTGAGCTTTTTGCTAAAGGATCTGTTAACAGAAAAATAAATGAGGCCTTCAAAGAAAAGAATACAGTCCTTACAGTCAAACATGATGGAGGTTCAGAGATGTTTTGATTTGCTGATTCTGGCACTGGAAGCCATGACTGTGTGAGCGCTATCACGAAATCTGACGATTACCAAATAATTTTGGGGCACAGCATACCAATGGCCAATGTCAGGAAGCTCCGTCTCCACCAGAGGTCATGGGTCTTCCAGCAGGACACCAAACACACTTCAAGAAGCAAGGAATTCTTACAAACACTGGAGAGTTCTTAAAATGGCCAACAATGAGTCCAGATCTGAATCCATTTGAGAGAAGGCACCCTTTAAATCTGAATGACCTGGAGGAGTTTGCAAAAGAAGAGTGGTCCAAAATCCCAGGAGAGAGGTGGAATAAACTTGTTTATGATAACAAGAAGTGACTGATTTCAGGAGCCCCGACTGTATATACAGTAAAAATAATATTTGTTCATTAATTTAACACTTCAGGGTTTGTATTTCTACAAAAAAACATTCAAAAAATAGGAAGTGTGTCAAGTCCCTAAAATAGGAAGATTAAGCAAATGACTGAAATTCTTCTGGAGTGAACTATTATAAACTCAGAAGACGGGGATTGTTTCCATTGTCTCCATTGTTTCTGCGGGAGCTCCTCTGACCTTCAGCGTTGATCTTTGCTCATTGTGTGTCTCTCTCCTCTTGTCTTTTTCTCCATCTCTTTAACTAAATCTGCACCTTTGTAGTTGTGCTGTGGATCCACACAGAACTCGTCTTTAGTGTTTTTGCCAGATCTCTGACAGCTCGGTGTGACCCGTGGAGAGAGGTCACGGAGAACTACGCCGAGGAGCAGAAGGATCTCAGATTGATCTAGAGTGCTCTCAACTCATTATAAATGCGCTCGCACACGAGCAGAGAACCGTTAATGTGACTGTAGATCTGGATGGGCTGCAGGGTTTGACACACATGTAATGATCATCGTCTGATTTCATAGCTCTTGACAAACTTCCAGCTGTTTTTGAAAGCAAACAAACAGTTGTGAGTTGCATGACACTTTCTTATGTGCAGAGCGAAAACATTAGGATCTTAGGATCGACTATTAAGACTTCTGGAATGGCAGTCATGTTTCAGAGGGAAGTCTTCTTCCTGCTCAGCAGGGCGGCATTTATTTGATCAAAAATACTGTAAACCAGTCAAATATTATAACTATTTAAAACAGCTGTTTTCTATGTGAATATATTGTAAACTGTAACGTACTTGTTCAGCTGTATTTTTTTAGCATCATTTCTCCAGTCTTCAGTATCACATGATCCTTCAGAAGTCAATCTAATATGCTGAAAAAAAAAAATGATTATTAACAATGAAAACAGTTGTGCTACCCAGTATTTTCACAGAAACTGCTACATTTTAATTTTCAGAATTCACAGATGAATAGAACATTTAAGAGAAAAGCATTTATTTGAAAGAGAAACCTTTTGTAGTCTTTACTGTCACTTTAGATCAGTTCAATATGTCCTTGAATATATATATATATATATATATATATATATATATATTATATATATACATATATAATAAACAAACAATGCAGAATCTTGTTCTCTTTTGCATATCCAGATATTTGTCCAATCAAAAACTCTCTTAAATAATGAAAATTCCATTTGCATCATAAAAAGCGACAACATGTTCATGACTCTGACATAAGTTAAACACCTCAGCACAGGAAAGAAAATTACTTTGGTCACACTTTACTTTACGGTCCGATTTTACTATTAACATTTTATTATTTAACTATTAACCACAAACTGCAACTTTTGTCTTCTAATAAACTCAGTTTGCTGCTTATTAATACTTTTTGCGGTTGTTGTTTTGTTTAGGTATTGGGTAAGATTAGAGATGTAGGATACGGTCCTGTAGAAGGTGTTTTAAAAGTACTAATAACCAATCATCCAATATGTTAATAATAGGCTAATAACCTAGTTAATAGTAATAATTAGTCCCAATGCTAAAGTGCTATCATGGATTTAAATGGAGTACTAAAAACCCCTGATTGATGAGCACAAAGGCAGTGGACGTGATGGGAAAGGCTGATGCGTACTGATCTGAGAGCTCAGTAAATATGGAGTGCATCAGTCTTTCTTTCAGCACCAGTGTTATTTGCTCTCTCCTCACCCATCCCACCAAACCAGCCAATGGCAAGCACTAATTACGATTGGGATGATTTCAATTATCTAGAAGGAGTGGTGACAAATCACAGACTCCGAGTTGCCTTCATATTACACGCCTGCTCTGAAGTGTCCTGCTGATGACCTTCTAAATAAAGGAGAGTAAGAAGACACCTTCCACTGGGCTCACCCGACCTGGGGCAAAGCCGGCTCAGTCATCAACACTTCAGCATTAATTGTCTCTGTCTGTCTTTTTCTTTCCTGCTTTCTCTCTTAGAGCCGCCTGACGTGAAGCATTCGTCAGGTGGAGCGCTAAAACTCCCCGTGGAAGAGAGAATAATAGAAATCATTTGTTCAGCTACTGTTGGGAGACAATGCAACACAAACAAATTGGATGTGGAAAAATGCGCATTGAATAATGTACTTATTTCCATATTTACTCAGTGATAATAATATATACAATTATCAATACAATAATAGTAATAATAATGCTTTAAAATATGAGTAATGTTTGGCAAAAAAACACTACTATAAATATGATACTATATTTTATATCAATATAAAATAAAAACTATAAATTAAATTAAATTAAATTAAATTAAATTAAATTAAATTAAATTAAATTAAATTATAAAGATGCAATATGTTATTGTAAAAGTTCATTAGACATTCTTAAAAAGTAATTAACTAAAAATTAATTCAATTTACATTAAAGAAAAAGTTTATTAAAATTATTCAAAATTTTATGATAGATACAGGATTAATGGATAACATAAAAAAAATATGTTTTAACATTTAAAATAATAATAATGAATAAGTGCCCACATGTCTCGCCATTGTTGTATGTCGCAAAAATTGTAGCAAAACAATGTAAAGGATACATCACAAGAACATAAACAAGAAAAATTGTGAAAAATAAGGTCTTCAGCCTGAGTCTCTAATGACGCTTCAGTAATAGAGTGTAGATGCAGATTACAGTTGCTCTTTCCTGAACGGATGAGGTTAGTTTTTACATCCTCAGACCAAACACCTGCAAACACATTATTAAAAAGCATCCATATGATCGCTGGAGCTTGTGAAGCTGCATGTGAACCGTCAGTATGTTTGTTAGTCAACTCAAATAGAGAGGGAATTTCAATTCAAACTGGGTCAGGTCTCTTGCTGCCTTCAAATAAAAAAAAATAAAAGACAAAAAAGGCAAGAAAAGAAGGCAGAAACCTCCCAGGGGGACGGAGAGATTACCCCAAACGATTGAATTAGCTTGGCAGCTATAGGGGGGTGGAGGGAGGCGGGAATGCTAGAAACTAATGGTAAATAACAAGCTTTTGACAATTCCTCTGCTCGGCTCTCGGAGGGAGGAATGCCGGAGACGGGACCTTTCCCCTCCGCTGTGTTACTCCAACAAACAGTGTCAATGAGATGGCATCCTACCTCACACAAATTTGCATGGTTGTCACTGGACTGAAAGCCAGTTTAAAGGTACATCCTTTATGTGCCAGAAAAAGGATTAAATGCATCCCCACAAAGAGGCTTTGATTTCTCGCAAAAACATAAGAAGACTGGCCAGGACTGGAAGTTAAATCTACACCTCGCTCTTCTTCAGAGGCATTTCACTTTCTCTTTTATTTTTATATATATATATTTTTTTTGTTCTGATCACTCAAGAGTCTGTTTTCTCTCTGAAAGGAAGGCTTTTAAACATGCCATTAAATCTTTAAAATAGCAAAAAGTAAAAGGATGTTTGGCATGCGGTGTTCAGAATGCTTTTCAAATTTAAAAATTAGGATAAAGAATCTTACTGAAACACTTACTATCTAATAATTAACATATTACAGAAAGAAACGACTAGAAACAGTTTGATATATATACATATAAATAGTATATATATACACTGTTGCATCTATGTATTTTTATTCAGATTTAACTATGTTATTCCAATTTAGCAAATAGATTTAGCTAAATGTAATTTAATTTGATTTAATTTAATTAACTGTACCTTTTGGAAATTTGCAATACATTAAAAATAAAAATAAAATAAAATAAAATAAAATAAAATAAAATAAAATAAAATAAATAAAATAAAATAAAATAAAATAAAATAAAATAAAATAATGAAATGAAATGATGATGCTGATTGATATAAATTAAATTCTTACTTTTTTAAAAATGATGAATATGAATTCAATGAATTCCTATTACATTAAAATGATAACAAATAACACATTCTAAAAAATACAATTATAACAACAAATGAAAATTAAATTAATCTTTATATATTAATAATATATTAATAATTAAAAAAAAAATTTTTTAAATCAAGATTTTACGCTCATGAAGATGAATGAGATAAAGAGGCTAATGAAGATCTATTATAGAAATAATATGGGCAAAGTATTTATAAATTTTTTCCAACAATTATCATGTAATTTAAAGGGACAGTTTACTCAAAAATTTACATTTGTCATCTACTCACCCTAATGTGGTTGAAAACCCATAAGACTTTCGCTCATCTTCAGAACACAAATTAAGGCATTTCTGATGACATCAGAGAGCCATCTGTCCGTCCATAGACAGCAACACAACTGAAATAATCCCAGATCCAGACACATCCAGGTGAAAGCATGCACATGCGTGTAATCTGTGGCTGTTTACGCCTAAAAGAAAGCGTGCACTTACACAGTACTTTTCTCTAAAAAAGCATAAGATGTAAGTCATTGGAGAAGAATGGTTTTCTTAAAAGTAGTTGAAAAAGTAGTTGATCTACTGATGTCACTTGGAATGTTTTACCAATGTTTTTACTACTTTTCTGGATCTGGGATGATTTCAGTTGTATTGCTGTCTATGGAGAGACAGATGGCTCTCAGATTTCATCAATAAAATCTTAATTTGGGTTTCGTAGATGAATGAAGGTCTTACAGGTTTTGGGAAGACATGAGGGTGATTAATTACTGAAAGAATTTTCACTTTTGGTTGAACTAACCTTTTAAATATCAGATATCCATATTATCATTTTTTGGATGTTACATTTGTCTACAAATTATTCCAGAATCTCTCTTTGAATGGGCATGAATTCTTCAGATGTAATATTTTGCCTCAAATCAAAGCTCTTTTTCTGCTCTCTATCTACATTGAATTATCTGCTAATGCACTTTTCAAACAGTTCTGTTTGGACCGACTGACACTTCACTTAGCAGGTGATGATAAATGTTGTCATAGCAGGCGAGCTTCTTGTAACACTGTCTCTCCCCAGAGACCCGCCTGTCTGAAGTCATGGGGTTCAGCGGCACCAGACATCCTCCAGTCCAGTACGGGACCCTCAAACAGAGGCCATGCCTAATCTGAAGCTGCCATTCTCCCTCCGCCGCAGACTTTTACAGTAAGCCGTTTGCCTCTGAGCGACTCTCCTCCATGACTGATGCACTTAAAACAAGAACAAAGCTAAATTTCAGCCCAGCTCTCTTTTTGCTACCTTCCATCTTTTTCCCCCCTCCTTGAAATTGCTGAATGCCCTGAATATTCATAACTGTGTTTTTTTTCTAACAAGCATGCAAAATGGATATCAGAGCGTCTTGGCTGCCTGACAACACCAGCCCTTTGACAAAGAGAGACTGGAGAGGAAAATGAATAAAAATGAGAAAAGGACAGTGAGAGTCAAGATGATGCCCCGGACAGTTCAAAGGGTGCATTCCTAGCATTTGACAGAGGGTAAATGATGCATTTCAAACTCAAATCTATTTCCTCTGTTTTAACAAAGTCAACCGTGAATAATACAGACTTGCTAGAGATGTTGCTAACTGGTCTCAAGATACAGAGAGGTAAAAATTGCAAAAACAAGTTGAAAACATGCAAGTTAAATCTTTTAAGTTGAGTTTAAATCAAAACAAGACACAAACGTAAATGAAAAAACCTTCATACAATTTGTATTTCTTTCATAGAAGGCTATTTTTGCTGATCATGTAAACAATTCAAACACTAGCAATACATTCTGCTTCTGTCATGTATGGAAGCCTGTTTCCCCACTGTATAATGGGACTAGTTGCGACCTTTTATCTCACAATTAAGTATACATCTCAAACATTTGACTTGTTTCTCAGAATTGCAAGACATAAACTCACAATTCTGAGAACATATCAGTCCTTTTTCCCTTCAAAACTGGAGTCAGAATTGCAAGATATAAATATATATATATATATTCAATAGGAATTGTGAATTTACATCACACAATTGTGAGATGAAAAGTCACTGTAACCCTTTTTTATGTTTTTTCTTTAGTGGAAGAAATGGGTTTCCATAAGTCATGGGATGCATTTCTGAGACTGAAAAAAATAAAAGAGGAACTGGACCATGAAAAATAGGAGTGAGAGCTTGCAGACTTCCAGCTCACACTGAGGTCTATGCTGGAAACTGAGTGCTGACATGAGAACATGAAAGCCGAAAATCATCTCAAGGTATACCAAGGATAAACCAACATCTTCAAATATACTGATATTTGTTACCACTGCTGTAACCTAACTAACATTTAATTACCGTTAAAAAACAATGCCTAAATTTGGCTATTGGCTAACATTATGTTCCTTGCCGGCACAGAATAATTTACGTAAGCTGAAAGGAAAAGTCATTTCAACAAGAAGCAGTGACAACACATGAATATTTTTCAATAGCATTGAAAAAACTTTATGAATAGACAGGAAACAGTTGAGATATTGTTATTCATTGTTATTTATCTTTAGAAGCAGTTATTCATAGATCTTGAGAAGCAGATGTGTCGCCTTAAAAAAAACAATCCTGTTATATTTCCTGAAGTTAAACACATGCATGCAGGTGTTTATACTAACACACAACGAATATGCAAATATGGGAGAAAAAATAAATAATGTAAATAAAACAGAATTATTTACCAGGTGGCTATAAAGTTATAATAACACATAAAATATAAATATGTTTTTTAGTCAAGCTATTTTAAGCTGTGGAAAAGAAATTGAATAAATACAAATTATTAGCGGTATTATTACTGATGTTCAGAAATATTTATTTATTTATTTCAACATTTTTTGATAATAATAACGTAGGAACTATTTAACTTTATTTCTAATTTAAAAACAATACTGCTACTACTAATAATATTACAGTTATAATTATTATCATTATTATTATCATTATTATAGAAATATGTATGACAGTACATATTCTTTCTCCTCTAGGTGTGGCAAAACATTTGGGAACCTGAAAATACATCAGACGCAACATAATTAGCAGTGCTGACAGAACTAGTACAGTCTGTTTGTTAGGGTCTAAATGGGAAGCCCATCAAAACAGACACCTCCAGTCCTGCACAAAGCCAACGCGCCCACTAACTATCCCAGAATTCCTCCACCACTCCGCACAGCTAAGGAAAAACTAGAAAGTTCCAGAACACTGGAACCTGCTCCCTAATCTGTTTTAAATCTATCTGGGCCACATTTATCTGTCTTTTGTTGCCAGGGCTGAGACTGCTGAATGGTGCTGGGTCACAAGGGTAAGACGTCTATTCCTGTGCGGGTTCAGGGGGGTAGAGAAAGCACGGCGGGCTCACCGGTCTGATATTTTTGGAGGAGCAAAGACCCCCCTCCTGCCCTCCCTTTTCCTTTTCCTCTTCTCTTAAACCCAAATAAAGTATGTGATGGATGAGCGAACAGAGGCGACACCTCCCCCATCAATCAGACTGAGGCGAACCCCCCCACAGCCTCTGGAGGGCCGATCCGCGCGCCCCCCACATCACACACATGCAACGCTCCGCCGTATCCCGAAAGAAAATTATGTACAATTGCCATAACCCAGACAGGAAGGGGAGCGGGAGAAAACAGGCAGGAAGAAAGAAAGAAAACGAGAAAGGAGGAGACGTGGGGCAAGAATAAACACGGCAGCAAATGGTCCTGGTTAGCAGCGGCAGAACAGAGGGGTCTTCTGAGTCCCTGGGCTCTGGGGGGACCCGACTCCCCTTTATGCGCGGGGGTGTGTGTCCTCGCATGTGCACACACACCAACTACAAGGAGGCGAATTCCAACATGGTGGCGTCATCAGGAGAAAGGCAACTGGTGCAAGAACAACATACCTCGCACCAAGAAACCAAGACACTCGTGCACCAAAAAAAGAGCGTACAATTTGTGCACACACACTTACTCAAAGGGAAAAATTTAATCAGGGGTTTTCCCCCGAACTGGCTAATACAACAACGGCAAGGTTCTCGCCTGCTGCATTGTTCGTTTTTCTCACACGAGTGTCCGTGAGCATTAACCACCAGCATGTGTGAGGATGAAACGGCATTAGCTCATCAACAACAATAACCACGAAACATGACAGCGAGGAACAACAAACAAACCTCCAGCAGATCCGGAAAAGGCCGGTCTTTTCTGTCCCGAGGCCTCTCGGAGCAGGCATAGGCGAAGGCGCCCACTGGAAAACTGTTTCCAATAACTGTTTCCACACCTTGCTGTCATCCAAACTGTGGGGCTATTATAAACCAAGGAGAACAGAGGAGCCATTGAACGATGAAAATAGATGGACTCGAGGTGAACTTCACAATAAGTGGCTGGAGTACAATGACATTAGGGCCGTGCCAAGTTTGCCCAGCCAAGCTCTACGGTTGGCATCTCGGTGAAAGCAGGTAGCGTCTTCTTAAGGAATCCATAGCTGGAGTTTGCCAGAGGTCAGGTCAGGTGCTGCTTGGGTAGAAAGAAGGCCAGCACACCCTATAAGTAGAAGACTCAAGGTGCAGACACCTTAACAGAAATTTCACCGGCAAAAACAGCTCATTGTGCATAAAAAGCATTTCATGAAGCACAGCTCAGCACAAGTGTATGACTAATCTGACCAAGCAGTGTGTGGGAAAATCTTTTTCCTTCAGATAAAATTGGTAATCATGGGTATTCCTAATGAAATGACTGATTCAGCCCACAGTAATAACGCAATGTAGGGTCAGAATGCTTTCGGATTTTATAAAAAATATATTCATTTTTGTGTTGCGAAGATGAATGATGGTGGTGTTTGGAACAACATGATGATGAGTAATGACTTGCCCTAAGGGTACTGTGATGGACCCGTTATACTTCAAGTGAACTTGAAGAACGAAGAACTGAAGATCCGGGGTGAATCAGGCCAAAATATTGTTTGTTTGGATTTTGTTACTGGATCTTGAAAAACTTGGAAAAGTTCACTCCAGCTGGTGAACACCTTCAACACAATGCACCTTCTACACAATAACGACCTATACCATGACGGCCTAAAAAGTCCAGGTGACAAAAGAAGAGTCTGTTTGTTGAGAATCAGAGGGGACACCATATATAACACAACATTATACGATGGCGAACAGCTGCAAACATTTTCCATTTGATGTGAAACATTCCTCCAGAAGGCCCTCTCTACTTCTGCAGGCTTCCTCTCGATTCCATGTGGTATTTGTCCCCAGCTGAGCTCCAGATACTGCAAGAGCTGCAAACTTTCCCAAGAATACCATCCAACCGCATGGCGCTCCCTCATGTTTTCTCCCACTCTTTCTCTGTTTCTCTCATTCTCTCGTTCTTCTCTCCTCCGACAGGACCCAGCCCTGCTCTGCGTCTCCTGGAACGCCGCTTCAGCAGCTACACTTAGCATTTGTTTCAAAATGTCAAGTGACTGTTCGCATTTCCCGTAGAAACTGCCCTATCCATTTTTTGTTCCCCATGCTTGTCCAAACCTGGAAATATAGATTATTCTCTTACAGTCAGCATTCACTTTATCTTTTGTTCAACAAATCCAACAAATCACTGCTGTATGGGACAAAAATGAGGTTAATCGTGTTGAATGGAACTCATTTCTCAACAACTTAAGTACAGTTGCAGGAAGAATGTGATTGCAAGTTGTAAAATTGTCAACGGGAAGATGGCCCACTCTCACAAACGCTCAAGTAAACCATCATGAAGTCCTCCGTCCACTTAAGGGCGACGACATATACCCCGAGACAGGGGTGAACACACCTTAACCAGTGCTGTTATAAGAGGATGGATACCCGACGGGGCGGCCCGGGTTTGGACAGATATTTAGAAAGAATGCTCAGGTTCGGGTCGGGCTCGGTCAAATCAGCGTGAATGTGCGCCTGTGTTATTACTGCCCTTTTTGCCCAATGTGCGCTGATGCTCTCATTTGTTGACATTTCCGAACGCCTACAGTTGCTCAATAAAAGCGGGCTATCCACACAAAAAAAGTGCATGTGTCATTGGTATGAGAAAAAAATAGATCGGGCTGGGATCGGGCTCGGACATAAATATCTTAATGCCTGTCGGGCTCGGGTCGGGTTCGGTTACTGCTCTGACAGAAAAATGCACACTTTTATTTCTTTCAGTTTCCTCTGGTGGTTTCTCTTAACTTGTCAAGGAAATAAAATATCAATTTCAGTAGCCTAATGATTTTAATCCCTCGTTAATCTGGTCGAGCCTGTAGCTCAGGTTTGGAAAAACGGACAAAAAATATTCGTGGACTTGTCACCAGCAGATAAAGAAAGGAGAAATAAAGTGCGGCCGGCAGTGGAAAAAGCGAGACAAAACAACAAAGGTGCCTATTTCATTGGAGCTAGGGCTTTTGTAATTCATAATATTCATAAATACTGTTTTAATGGGAAGATTGTAAGCTCTGAAGGTGATCCAGTCCAGGTGCCTTGTGCTTGAAAGATCTAATGTAACGGGTGTCATCGTTAATATTTTTGGATTTAATCAACAAAAGGATAACGAAAAACTTATAGATCAAGTGGAAGAACGTGTTTTTGGAGGGGATTTTAAGGTGGCGTTGGATAATAGTTTAGACAGATGGCCTCCAAAGTCACCTGACAATTCTAGTTTATACTTAAAGAGGTTTATGCATCTGTTTTCTTTAACTAATTGCTGGAGAGAGACTCATTCTTTACTTAAAATGTACTCAATTTTCTTTTTCAAATCAATCTCGTATAGACATGTTGCTTATCTCCAAATATTAAAAAAAAAGTGTTGTCTGCAATTATACCATCACATTTATCTGATCATAGTTGCATTTCTATATGTATTCCTCTCTCAGATACTACTAATTGAACTACATCGTATTGGAAACTGAATATTTCATTGCTAAAGTATAGGGGGGGCAAAAGATAAGATTAATTTTATAATTGTCAGTTATTGGGGAAAAGAGCTAATAGGGTGTATTGTAATATTCAAAATCTAAAGTGATAATATCTGACGATGAAAAAGTTGAACTTGCTCACTACCAAAATACATTAGATAAGTTATATAAGACAAAAGCTGAAGGAGCATTTATTAGATCACGGAAAAGGCGGATTGAGGAAACTTTTTAAGATTGGAAAGACAGCAATTAGGTGAAATATCCGATTGGAAAGCTTGTGATTAAATCCCCTGGCACAGACAATTTGACTTTTATCATACATTTAGTAAAAACATATCCCCTTTTTTTTTTTTGTTAAAAGTTTACAAAGATACAAGTATAGGTAAAGTAATGCTTCTATCATTGAGTTTTCTCATTGATGAAACACAATCTGGCTTTATGCAAAATACACATATATCTAATAATATAAGATTAATATTAGATATTTTAGACTATTCCAATGTAATTCATGATGACGGCTTCATTTTTTTGATTATTATAAAGCTTTTGATACTTCGGAACATGATTTTTTTTTGGCTTTGGTGATTTTTTCGGTAGAAGGGTTAGAATGTTATATGTGAATGGAAATAGCTATATTAAGAAAAGAGATGGTACTTCTCCATGGTTTCCAGGTGTTCGACAGGGATGCCCAGTGTCTCCTTATTTATTTTAAATTCGCAGTACACTATCTTAGTTTACAGGTTCTTCTCAGATTCGTCTCAAGTATCGGTAGCTTTGAACATCCTTCAATCATTTGTCTCAGTCTTAATATTAATAAATGTGAATTACTTCCCGTTAAAAGTTGCAATGTTTCTTCTATTTGTGGAATTGATGTTAAAACCTCTGTAAAATATCTAGGTATTGAAATACGTAAAGATTAAAAAAGATGTGAAAATTATTTTTGATAAAACAAAGAAGAAACTAAACTGCTGGCTTCAATGGGATTTGTTTATTAACGAAAGAGTTTTGCTCACTAAAGCGGATGGACTTTCACATCTTTCTTAATGCCGAAATGCGAAAGAAACTTCTTATCGATGTGCAATTATAATATATGAAAAAGTCCTATTAAACTTTAAAATTTCCACCAAGAGGTTCTAGCATGGGCTTTAATATATAAACACAACTTTACTCTTAATAAATCTTTTATTTGGAATAATCTAAATATTCTTCATAATATTCTATTTTTTGATCAGTGGTTTCGTAACTTCGTTTACTTTTAGTACTTCAGCTATTTAATAATTATGGCTTATTAATGACTTTCTTTTAAAATACAAGATTCCTGTTACACCTGAAGATTTTGCCATAGTTATGATAGCAATACCAACAGGAATCTGTATGATTTTTAGGAATCAGGAAAACAGATAGATATAATAAAGGCAGATCTCTTTTTATGGAGGATATCGCCAATTTCTCCTGCAATTTATTATTGGATACTGTTTTCAAAAATCGAAACTGGAAAAGGATTTGGTCCTTACAACAGAAATATTTTCTTACTAATATAACAAAAGAAGTGTCTTTTGAAATAATAAACAAGTTTTACTCTGTTAAATATTTTATGACCAAATTTAAGATGCTCATTTAGCCAAGTTCATACAGAAACTGTCTTTCATTTGTTTTGGTCATGTTCCTATACTGAATAGCTTTTGGAAAAGTATATTATATACAATATTCAGGGAGACATTATTTACGGATATTTGGATTATGATCTTACAAAAAGTAAAGCTGTATTTGTTGCAAGTTTAATTTACTTGCTTGGAAAATTTTACACAAGCGCAAGCGCATGAAAACAACCTCAATTTTTAAAGATTTTAATTTGTACTGTTTAAGTGATGTGTAAATGAATATCTTACCCTCTTGGTTTTTGTTTTATAATAATTTCTCTGTATTTTTTCTCTCTCTCTCTTTCTTCATTGCTATGTTTCTTGCAATTATTGTAATTTGTTCTCGCCGTTTGCTTGTTGAACTATTTCATATTATTATTATGATATGCTCTGGTGCCATTGATACATTGTTGATGTATTCTGTATATTTAATATAAAGTGTTATGCTTTTAATGAGAGCTCTGTTAAGCTTATAAGCATAACACAAAAAAAGTAGCTCAGGTTTAATTTGCCCTGCCAACATTTTTACTTGCCTCACCAAAACTGTTTTTATTCTTGTACATAATTTTTTTAATATTACTAATATTTAATATAATATTATATATAATTATCAGTAGTAGTAGCAGTAGTATCTGCTGTGACAAGTGACAGTTCCTTCAACTAGCCCAAACTCTCTCAAACTGGCCTCAGAGCATCAGGCCATCCTTATTATAGAGCCCTGAATATATTTTGGTCAACCGAATATCTCTAAACTCAAACACAGAATGCATACAGGAAGTCCCTGTATCTGTACTGATGCATTCATTGAACTGTAGAATGTGTGGGCGTGCATGTCAGCACCCGAGCTTGTCTAGATCTACAAGCTTTAAGCTTATTTATAGAGTCTCCTAATTAAGTAAATTTCATAATGTGGGTGTTGTGCTGAGTTTGCAATGTTTATGTTTGCACACCAGCTTCGCTTTACAATGATTCTGTCAAATGACATTGCAGGAACCCATGATAGAACACCTGGAAAAACTATAATCTAAAAAGCCATTTCTTATGGGACTGTTATCTTTTTGCGATCCTTAGAAGATGTATAATCTTAGAAGAGGCCCTCATGTTGGGTACTGACAGTCATATAAAAACAAGAACTAAAGTTTCTCATAACAGCATGAAATCCCCTCTGCAAGGCCTTGCGGTGTGAGAGAGTCTTGTATTGCGACTGGTTGAGACTTTTAACTCACCACCTTCAGAAAGTGAAAGGGAAAAGTGAGTGACTGAAAAGACAAAGTTGTTTTCTTGTGACAAAGGGGTCTAATGAATGTGTCCGTGGCCATAAATAACCTTTGTGAGCTTGAGAAGTAATGGCGGGGATGTTAATCCATTGTAGACACGGAATCCACCTGCTCACTCAATGAAGCCACAGGGTATCCAGTGAAACCTTCTCATTGTGAAGAACTTTATGAATGTTCTTTGTTCATTGTCAGTATATGGTGTGACATCACAATGCTTTAGTAGTTCTAATCTATTTTGATGTGCAGCCCTCAAAATGCCAGCCAACTATGAAGCAAATATCACAGCAGAATACTAAATTTTGTGTCTGCTGAGCTCTCGTTGCTAGAAATAATACAGCTCTTTGAGCGTTATTTTCTTAATCTACACTCAAATACCTCATGGTGATTTGATATGAGATATTTTGGGGGGCACATTTATGAAACAGTACATTTAGTTGCATAACAGCTGCCTCAGAGAACATACTGTCTGAAAGACCTTCACAAAGTGTCAGTCTCTCTGGTCCACTTCCACTGACATTCTTGTACCATAGACAATTGTGCTCTTCAAGAAAAAAGGCATTCCCTTCTATAAGACTGCAGCGCTTTGTGTGTTATTGGATCACCAGCTATACAGTAGATCTAGATTTTGTTCATAAAATGTCTAGATATAGTCAAGATCATAAACTGTATGAATCTAGATGGATCGCTTGTGAAAGAACCAACATTTTATTGCAATGTGAACCATATCTATTGTAGATCCAGATGGTAAAATTCATGAAATGACCAGGAATCTAGATCCAAGACAGTGGTCTCAAACTCAAATCCTAGAGGGCCACACCCCTGCAGAGTTTGGCTCCAACCAGCTCCAAACCACAACTGCACGGAAGTTTCTAATAATCCTGAAGACTTTGACTGATCAGGTGTGTTTGATTTGGGTTGGAGTTAGACTGTGTAGAGCTGTGGCCCTTCAGGAACTGAGTTTGAGACAACTGTTTCACAATGAAAAAGACAAGCTATCTGGATCCAAATTGTTTAAATCTAGAGCTATTGAGCATCACCATGAAGATCATTCACTATCCACATCTAAACTGCATTAAACCTGACATCACAAGGGGTTTTCCTCAACAATGACAACCATTTCAGCTTCAACAAAGAAGCTTTCTTTGATCTTTTTTCTTTTTGTAAAGAACATTTAATAATCTAAATAAGTTAGTATCCACTTTTGTGCAATGGTTTTTCAAGGAACCACAAATGTTGAAGGTTAAAGTTGATGCCAAAAAGCAGTTGACGTTGAAGGTTCTTCATGGAACCATTGATGCCAAGAAAGAAAGTGTATTTTAAAGAGTGTAGACTGCATCACAAAAGAAACCATTGGCTATCTTATCTACACTCTTCAAGATAAAGGTTCCTTTCCGGGCATCAATGGATCCATGGAGAACCTTTAACATCCATGGAAACTTTGCAATGAAAAGAACCACTGATAGAGCTTGTGGACTAAGAACCAACATAGAGTGTTGAGCTGATGACATTTTTGTAGACCAACCCAGAAGTTAGCATCACCCTGGTTTTCCTGTTAGCTTCTGGAGAAAATAAGTTCTGTGACAAAAAAAAAACATATACTCTAAGATAGGTTTCACAAATTAACACAACTTCCCTTATTTTCAAAGACTAAATACAAATTCGCTAAATAAAGAATTAATAAACAATCTACATGTATAGACTCGAGTCAGGTTAGTACCATATTTAACTTGTCTGTCTAAAATTTCAAATGGCATCTAACCTGACTAAGGTCTGTCACAGGGGTGTCCAATACTGCTCCTGAAGGGTTACTTTCTTGTAGAGTGTAGCTCTAGTCCTAATCAGACACACCTGGACCAGCGAATCAAGATCTTCCAGATCACCGGAAGCTTCCAGGCAGTGTGTTGAGGCTCAACTCTGAAGGACATCAGCCCTTCATGAGCAGGAACCTCTATATAGATCATAATAGTATCAAGTAGATAGAGTAGATAGTATCTGGCATTGATTTAGATAATACCATAAATACCCTTCTGTTGCAGTTCCCATCCAGCCACTGGCGACTGATGGTGAAAGCACCATGGAAAGCCAACAGATGGACAAACTGACTGACGCTCATACAGTTCCAGACTCATAGCAGCTGTGTGGCCGGTATAGATGTGGTTAGGCAAAGGGGCAGGTGACATGACAACATAACAACATACAGACACACATGAGTGGTAAACTGACAAACACAGTCAGGCCCAAGCAGACTCTTTAAATAGGTTTTCAATTCAGAATTCCCCTAAAATTTCAGTCAACAGGCAAATAAACGCAGAAAAGGAAGTCAAAACCAAATTCAAAAGGACACAAAATAACCATTTGCATTCGCTCACACGCCTGTTGAGCATTCAACTGTTATTGCTGTAAATGCAATGCTGCTCTCCAACAATATGACAGCACAACAGAAATGATCTAGGGTTAATTGCATTACATAATTTGACGTCTACATTGACAAATCAATCAAAATAATGAAGCCTTAAAATGTTTGTTCACAGCTGTTCATTTTGGAATACCTTCATGATAAACCTTTTCGTTGATGCTCTGTTAATGTGATGCATTTTGTGGTTATAGCTATATCCATTTAATATTCATAACCGCGAGTTAGTCATTTTTCAAGTACGTTTGATTAAGACAACATATTCCTTGAGTCGTTGGATCCATCAACAAACACTTAAACAGAACCGGCTTGTATCTCAGAGGTGCATCTATGTATGAACTCATTTTAAATTGAAATTCATTCAAATGCATCCAACCTGTTGGCTGGAGCTGTGCTATCTGGTTGGGCAATCGGCAAGACTTCTTTATATGCCTTTTTGATAATTGCAGGAATGTCTGGAATCGTTATCGTTAAAGCAACATCGTTTCCTCGACTACCCGGTAGGCTAATTGTCCGTGGCTCATGCATATATGAGCTCTTGTGCCAAAAAGGTTTAATCGCAAACACAAAACAATACAGTTTTCATCTCTGTGCTTGCTACGGACCGTTTCGTTTGCACAAAGTGCTCAATTTGAACTTTACTGTGGCTGATTATGTATCATGACCACAAAATATACATTAAGAAAATGCAGTTCTCTCTCACTTAAATTGATCAAAATGTCAAATATGAGTTTATTTGCAAAAACGTCTTTAAAAATATAATTTTTTATTATGTTAAGTTTTATTGTGTTACTCAACTGCAGTTTGATTGAGATTTAATGAAATGCAGAATGAAAAAACATGATTCTGAACAAACTCTTCATATAACAATTACATAATATTTATATTTAAAATAGAATATATATTATGTTTTTATTGGTCAGAAGTTTGTAATATAATAAGGCTGCATTTATTTGATTAGAAATACAGCAAAAATGTGAAATATTATTATTACAATTTACATTAACTGTTGTCTTTAACATATTTTATCATGTAATTTATTCCTGTGATGGCAAAACTGAATTTTCAGCATCATTACTCCAGACTTCAGTGTCATTTGATCTTTCTTAAATCATTCTAATATGCTGATTTGATGTTTAATAATTCTTGATACTTATTTTATAATGGTTCTTTTTATATATTATCTATATCGAAATGTTTTTCCTGCTTAATATCTGCTTGCTTATTATCTGGAAATCATACATGAACAGCATTCATTTAAAATAGCCACTATTAATTAATTT
>JAUCMU010000030.1:3542588-3553072 GCA_032275025.1 Enteromius treurensis
ATAAAATAAAATAAAATAAAATAAAATAAAATAAAATAAAATAAAATAAAAAAATAAAATAAAATAAAATAAAATAAAATGTGTGTATCCAAACCACAATACATAAGAGCTTCAGTTCAATATGATGAATTAGCAAGTCAGGTTATTTAATAACTTCTTGACCACACCCACTGTCTCCCATTGGTCAGACAATCTGATGGGCCCCACCCCACACTCACTTTATCAGTCTGCTCAAAATGCACATCACCCTTAAATCAACAAAGTGTTTAAACTCAGACAAAGCAATAAATCATTTAATGAGTTTCTAGTCAGCATCTAGCAATTTGCTCTGCCAGGATGTGCTTTTCACAGAAATTATATGTGCCACTTATGTGTCTGAGAGGAGGGAAACCCGTCGGGAAGAATTACTTCAGGAAACACCGTCTAAAGCCGCTAACCTTATATCGCCAAATGTAAGATGCCCCTGGGTCAACATTGTGATTAACCAATCAGATTTAAAGAAAGATTACAAGAAGAATACAGGTTGGTCAATAGTATGTTCTTAGTAGCTGAAAAAAGCAGAAATATCAGAGCATGTCCAAACATCTCATGGGCCCCAAAATCACCTCAGACCCCAGGGGGTTAAATCTGATTTTAGGCGTTGCTCATGGGTAAGGGTAGGTTTAGATGTAGAGATATGGTCAAGACTATATTTTTGCATTAAAATGTTGTCCCAGGGTTAACAAAGTACGTTGACCTAGGGACACACAGTACTTGGCAAAAAAGCAGCATCCTGATCTGAGTCTTCACAGAAGCTCTTGTGCTGGACCCCATATGATCAGATCAGAGCAGGGCATAAGGACTTGGTCTGACCTCTCCAAAGACTCCTTCAAGCGTGCCATGGATGGAGCACATGTGGGCCATAGATCACGCTCTCACGTCTCTTCATTCCAGCACATGGAGGCCGGTTTGTTTTTAATCATTCAGCCCATTAACAACTGCACAGAGAGAGAGAGAGAGAGCACTGCTGCTTTGTTTTGGAGATATGAAGACAGCAGATGAATGATCACTGGCACAGGAAGGAGAAACAGGACAGAGAAAGAAGCCATGAGTTTATATTCACTGCATTACCAATGTGCAGCAGTTATTAATGGAGCGTATGCTCAGCTGAGGTCTGTGTCACATCTACAATCAACTAGTTATACCAATGCAAAATACATATTAATGATTATGATATTAAGACACAAAAGGCATCACAACATCTAAAAACCTCATCCTCAAAGACAGTCCTATAATATTTATATTTATATGAATGTATAAATGATAAAAATATAACACACACACACACACACAGAGAAATATAAATATGTGCCTAATATGTCTTGGCCAAAACTGATAAATAAATGAATAATAATAATAATAATAATAATAATAATAATAATAATAATAATAATAATAATAATAAAAATAATAATAATAATAATAATAATAACAATAATAATATCCATTGAAGCAATTAAAACCATTATAATCCTTCATTTTGAAGGACCCCTATATTTCATTATATACATATATATTTATTTATTTATTTATTTATTTATTTATTTATTTATTTATTATACGTTTTAAGTTATAATTATTATTATTTTTATTATTATTTTTAGGTAAGCCTAGTTGCTAGCTAACAATGGAAAACAAAAATACTTTTTGCACCACAGAAGTATGGCCTGTCTATCACATTCTGTAGTCAAAACGTATATTAAATAATTGTTTTTTGTTTTTGTTTTGCTTGTTTGTTTTTGATTACATTGTTTATCTAACTTTACTGTAGTTGACAAGAGTTTTGAAAACCTTATTTATTTGTTTGTTTGTTTTACTTATTTACATATTTCATTCATTCATTCATTCACTCATTCATATTTACTCACTCACTCATTCATGGAATTTTGTTCCATCCAAAATAACTTAGTAAACAACACTTTTCAGTTCTTCAGTCTGTTTTGTCCCTTTAGCCTACATGAGATGCCAGTAAATGATTAATCATGTTCAAAAAAAAAAAAAGATTTCCATAGAAAACATATTAAATATAGTTCACGGCATTACTGTGTGCATTACTGTTGATTAAGTGGAGCAGCGGGTCATGTATATGTGGTTGTGGAGTGGCTGTGACAGCGTGAATCAGGGCTGAAGCTCAGAGTGAGGCGGGAAGCAGCGATCGGGGCCACTCTTTTACTTACACAAAGAGCCAGTCTGCAGGGACCCCACGGGAAGCGGCTCCTCCTCCATCTCTCCCTCGCTGCCCTCGATCAGCCTCAGAACTCAGGCATGTTGTTGAGAGTGTGTGCTTGTTTGTGTCTGGATAACGAAAATAGATGCACTCTAATAATGCCCTATTCTCAATTTATATGAACAAAGATTGAGAGGGCCCCTCGAGAGCCAAGCTCCGTCCCGTAATGCGTCTTCATGTAGTCGGGGGCCGTCATATTTCCTGAACGCTGCAGGAATCATCAAACAGTGGGGTACGCTGACATCATTATTTCAGGGAAACTTGTGATGTGATTATTTGCTCTGAGACTGTACTGTGAGCGTTACAGTAACGCAGCAGAAATAACAGCGCTGGGCTTATTTTGACAGTGTTCGGCCCAGGCTCAGCTGTTGACTTTACTCAAATACATCAGAAATTAATTTGCCCTCCAGCACTGACTTTACATGATCCAATAATCAGTGTCTATAGTTTCCATGGCAAACTCCATCATATGTTTCCATATACACAGCAGCAAATATTTAAACTGAGTCTGAGTTTTAAGTTCATGCTCAGGGTGTTTTGAGTGTTTTCCCAGCCAAACTTAATTTGTAGTGTACTTCAAGTGATTATATTTTAATTGCACTAAATTGCAACTTCATTATCAATGTGTAATGTCAAGTGTATTTGAATTCATCACATACAAGTTTGACTAGAAGTGTCAGTTATCATAAATACGTGTCAGAACTTTCAGAAGTTACACTTTAATCGCATTTCAATTATAACTAGTTAAAAAAAAAAAAAAAACTATATTAACAATAATTATGAAAAAAAAGTTATGTGGGTCAAAAACACTCCAAAGTTTAATATAAATGTAAACTATAATGTGTTCATTTAATTGCAAATAATGCCGTTAAGCAAAAACACATTCAGTTGCTTTATATTGCATATTACTTCTGCAATAAGTACTCTTTTTAGAGGTATGTGGAAAGTGAACTTTTTCAAAATAACTAATTAAATGAAGTTTAGTGTCTTATAGTTCATGTCTGCTAAGCTATAGGCTTAAATAGGCGTGTAAATGTACCATTACAATGCTATGATTTATCTCTATGGAATGGGAAAAATAATACAAAAACATTCACAAACAGGACATGAATTAATATTTTACTGCCTCTGAATATCAATAGCAAAAAACAACTACAACAACAACAAAAAGTTATTGGTTATTTTAAAATAGTATAACCTTCAATAAATCCCAAGTTAAATAAGGTTTAGCTTCAACAAGAAATCCATCATCACAAGAAAGAAAAGTGAGCTTATCGGTTTATGGTAAGTAAATATGATGAACAATCATGCAAAAGCAATGCTGCTTTTTAATATCAAAGACATTAGGTGAAGCAAATAAACGCTAGACAAACACGTGAAGGAGTCGTCCAGTAGTTTAAATAAGCACGCTCTTGGAAGTGTTAAACACAAACCTTATATTTGGAGTGGTGGTTTACCTAAACGAGTTAATGTGTGACACATTAGAGACCGCAGTAAGATGACACGCTACACGCTTAACGAGTCAAACACATGTTCTGAATCTGTGTGACTGCTGGCAGACTTCACGGGCCAGGATTACCTAACTCGACCGAGAGATTCTCCAGTTTAGAACAGAAGGAACGGAGAAGGACTACAGACCACGAGCGGGGCCCAAAGAAAAATAAATCTAGGGTTTCCCGTTTCTGACACATGTAGAGGTAGTATGTGACCGTTTAAATCACACGGCTTGTTGGAAAGGCTTGTGTATTTACCCAGAGTTTGCCGTCTCTCTCCCCAGAGCTCATTGCACACAGGCATGGCTTCTCTCAATGTTTGCACTGACTGATGTTGTCCAGCATGTGTGCGTGAAACCAAGCCCGTCCTGCCTTGTTTGGGAGAAAGAGCTAATCAATTGTGGAACTGATATGCAGCTAAAACAAATTAGACTTCAAACTAATTCAAATATTCTTTGAGAGATGGATGCGGGACGTAGCATATGCAGCGTTTCACTGAGCACGTCCTGAAAGAGAGGCCTGCAGAATGTAAACTTCAGGGCTGTGTTCGGGGATGCTAGCATTTGGAAGAAAGCAGGTTCAGAAAGTCTGGAATTAAATAAATAAATAAATAAATGTTAATTTAAAATGCTGTCAGAATTGTTTTTTTCTACAATTGCAGCTCTCTTCATCGTCACTCAAGAAACAAATACAGGATGTGTCATACAAATGTGTGTATTAGAATGAGTAAATCAGCATAGAAAAAGCAATGCATTTCTTTTTTCACTAATATAGCTGCTGTACCTCAAACATGAAAAGCTATGTATTTTAAAATACAGTATAGGATCAAATGAGTCGAGGACATCAATGCACCATAAATAAATGAATGAATTTGTTATTGTTGTCTGATTTACAAGAACATACCATTTCATTCATTCTACTTAACTCTATTTTATGTGTAACATTTGTGAGTGGCAATTATTTCTACGTAAACCATTATTTTTGTATTATCCTAATAATCATTATATTATTAATGGTTCACATCCAGCTAAACTTGATTATGACCTTTCCTTCACTCTCAATTGCATGGCACAGGCACTTATTTTTATTTACAAATGCACAAAGATGATCCAACTGGATGCGTTGCAAGTTCCAGCCTGTGGCTGTTTCCAGCACGATTAGCTAAACCTCCGAATGAAAACAGAGCCAATCATTTCTGAACTCCTGTTCAAACTTTTGGTGAGATTACAGTTGAGAAGCGCTCTTCCAAAAGTCCTCCTACAAACCAAATATTGTGCGTTGATAATTGCTCGTGCCACGCCTTTGGTAGCAGCGTAATGGCTACAGGCTGCTGAGGGTTTTTCCGAACTAATGTTTACAGTTGTTTTGGAGTGGACAAAGAAGGCACCCAGAGGACAGCAGGGTGTGTGTCTCTTCTCTGCAGATTGTGGTTAACCAGGTCTCATCTGGAGACCTTATGCTTGGCTCATCTCGCTCTGGTCCCCTTGTCTTTCCCCCTCCTGATATTGTCTACATTCCACATCAGCTATCTCTGGCTGAACATGTCGTCCGCTGGTATGTGCTGATGGTTTGCTTTTATGGAGCTTTCATGTGTGCAGTGTGTGCAGTAATTGCTGGATGGGATATGCTCATAATAAATCAATTTGTCATAAAAGGAGAATTTGCTGAGAGGAAGGGTTCACGGACAGGTTTGTGGCCTGTCGCGCTGCCTGATTCCCTGACTGTCGTGTCCCACCCTGAGCGACTGGGCCGCTGCCATCGATTGCACTACTGTGTGGCGTGAAGCTGTGCGCTTTTACAGCGATCGCTTTGTGCTCTTGTGGTGCATCTGCAGTTTGACAGACTTTGTGCTGAACTAAAGATTTGTCAGTCAATGATTTGCTGCAAATCTGTCCTCCAACAGCAAATTTGTTAGGGTTTCAAATCAAAGTTTGCAGCCAAAGAGAAATTGCTTGCGCAGCATAATTAACAATCTGCCTCAGTTTACGTTGTAAGCTCTGAAACCCTCCACTTCCCCAGCTCCACCTGTCTAGATCTGGATTTTGAATTACACTAACTGTGCAACTTAAAGGGTAAATGTGCGATGTATCGATCTAACGTATTTATTTACAATAATTGTATAACTTATCAAAGATGCATAAAAGTATGTTTGGAAGTTTCATTCACCATTAAAAATGTCTAGTTATAAACACTCTTAAAAATAAATGTGCTTAAAAGGTTCTCCACAGCAATGCCATAGAAGAACCATTTCTCGTTCCACAAAGAACCATTAATTTAAAGGTAATTGAATAACCATCATCTCTTTCTTACCTTTTTATAATATGAAGAATCATTGGTTACACTTTATTTAGACATTCTATAAGTAACTTTGTAACCACGTCTATAACTCTCAGAGTAGATTAGTTAGGGTTAGTAGAATAAGCTCACCATAAAGAAGCTACTGTAAAACGAAAAGAAAGAAACCAATTGGACAAAAAGCTTCTTCCACGGCATCGTGAAGCACCTTCATCTTTTTAAGGGTGAAGGTGTGTCTTCTGCGAATTGGTGCTCGCGTTCTTTTCCCAATTTTTGGTTGTCAACTTTTGGGCTGCAATCCAAAAATGTTTTTTTTCTCTTATGGAGACACATGGGGAAAACAACAAACAATGCAAATTACTAAATTCAACTAACTACATAATTGTCTATAGTAATAGGCCAATCCTTTTTACAACACAAACACTATTGTTGTCAATCTATTGTTAAATTAAAAGCCATTTTGTTCTATTTATCCAATTAAAGCACCCTTTTTTTGGTGTGAATTAGACAGATGTCAACATGGACAGGTTTTGTGACGCTTACATTCTCACACATCAGACAAATCAGTCCCAAATTCCCCACTGATTTCCGATACAGAGACCTAGTACAGTGTTTGATTACTCCGAGGGACCAGTAAACACTGAAGGCTTTACCCACAATCCACCCCGATGCTAAGTCAAAACAGAGCACAGAGGAAATCACATCCTCCCATACCGTGTCACACCAGGGCAGAAACTACATTAGCAGAGGAGAAAGAGAAGAGGAGGAGGACGGGGGTAAAGGGATTGGGGGGTTGGGTGCTTTTATTCTGTAACACAACAGAGGACTCGGGCTGATACTCAATCGGAACAGGCCTGTATTTTCTTCTCAAGGTCAGAGAGGGCAGCGGCTGGAGTGAATTGCAAAAACGGGGAGGGTGCTGGATAAACGTTTGCTTTCCCCGGCCGTGCTGGGATTAGACGAGGGCAGGTACAGCACACTTTAGAGTCAGCCAATTAACACCGTCAGCAGCAGCAGCGGCCGTAAAGAAAGACTCCCGCCACGGCGAGAGTCGCACACTTCCGCTCGGAGGCAGAGCACCACACAGCTGTTAAACTGGCAGGTTTTTAAGCATTGCTGATGGGCGCAGGAGCTCCTAAAGATTTCTCAGCAGTGCTTCCTGAGGAGAGATGGAGGGTAAGCAATCAATGTGCCAGACCTCACAATGCGGCAATGGATGGCAGATAGCGGCTCCGGACCCCCCATCCCTGGCCCCAGCCCTGTTTTTTTTAAGAGTGAGGAGTGGCTGATATTGATGTCGGGCCTGCACACAACTGGCTAGAATGGCCTGCTGGGAAGACTTGGAAGTTGGGTTGACTTCTTCATCCAATCCTTCGCTCCCCTGCCTGCCACACACCAACTGCTGGCATTTCAACAGCTTTGATACATATTTTAAAGGCTTCGCTCCATCAGAACCGTACTAATCTTAGTTAAAAGGGGCGGCGCTCTACACAGATTGCAGTGCGGTGGCCCACTGACTCTTGATGGAAATCTCTGGGAAGGAGAGTCCCGTGATCTGGGCAAGGACGGACAACCTTTCATTTTTTCTTTTATAAACGCGGTCAAACGCACACTAGAAGATGATGGACAAAGTGACCACATGTCTCCTCTGCCTCCTGAAGATTTTGAACACAGCTTCCATAAAAATATACATTTTTCTATTAATGCAAACGTCACTTTGTAGTTGCACTGTTAGTATTTGTTTCTTTCCTTCACAGATCAATTGCTCTTTATAGAAAATTATTTTAACTAATCATGATATTTGATTTGACTTTATTTATTAAAAAAGAAAAAAAAAATCCATACAACAAAAACTGCATGATGATGACACTGGTGATCATACAATTAGCTTGGTCTACATAGAATCACAATGATCGGCTTCAGTTTCCGCTGTAAGCTGGTCAGAGTTCTTCTAAAAACCCCCACCTCCCCAGCTCCACCTGTCTAGATCTGGATTTTTAATTACACTAGGTGTGGAACTTAAAGGTAATATCTGTAATATATGCAATGAAATTATATTTATTTACAATAACTGGACAATATAATGCATCAAATAAAATGCGATACAACATAATGCAATATAACAAATTAAAGGAAAATAATTAAACGCATTTCAAAAAATTAAGAGAGGTCTGTGATGCTTCTGGTGCTGGATATATGACTAGATTACACAGCAGTAGCAATACAAAAAATGATTGAAAATGTATTTTGACAGTGTACAGAGAAACTGAAATTAATCTACATTATGCCCACTTACAGGCTTAGTAAGAGAGGATGGATCCACGCATCCTCGCTTGATAAGAGTGATGAATGCAGATCCGTGAAAATCCATCTCAGTGTTTTACAGTCATGATGATGCATGGTTAGTTTTTCACATAATAGTGTTATTGGAGGTGATCGGTGTCAAGATGTTCTTTTAGAATTCCCTCGGCTCAACACTGTCCCTGCTTCTGCTTTACACGGAATGTAAAAAGAAGTAACAATAGGTTGACTTATTGTGCCGTGTCCTTTATCTTCTGCAGGCCGTTTTAGAATCATACCATGGCTCGGCGTTCAAAGTAATGTCTTACTGTTTATTAAACCATCACCCCCACCCATCCATCGCTTTCTTTCCCAAACCTCGCAGTTTATTGTTGTCAGGGTATTGAGATATACATCTGATCATTTCCTCATTCTCAGCAAATCTCTGACATTAGTGGCATTCGTGTCAGTGTACGCGTAAATCTTCTTCTATCTGCGGGACGAGCCGCACAATATGACTCACACTAAGTGACTGCTCAGCTATTATTGGTGTGGAACAGATAGCAAGCAGAAAAAGAGATGGATAAAGAAAGGCGAGGCGAGTTGACCACATGCTGGACAATATTGGTGGCAGATGTGGCCACCAGATCGCAGTGAAACCAGGATGGCATTTCCTCAGGATGAGACTATATATTTTTGAAACTTTGATGTAAGTGCTCTCCAGAAATATGGAGGATTTTGCACGCATCTGATCTGGCAGCATTGATCGTGGGGATAAACTGAAAAGAGAACCTTGCATTTCGGCTTTGAGGGTTGCAACAGCGATTAGCGTTATTCATTGTGGAGCTATTTCTGTCCTGCTCCTGCTGTCCTTGCTTAAACTAGTGGTGCTTCCCAGTGCAGAAAAACTCGTTATGATGCTAGTGTGTCATGGGGAGTGATTCTGAGTGGTTCCAAATGTGTTCCTAAGTGGTTTTTAGCGTGTTGATATGCCCTTGCTTGGATCTGTAGATGTGGCCCAGTCATTCAATGTGCATCTGTGTTTTTTTTTTTTTTACCTGTTTTCTGGTCCAGCAGCTGAAAACAGTGCATCTAAACACATAGTAAAGTGGCAGGGCACCTTTCATAGATAACCCTCATGACTTTGAGGGATCACAATTACTGCAGAATAGTGTTTAAAAATGTAAAATAAAAAAAAATTAAAATAAAAAAAATTAACAGTAAAAAACTGTGAATATGCAACAGGAATTTTTTTTTTTAAATGGTTTACAGTAAATTAATTTACAGAATAAAACCGTAAACTGACATTCCCAGAATTCCCTGCATTGCATTTAAAATTTTGATTGAATTTGATGGGGGTTTTTTCTTTGAAATAACTATGTTTCTTAGTTTGTTTGTTTTTTATCAGTGATGTTTATTAGGGTTGTATGTTACATTTAGTTTAGTGTTTAGTGTTTGTGTGAATGACACTGAGCTCCTTATATATAATTTCATAGTTAAAAGCTGCTTGTGATGGGCTTTGATTCATCATGTGCCTTTCTCATCATCACCTGCTTTTGGTGCTTATCAGTATGTTTCAAAGCTACAAAACAGATTTCATTACTTTAATTGCTTGGTATATTAACATTGTATCAGTTAATAAAATTACGGTATTTAACTGTAAATTTAACTGAAAACCGTAAAACCTAAAACGCAACCACAGATTTTTCTTTTACAGTGTAGTGATGCTTGGCTTAATTTATTTCAGAGATCAAAAGATGTAAAGAAAAGGAGCAACATTACTCATCCACTTTCTCATTTTCTTTAGTTCTAGAAGTATTTCCAAACATTATTATTATTGTTCTTTTATTTAATAGTTATAAGCCATGAACCAAACAATTCAGCAATGAGGTGAATCACAGCTCAACTTTGCATTTTAAGCTAATGAAGGATATCGTTATTAACATCACACATGATTTAAAGTATGCATATTAGTTGTAGTGATACCTAGCTTGGCTTATTTCCAAAAATGTAAGAGAAAAAAAGGAAAGCGAATGTAGCACTTCATCGCTCATCTAGTTTTTAATTTGCTTTGGTTTTCTGTTCATCTTTACAAAAGGGATTTAATATATATATATATATATATATATATATATATATATATATATTGT
>JAUCMU010000030.1:3560039-3580347 GCA_032275025.1 Enteromius treurensis
TTTTTTTTTTTTATAATATATTATATATATATATATATATATATATATATATATATATATATATATATATATATCATAATATACATATATATATACGAAGACTTTCAGGACAGAAATAACAACATCAGTAAAAATAGTATTATTATTATCATCATGGTTATTATTATTATTAATAGCGACTTTTAAAACGGCTCTGCGGCCATGTGGGTCACGTGTGTTCTGCACGCACAGGCCCAGTGTGATTCGCGCATACCTATGTGTTTTGGACTCAGGTCCTCTGGCGCCTTCTCAGTGTTCCCGGCTGCCATCGAAGACACCAGGACCGCCGAGGGCTGATGCTGCTGCTGTGGGTGAGCCGGGTGAGTGTGGTGGTGCTGACTGACGCCCAGGAACGACCGGACGTTCAGCAGGGAGTTTTGGCCCAGAAACGCTCCATTGGTCCAGTTATGGAACTTCCCGATCTGGCACGTGTACAGTCCGTGGCTGGGCAGGAAGGCCGGGTGAGTGGCGGGAACCGAGGGTGACGTGGGTTTCTGCGAGCTATCGGGACTGGTCGCGGTTTCTGCTAACGACCATATTTTGGGCTTATTGCTAACCGGAACTTGAAAGCCTCCCTGGCGACCCGGCGACAGAACCCTGGTGTTGTTGTTGTTTCCGTCCGACGGCTCTTTGCTGCCGGAAATGGCGTTGGACTTGGATTTCTCGAAGGCCTCGAGCTCTCCGCGCTTTTCATCGTCCTCCTCGTTGCTCTGATCCCCGTCGTTGTCGTCGATCTTGTCGATATCGATGCTCTCCAGATCTATTTCCTCTTCGTCTTCGTTTTTCTCGGCGTCCCCCTCGTTGTCGCTGCCGAAAATGTTGCAGTCTTCGTCCTCTTTACTTCTGCCCCATGTCACCTTGTTCTCCTTCTTGAGTCTTCTCCTTGCGTTGGCGAACCAGGTGGACACTTGCGTCAGGGTCATCTTGGTGATGATGGCCAGCATGATCTTCTCTCCTTTGGTGGGATAGGGGTTTTTCCTGTGCTCGTTGAGCCAGGCCTTCAGAGTGCTGGTGCTCTCCCGCGTGGCGTTCTTAGGCCTGGCGGGGTCTCCGTATTGGAACTGGCCATACGGGTAGAAGGCAGGGCTCGTGTGGGCAGCGAAGCTGGCAGGGTGCACGCCAGGGCTGTCTTTTAAATCATACTGTGAGCCCTGCAGTGAAAACAAGCCAAAAGGAAGAAAAATGATTCACATGTCATTTGCACCACGCGCACAAATGAATTCGGGCTGTGCCAATTACATATCAAACTTTCACTTTCTCTTAGAAAATTATCGATAGTGTCTTCCTAATTCAACCTGGTCTCCTCCAGAAAACTTCATCGAGATGATTTATATATGCATTCAATATTGTTTACACCCACGACATTTTACAACTAACGTTTGTTTTGACCTTTGTCCAGTATTGTTGCATAAAACAAAGCTAGGCCACTGATAGTGATAACGCACAAAAGCGATGTGCAGTATAAATATTATCACAAAATTAATTCGAATGACATTCTGAAAAATGAAGGCTAAAAACACCCGGCCACGGTTGGTCGACGTGATTGCGTTATTTCGATTCCTACATGTCTGTTTTAAATTGTATGTTTAATGTAAGGCTCGCTGGTGACGTAAAGGCCTTTGCCTATTACTAGTATTATTATTTTTTTATCCGTGCAGTGCCATAAAATAAAAGACAAATATATGCTACAATGTTAGATGGTCTTTTCATCGAAAAATTAGAACTGCAAGAGAAAAAAGTATTTCGCATTTTTCTCCTTAGAAATTAAATCATATTTATAGAATTGTAAATAGTGTCCCGTGCAAAGGAGATACATGCACACAATTTGAAATTAATTTAGACTATTATAGGTTAGCGAATGGCACAAATGATTTATAACTCTCACTTTTTTTCTTTTTTTTGGGGAGGGGGGGTAAGGCAACGGGATTCTGTTATTCTACCGAGTATCAAATTTCAACTCTTTTTGCCCATTTTATAATCACAGCTTTTTTTATCATTTAGAGAAAGCGTTAGGTGGCCTATTAAAGTGTAAATCGTTTTCTGAGCCAACAACGTTTTAAACATATCGTTCTGCATGATCTTCCAGCGCGAACATCACAATTCTCGATCGAAACTATTTAAATAAATTATTAAATGGAAAAAAAAGAAGCTCAATGAGAATTATAGCGTGTTTTAAAAAGTAGAAATGTGGCACAGGATTCTAGTCATTAGGAAACCCCCGAACAACTGTTCTTCAACTCAAAACCCGAGCCGCGATAAAACTTTTCTCACGGTATAAAACGGCGGTCGGAAAAATTGCAGGTATTATGCATTTTCCAATTCCATAATGTCATTTTAAAATAGCCCAGTCTGAATGTTCAAATCTACGGACAAACTTCCCATGCACAGTGCAAGCTTAAATTACATTAACCAAGCGTGTGCGGCGGTCTCCAAAAAAATGGTTGGCGATCCAATACAAAACAGGGCAAAACAAAAGCGTGCAGCTTTGGAGAAAGTACATCTGCTTTTCTTACCATCTGGGAGAAAAGAGCCAGATCGGCGCTGGTGTAAGGCAGAAAGGCGCTGTAGTTGTGTGCGTAGGGGTACATGCCCAGCACCGAGGACACGGCAGCGGCCGCCGCCGACGCGCTTCCCCCGATCTCTGCGCTCCCTCCGCGGGACGACGGAGTCAGCACTCCCGGCCGATCGCCTCCGTACACCGCCTGGGAGGCACTTAAATACTGCGGGTAACCCAGCTGGGGGAAAGACATCTCCTTCGCCACGTCGCAAGCCAAAACAAGGCAAAAAAGCAAATAGCCCACCAAAGCAAGAAGCGAAAGAGTTTGTCTCTCTCAAGCCGCAAAGAGTGAGAATGGGAAAAGCTCGTCTTTAAATCTCAGCTTCTCTTTTGCAGCAAGTCCGTCGGATGTGATCAGATCAACAATTGAGCTCCAACTGATGTCTCTGCCCCTAGGTCCTGGGCTGATCTCTCAGATACAATTTGAAGTTGATGCTTTGATTGGCGTCCCAGGCTCCTCCTCGTTGGCGCATGTGGTTAGTGCATTGGCCAGGGCCACTTTTTGCACTGTTTGGAGGATTGTATGTTAAATGTTTAGCATTAGAATCCATTCACTGTAGTGTGACAACCTGTCTACACGATTTTACAGCTGCCCAGCACTGGGGAAATGAACTGATAGGCACGCGGAACTTATTTGAATGGCTCGTAATTCTTATAAACACTGGAGAATTAAAGCAACACTCGCGATGACACTGATCTTCATAAGGTATTGACGATCAAACAACTGCATTCTTTTCGAGGTGCTTTTTTTTTTAGATTGCTAATACTGCGTACTGGATTATAGCTGCACATTTGGTAAAAATTATACTCTGAATTTAATTATTCAAATGAAACACTGGCTTTACTGTTTTCTTGAAGTGAGCTTAAATAATTAAAGATGTGCATTTCCATTCTCTAACCCCCCCCCCCCCCCTTTCATTTATTTGGTACTGACAGAAATACAGTTTCTAATGCATGAACTTCCAAACGACCTTTAAATGATCGTGCTGGCTATAATTACGCGAATTATAGCATATTCAGTTTTTTGTTCCTTTGGAAGAACATATTAATTAATTGTTCTCGATATTGGCAATCAGGGCAGAAAATGTGTGTCAAACTGTCTCTAAAACACGTCTTTCTCTTCCATTCTCTCTCTCTCTCTCTCTCTCTCTCTCTCTCTGTCTCTCTCTCTCTCTCTCACACACACACACACACACACACACACACACACACACACACACACACGTATAACCCAGAGGCACTTTCAAGCATACACACGGGGGTGGGGGCGTTGGGGACTTTGTATTTATGTTTCATTGTTAAATACTGAACGAGGTGATGTCGTGAATAATCGTGAGCACTTCATTAACATGCACGCGAGCGCCATTTAGCCACAAACCAACAAAATTATTAATACCACTAATAATAGTCACGACAGATAAAGGCATCGCCTGTGGTCTAATAGTTTGTGATTTAATGTGTGTGCGGCAACAATAATCTCACTAATCCCGCCACATCTTTACAAAAATACCTCCCACTAATAATAATTCAGTGTCTTTGCTCAACATATGCAACGTATAATAAACATGCGACGTGCTAATAATACTTTTCAGAAACGGGATAAAATTGACAGATTTATCTACAAAATGTGATTTTCGAAACGATTTAATTTCGCATCGTAATGTTATGTTTATTGTTATTATCATGATCATAATTATTGATTAAATTTGACTTTAGTATTATTATTATTCATTGGATTCACCGGCTGTTTTCCTCGCTCTCGGTTTGTCCGGGACTCGCTCTGTCATGGGGTCGCTCCTCAAGCGCTTCTAAAGTTGTGCTCGTTGAAAGGATATAGTGGATTTAATACTTTAACGGCTCAGATGAAGCCAGTGATTGTGATCTGCCCCAGATGGCCGCGAGTGGAGGATCTGTTGAAAATATCTGAGGGCACTGATGCCAATCAGAGGAACACATCAGACAGAAGGAGGAATGGCACTGGTGATAACCCGCTGGAAACGCGCAGAGCTGAAGATCATGCAGATATGACACTGAAAATATCTCTAAACGATGGAGACACAGACGTTAAGAAAGGACATTCAATCTTCAGAAATGTGGTAGAGAAGAAAGTCAGGCGCGCTCAATTACTCGCTTCTTATTTCAACATTCACTTTTGACATTTTATTCCTTTAGATTATTATTATTATTATTATTATAATTATTATTATTTAATAAACATGTACTGTTACATTGATTTTATTAATATACTATTTACTGAAATTTTAGTCTTTAGCAATGTTCGCTATTGTATTTCATTTTCCTCTAAACCTTTTTGGGTGATGAATATCAAGTTTCCTTTTTTTCGGGTCAATGGGGAAAATAAATTGCGAAGGGGTTGAAGTTTGACCCTCGTCAAACAAAGGCACGTGTAATCTATGGGCAATAAAGCGTGTTCACACTTAACTGATTTATGGGGCTTGTTAAAGTCTCATTATCACTTTCCCTGCAACAACTAGAGACCAGAGCAACTTCACTGGATACCTGTAGCATGTTCTCATCTGATTCATCAGAGGTTTCTAAAAGAAGAAAGCAAAATAAATACTAATAATAAATATGCTCTTATAAATAATACTTTTCTCTTTATATCTGTGCAAGATCAAAATGATACTGTGCATGTGTATGCAATGACAGGCGTGCATGTATACACACATATCTATAAATTATAGAAAGCACACTAGTACACATGCCCTTAAGCAAGCTCTTATTTTTCTGCTCTTCATTCTGTCATATAAATAGCAAAGCCAAGCTTAGCAGAGCAGTGATTACAGTGCGGAATCTGCATATTTCAAAGGTTTTTTTAACTCTAGGAAAAAACATTTTTAGACCATTTCGAAACAACAAACAAGAGACACGCACGCATTTGATGATGGAGTTTCATGTGCTGCTTCATATTCAGACTCTGAAGGGTTTCAGGTTGGCTGTATACAGTGACTCTGCTGCTGTCTGACTGTCATTGTAATATAAACTCTGTTTGTCAAAGCTGGCTTTAATGCACAAATGCATTCATAACAAAATATCAGTATTTGTTTTCTTTTAGACCATTTCTGTCATCTGCATGCGAGCCTCATGAGACAGATCTAGCAGCACAGGCTCCTGTTTGTGATTGGATTTCATAGAACTCAAAAATCAATGCGTTTCTCAAGCATGTCAATGTACATTCTTTAAGTACAGGTGTAGGGCAATTCTTACAACACTGTGAAACTTGTTTTGCACAAACGAAAGCAAGGAATGGCATTCAACTAAACTGTCAACTTTAAACAGCCAAAAGCAAGGAGATCAAAGGCATGCGCTGGAGTCTCTTCTCTCTCTAGATTACAGCCCTAACGGTTTGAACCCCTAATGCTATTAAAGGGAACCAGGACATCTCTCCCAACCATGGTTACTGAGTAAATCCCCTCTGGACTCAGAGATGACCAGAGCCGTGCTTGAGTCAGCAGTGGTCAAATGGAGCTTTTGCACCGACTTTCAGCACCAGCCATCATTGTATCATTTTATGCTCAGGGTTTTTGGAGAGACGCTGCATGTGCACTCATTTAACAGGCCTGTGACAATCCAACAATCTTGGCTTGCTTCTCAGCTTGTGAGCTAATTAGGGCCGGGCTCATGTGTATCTGTAGGAATAATCACCGCATGATGCTTCTTAAAATTATTTTAACATTTTACATGTATTCACAAAATTGTATGTGCTGCTCAAATATCAAAGCACTGCATGATTTAAGGAACTGGATCAGACTCGACGGTCCAGTGAATGTGTGAAATCATAACTGCTGAAAATGCCCAGGATCCTTCAGCAGTTTGGGAATGAATGTCTTGAGATTATCAGTGTTGGGAACTGTTATCACGTCAGCGGCCTGCTGGACCACACATGATTGTCCCCTATTGTCCTCTTCTGTCTTCGGCGAGTTGACATGAGGTTAAAAATCTCTGGTATGCCCCTCTCGCCCAGGAGAGATTAACAAATTATACGTGCTGAAATCTAGTCCAGCTATATTCGGAAGAAAGCAGTTACCACCAACCATCACAATGTGCCGTTCACTCCCAGCCCACAAATAAAGTTTATCCAATAACTCCAAATATCCCCCAACGCCGCAATAAACCGAAGAGCAGTTAAATGCCTTATTAGAGTCCTGCTCTAGGAATTCGAGAGGAATGCCTGAACCACACCCAGGTACGGAAAGAGGGAATTTCAGGCTAATAAAAGAGGTGTGTGGAAATGTCATAAGGCCAGAGTGCGGTGTGTGTGGCTGACAGCAGAGCATATGGAAAGAGATTTTACCTCGTTGTAGCGACACCTTGGCAGTGAATCTGCTACACTACTGGGCATCTGCTAGTTTGGCACTTGCCTGCAAACTTTCCACTCAATTGCAAATTCGCCAGAAAGAGGCGGAAGCATAGATGAGTTATGTTCATGCATTTGTCTGTAAATGTATGGTTTTATATGCATTACCATTGTATTATTATTTTTTACGTTTTATTAGAGAACAAATTATTCTTTTGTTCCTTATATTTAAACAAAAACACATTAACACACAATGTAAAAGGGAACAGTAATTGGAATTAAATAACGTGATATTATTTAGTCTGTGCCATCAATTCAACACTGAAACACAACACTTGTTTTTATTTCTTTTTTTCACAGTGAGCTAACATGAACTTACTATGAACGGTTGTTTTTTTTATTTACTATTGTTAACAAGGATGATTAATTTACTGTAATAAACCTATTGTTCATTGTTTGTTAGTGTTAGTACATTAGCTAATGTTAACAAATGACACCTTACTGTAAAGAGTTACCAATTATACTTTTAGGATATTTTTTTGGTGGCAGGTCGTCACACGTTTTAATCGTGCGGATTTTATATAATCCATTACTAACGATTTCTGTTAACGCTAAAAAAAAAAAAATAAAAAAAATAATCTTTTGTTTTTGTGTTTGTTTTACTTGTGTATATATATTTTAAGATGATGGAATTTTGTTTTAATAATTGTTTAGGTTGTTTGTTTTAGATGACTAAATATGGTATAAACTGACTCATACTCGGAGAAATACATTGGACTTGATTGACAAGTTTCACTAGCTGGTTAGTTTAAGCGATGCGGCTGTGTATGTATTCAGTTAATCAGTGTCATTCTCCCTGAATCCCGCACCTCTCGAAACACTCGCAGGGTTTTAGGGAAAAGGCAACAAAACCTGCTCCCACCCACCCGGCCACCCCAGCATGCTCACATATCAAAGGCTGGCCAAGGTGCTGGCCATCCCAAAGGGCATTGTCAATGCTGATTAGCGGGTGGATCACCTCTCTGAAGTCATTGGCTACTGAGAGAAAAAGAGAGGCAGAGAAATGTGAGAGGGGATGTTAATTGTTTTGGCTCTTTTCTAAGGAAAACATATCACCATGTGATCTAGTGGAGGTTAAGTACCCTCATTGCCACAGGGCCAGAGGTAATTAATAGACAGAATGGCTGTGTTTATGTGCATTAGTCTTTTATGGCTCTTTCAGTTGTAATGGTTTGTTAAATGGAGGCCTCCTCTCACCACAGATTGCAGGCTGATAAAAGACATCAGGTGGCCTGCGTTTAAATCTCAAGCACGCCACTTAATCCAAACCAACACCTCCACAATATCACTGAAGTGTGTGAGCAGAAGTAGGCCAGCTTTTTTTTTCTCTCTCCCCCTGACGTCTGTTGAAAGCTTCATGAAAATGATGTTTAAAAAACGATTACATAATTCTGCATTTGAATGGAAGTTTTACAGAGATCATTTAGCTTTTACACTTGTATAATCTATTCATTTTAGTGAATGTGCAAAATTTACCCTTAAGACATTTATTCAAACACACAGAACACACACGCAGATGCACACCCACAACGTGATACAGAGCATGCAAATCTGTTAATTGAATTTTAAAGAAGGCCTGTCCAAATGATGGATTTGTGTGTTTGCAGGCTATATCGTGATATCTCGGGACAGAAAGAAGAGTTCCACTTTTAAGTTTAACTTGGAAGTTCTCAGTGTGCTTTAATAAAATAAATCCTCTCACCGATCTCGATTTATCCCCCTCTTATCATAGATCAGATACGTTCCACACGTATGAGAACTTTTTTTTCTTTTCCCCCTTTTTGGCTCATTTAGATATTGAATGAAAGCAAAGTCGAAAGCAGCTTCGCATTAGCCTGACATTAGCGCGTCTACACCTGATCAGGTTTGCCGTTATCAGTGTTGTTAGATCTGGAGCATTATCTCCAGGTGAACCGCTATGATCAAGCGTCTAATAATCAGCAAGTCTCGGCGTCCTGCGATGCGTGTTAAACAAACACACAGGTTTCTTTCAGCTCTAGAGTACTTGTTCACCTTCAGGCACAAAGGGATGCACTAAGTCAGCGTGCCTCATTGAACTGTCAGCATCTATGAAGTCGCTCGCCGCATACAAGGTTACGGAGTGGGAGGGCATGCAGGGGTCTGGCAGGTACGGCCTGGCAGTGCTCGTTCCTCCGTCCGGGATCGTGTCACTTTCGTTCAGGGCTGAACGCTCTCAGGCGGAGCGTCCGGGGTTCTGGCCCGAGGGGGTGGCAGGTTGCATCCCCCGGTTTTGTATCCTCCATGTAAAGGCGGCATTGATCCCAGCTGAAAAAAGCCATCCAAACAATGAGGTCCAATAGCAAGTCCATTTCAAGGGCCCAGCTGATTGGAGCCGGGTAATGCTGGCATTAGTGATACTCAGCTGGGCCGGCGACTCGCAGAGCGCACCGTGAAATCTCTTGTTAGAGTAAGAAAAATAGTGTTTGCTCAGTAATTGAACAATTTTATTTTAGCCCCACCGGCCCCGCTCCTCCTCCTCGCGCTCCGGCGCTCCCCTCCCCCTTGTCTTTGTGTGAGTACCCATCAAATCTGGATCGATCCTGCAGTGTCATTGTGTAAGGGGGTTATTTATGTGGGCATCCAATCTCCAGCTGCCGTTGTACTCGGGCAGGGAACAAGGCCAGAGATTTTGTTAACAGCGAAAAGAACATCAGAGGAGACACCGCGGCCGAAGCTCCGGTGCTTTCACAGCCGGTTAGTCTTTAAGTAGTGGATGTATTGAGTTCATCCTGGTGAAATAGACAACTAATTTACTGTTTTCTCTCTCTATCTACATGGATTACGAGAGGCAAATGAGACGGCCGCGGGGGCACGGCGCGACCCCTCCTGGCCGGCTCGCCAAAAACGAGACTCTGCCCTATCTGCCGGAGAAATGAACGATCCTATTTATGTTAATGCATACATGAGCGTTACACAGGTTTTCCCATGATAAGGCTATAGGTTAATGAAATGCTCATTTCATTCTAGCAGTTGTTTTCTCTGTGAAGTTCCGATAAGTAGCGAACCAATGAAGCCTGTAATTACAATCTTACAGAAACCCGGCCAATCTGTATATAAATCTCACCATCCAATTACAAGATGTAATAATTTTGCAGTCAAGCTGGTAATGAGGTCTAATACTCATGCATGTGATAATCCCCCCTGGATGCTGACTCTATCAGATGTTAGCTTTGTAATTATGTGAGCAAAAAATCATTATTTCATGTTCAAGTAGAAAATGAGGTTGGTGGGAAGTTAATTTTCTCTATGCTCTGTGAAGCGTAGACAAGAATTTAATGATTTAATTACAGTTGTTAGCCCTTTTTTTGCGAGAGGCTTAAATCGAGCTAAGCGTTTTTCATAGCCTGACATCAAGAGTCCGGGAACATCAAAGATCGCGATGGCAGCGCGTGCGGCCCCCAGAATCTCCAGGAGCGCCCATCTCCTCGGAATTTCGGCTGCAGCCCCATCGCCAAGGTAACCGTGTCCCGAGGACACGGAGCCACCGGATGAAAGTGACATCAACAAATATTAAGCGCTCTGGCTTTCTCCACCGCTCGCTAATCCACTGTATGTGAATTTGTCATATCAGATTACTATGACAGTCATGGTGAGGTGGAGTGGAAAGCATCCACCCACCTCAAAAGGACAATATAATTTTCTCTCCACCTTTCTGGGAATTTCAAAACGCCTGCTTCTGAGTGGTGTCTGTAGCCCTCTGATTTCCATATATCCTTTATGGAGGAGAGAGCGAGCGAGGGACAGAAACAGTAAATACATTCCTCAGAGTAATCCCTAGAAAGGGGAACGCTTTTTGCCAGTGGAAGAAAGCGCTTTGAGCTATGTAATTCAACTTCACAGCGACACCAGCTACTTGTTTATTCAAGGGTTGGGGAACGCTGCTCCGCTCCCTTTAACAGGCCTCTGTGAAGACTGCCAAATATTTAGCCTGTCCTCTCCCGCCTTTCATCTGCTCCCGCAACTTGACGCTCCAGATACTTCTCACCGCTCTCCTTACAAACTTCTGCTATGATTTGAATTTGACTTTGCAATAAAGGGTATACGCGGTCTAAAGTCACTCGAGGCGCTTTTTCGCTCAATGACACCACAGAAGCCCTAGGAGGCATTTGAAGCCTTTCAGAGCTCCAGGTTCGGGAAGGAAATATTTGTAAATGACTTGTCTTTGGTCGTGCATTCGAGTCGTTAGAATTAAGCCCCAAAGCTAGGTACATTTTAAACACTCCCATGCCTCTTGAAATCTCTCAAAGGTGACAATTGCACATCCTGAGGCGCCAAGAACAGATCCTCGGTGACAATGGTGCTCTCGAGCGCCTGCCTCCCACAGCACTTCAGGTCCCTGACCTTTAAATCTTCCGCCCTGATTTCGGCGCTTCACTGCGTTCTGTTAAACAAGAAGTGTTGTGACCCATAATTGTGGGCAGGCTCTCAGCAGGTTGGGAGAGCTCTTTCCGCCAGAGTGTCCGGTCCGGCTCCATCTGCTGCTGTCTTGCGCTGGTCCCACTGGGAAGCCCGGCTAATTTTGCAGTCAATTAGCAGAAGGACGCCTTTTGTTCTCTGGCCGTCCCCACGGGCCGCTGTGCCAGTCTGCTGCGATCTATGGATGCTGCATTCAGATGGTGCGCAGGGCTGTTTTTCATTCTCCCCGTGCTCTCCGGTGCCGGGCCCTCGCTGACCCTTTTGACATTGTTGGCCAAACGCTGTCGATTGCAGTGAGCCGCGCGAAGGCTTGAATGACGAATGTGAGATGGACGCAGAGTGCCTGGGTTAAATTCGACCGTGAATGAAAGGCATTAGGGGCTTCATTAGCTGTAGGATTAGATGTCATAAAGCCCTCATGGGCACATCATGAGCAATGAGTATGCTTAAAACCGGTGGATTATCACTGCAATTGACTAATTCTGCACAACGCCGCTGACACGGGATTCTAATGTGCTATAACCACACGAAATCTCTAACGATACATGGGAGAAACGTCATTCAGTGAAGGAAAATTGATTGAGATTATTTGTTAATTACCATTAGGTTTCGCTCAAATTGTTTTTTTTTATTGTAAATTATATAGGATTGCACTACAGTATAATTGGAGCAGTCCTTTTATATATAATGTATTATGTTACAACATTTCAAATAAATACTGTTTTTCTTTTTATCCATTATCAAAGAATTCTGAAAAATGAAATATTTAACAAAATATAAAGCAGCACAATCAATTCTAATAATAATCTGAAATGTCTCTTGCATTTTAGCAAATCAGTATATTAGAATGATTTCTGAAGATCACGGGAGGCTGAAGACTGGAGTAATGATGCTGAAAATACAGCTTTGATCACAGCAGTCAATTACATTTCAACATATATTCACATAGAAAATGGATCATGTAAATTGTAATATTCCACAAATTTCAAAGAATTAGGTTTTGTGTAACAGGGCATCATTTTTTAAGATACTTACCTGCACTGCTTTGCATCATGTAAGGTGCGGATGCACATATTGAAATTTAATGCAGTATACACTGTTTTTATTATACATTATCAATAAATTACTGTGTAGTATTATGTCCATAAAATGCTCATTCTAATGTGGCGTATGTATTGAATGTACTAAATTGTTTTTATTGCTTGCATTAAATAATTAGTAAATGCCATGCATAATTATGTGCATAAAGGTTCATTAACAAATATAATTAATGGTGTTATAAATTAACTTTTATTTGTCTTGCTAATATTTTTCGAATATTTTTTAGATCAATGATAGTTGTATGTAATACTGTATCTGTCATATTTGAAGGAACTATAAAATAAAATAGTAATACAAAAAACGTATTCGCTCTGTTTTGTAACCTGTACTGCTGCTGTCACGGTTATTGATGCACATTGAATGTACTAAATTATTTCCATTGCATCTGTCAAATATGTAACTTAACTACAATATATCATGTCAATGCCATGTATAATTATGTGACTCCAATATGCAATCTATTTTCGTATTTAGAAAAATATGATACTTCCCTGCTCTGTTTTGTAGCATGCAGATGAAGCTCTGTCACACACACTATTTTACCTCTAACACACTATAAATCAGTGCATCTGCCCAATTAAACAACAGGCCATAAATGGCTTATTCCGACAAACGAATATGACTCATGGGGAATGCACTTTTGATTTGACTTTCCAGTCATTTTTGGGTCCTGTTAAATACGGTAACGGCGTGGGAGCACCCCGTTCCAGCCGGTAACCTGTGGACAAAGCTCCGCCGTTAGCCGCCAGTTACAAACGAGCTCTGCAGCCTCCCCGAGCTCTTTTCTGATAGATGAAGCACCCCGTCGCTCTCACCCCGCAGTCCCGGAGCAGCTCTACCTGGCCTCTCGCCGTGCTACCTGTCTCAAGTTAATAAATCATTTTGGCCCATAAAATATTCAAGGTGGGTGGGGAGGGCCGAGGTATCAGGCAAGCAGGGCAGGTTAAAGAATTTCTTAAATTTTTATAGCGTGACAGCCTGTCCCACATAAGCCCCTCAGCTGTCTCATGTTCTGGGGCAGAAATGATCCTCTGTGTCACTCTAATAGTCTAGAATTACACTTGTATCACTGTCACTAGCATATGGGGATGTGTAAACCCCCTAGGCCTGTGCTCCCTCTGCTTTCATGGCATTTAAAATGATAACATTTGGCCAAGCTAGTTTTGACAGAAAGAGTGAAGCTCTGTTCTCTCTCTTCCCCCTCCACAGCGGGCGTATCGCTGACAAAGACAGCCACCAGGGGCCTGCCACTGAGCGGCCAATCATCAGACTTTTTACTGGATAATGATGGCGGGCTCTGACTCTGTTAATAAGGGCCCGAGCACAGAGGGAGAGCGGCGTCAGAGCTGTTGGGCTGCCATTCACTTCATTATGTGCACTCTTATTATAGAGCTCTGCTCTCCTCCACCTGATCATCTCTGAGCGGATCGGACCGAGTCGGAGGCTTTCTGATCCACTCGCCTCTCTTGCTTTTGAATGAAAGGAATCGCAAACACGACTCCATTTTCAAGTCACATCAGCAGTCTTTCAGAATAGAAGAATCAAACTCGTATCTTATTATGTTATCTCTTACAAACAATAGCAAAGCTATAAGACAAGCTGTAACACACAGAAGTAGCCGGGATACAACTATTTGAAAATCTGGAATCTGAGGGTGCAAACAAATCGAAATATTTAGAAACATTTTGAAAATCCTAGTTTTAATATATTTACAAAATATATTCATAGAACATGATCTTTACTTAATATTCTAATGATTTTTGGCAAAAGAAGAAATGTCATGTTGAACTGTGATTATATGGAAAAACATTTCCTTTTGTGTTTCACTGGGGAAAATAATAATAAAGATGAAAGAAGTCTCTTCTGCCCACCAAGGCTACATTTATTTGACCAAAAACACAGTAAAAACAGTATTTTAATTTTTTTTTTATTTTGATTTATTGTATTTAAAATTTATGTTGATGTATTTTATGCTTTAAATTATATTTAAATATATTTTCATATACTCAATTTTAACTATAAACTATAAAGCTGTCACTTTTGATCAATTTAACGCATTTTGAATAAAATTATTATTATTATTATATTCTTTTTATTTGGAATTTTTCTCAAACTTCTGAATATGAGTGTATCAAAAATAAAATAATACTAATAAAACAAATAATAATAAAAAAAATCAATCAATCAATCTTTTTTTTTTAATTACAACTATTTATTCCACAATTATTCCAAACTTTTGACTAATAGAGTATATTTGTTTATTTAATTTTCTTTGTCTATTTATTATTATTATTTACAGTAAACTATACCATTAATAAAAGTACATATAAGCATGTTCATTCCCAGCGGAAATCCGTTAGCGGGATGTGAAATTAAGTGCTTTACGTCCTGGTGTATCCAGGCATTATGAAGGATAAACTGCACATGAAATAGTGATGACCGACCAATTAAGCCTCCGTCACTGCTACGTTTCTGCCTCCCCTCTCTCGTTTCCTCGAGTTCCCCCTCTCTTGGTTTTCTCTCACTTGAACAGACTCCAGCCGCGTGACAGAGTCCCTCTGGATTTGGCCTCTCAAGTTGTTAAAGTGGGAATCAGCAATCTCTGCTTTCTCCACCAACAGGGAGTGCGAGGACAGGAGCCTGGAACAGCCCTTGCGTTATTGAGCCTGCGGGTTCAGGTCTCGGCGCTTGTGGGTGAGAAACCCCTGCTCTCGCGCTATTAATCATTATGTGACCCTTTAACACCTGCTACTAACTCTCTGCCTCCAACTGCTGCCGTATTGATATCGGTCCCTGTTGATTTCTTCATTTTCCGAGCCCGGCCAGGACCGAGGCCTTTGAAATTTCTCATAAATGTCAGTAATTGTGCATCAGAGTTCAATGCATTACTTTCTGTCTCTTTGGCTCGCTTTTTCCCTTTTCTCTCTCTCTCTCCGGCACATGTGCAACTCTGCAGCGGAGCCTCATGTATTTTGATGATATAAAATATGACCACATTTACATGCAAATAGAAGTTTGAGATTAATGGGAGAAGCAAACAGTGAAAACAGGAGGCCGGCATGGTAATACGCCATTATGCTGTTTAAATACATTTACCCGTGTTTGGAAGCTGAATTAGCATGGTCTGAGCACCAGGAAATCATGTTGGCCTGATTGCAATTTTGTTTTCCAATTGATCGTACAATTTCATCAAGTTCAGCTGTCATTTCTGATAGTAACCCAGGTTTACTGACTAAATTGAAGATTTTCGCTGTGGCGGAGAGATCTTGGCAGAACAGGTGAATTAGTCTGGTTTTTGTGTGTTTTTTTTGCGTTGGCCCATGACACCAAATTTAAAATTCAAATATTCCAAACATGTTTCCTGTGCGCATTTGAAGCGTGTCGATGCCAGTTGGTAGTCGCACACACACACAACTCTGAATAACTATCTTTGTGAGGACATACATTTTTATATAGCTCTTTACCCTGAATCTACCTAAGTGTCTCTCCTAAACCCTCAACCTAAACCTACCCTTTACCCAATTATAACCTGATCCCTAAAACCAAGTCTTGACCCTCAAACAGGTCTTTAACAAGCTTTCAGAAGGTGAGGACTGGCCAACATGTCCTCACTTTACAAAACTGTCCTCACTCTGATGATCTAAAACTCAGACCGGCCCTCACAAACATAGCTGTACAAGTGCACACACACATTTCTTTATTTTGACTCATAACAATCAACAGACTCTTGTGTAGTTGTATTAAGATAAGTGTTAATTGACTGTAAATCAAAGACATATCAAAGCTGATTAACAGTCTTAGGACTGTTGTGAGAAAGCAGGGGCCACCAAAGGCCTCGTAATATTCAAACAATAAATCCATTTCTGTGAGCCTGCAGTTTGGCCTCGCAGATGAAATGATGATTTGAATATTTCACAACATCATCTAGGAGTGGAATAATCTATCAGTCACTCAAATGTCTGAGACGAGCGACCAAACAAACACCCCGAGCAAATGTCACTCATCTCTTACCCAAAATGATGCTGACAGCTAAATGCAGATCTCAATTTTACAGAGAAGGATTCATTACCTCTGAATAATAAATGGCAAAATAAATTGTCTAATCTTCTCTTTGTACACTGTCTGCTGGGGCTGAATAACAATCTCCAGCAGATCTGGGGCTCAAGGAGGCACTGACTGCAGAATTATGGCTTGAATGGTCTGACAGAATACATTCAGATATCTCTCTGATGTTGTCAGTGAGATAAAACAAATTTATATTTACAGATGCTTTTAATAATAGAGTCATTTAATCATTCAGTTCTAAAGCATGTACAATAATAATAATAATATTAATAATAACAATAATGCCACTACTACCACTACTACTACTACTAATAATAATAAAAAAAAAAAAAATAATAAAAAAAAAAATATTTATATATATATATATATATATAGAGAGAGAGAGGATGGTTTGATTACAAGTTGTTGTTATTTGTTGTTTGCCAGATTTATATTTGCACTGTTAATATTTTCAGTTTTAGTTTTTTTGTGTAATTATATTATTTATTTATTTATTTTTGCTTTCAATAATATTTTAAGTAATAGCAAAGCTATGTATATACATAATTACATAAACATCTTTCTGGAAAATAATGTCATATAATTCCTAATGTTATTTATGACTACTGAATGATCTGCTGTGTTCAGCCACTTTAGTGATTTATTTATTTGTTTGATCAGAAGTTTGTCAAGTATATAAATTAAATTAAATATTTGCATAAAATATGCTGCTTTGGCAATTTTATTTAATTTTATTTCATTGTATTTTATTGAGAGACTAGTTGTTTTCATTAATGTTTTTAATTTATTTTTCAGATTTTGTTTTTATTGAACTGTAAGTTTTAGCAATTTAGTTGTGTGTAATTATTTTTATTAGTATTGCCAATGATGATAATGTTTAATCTGTTTGGCCCGGTTTCACATACAGGGTTTAGACTAAGCCAGGATTAGGCCATAGTTGGAAAAAAAAGCAAAAAAAAAAAAAAAAAAACATTACTGGTGTGCATCTTGAGACCAAACAAAGGCATTGATATATTTTAAGATCAGTCAAGTTTATTACATTTAAAAAAGATCAGACTTACATTTTAATCTGGGACTAGTCTTAACCATTGTCTGTGAAACCTTTTTTAAATTATTTTAAATTTAACTAAATGTATTTTATTAAATAGAGAGAAATAAGAATGGCTGCTGTTGTAACGCAGCTAGTCTTCTCAGGATCTGATGGCACTGATGCTCAGTCTCTGTTTGCTGTGGATATGAACTCTTGATTAAGTTCTTGCTTTCCTGCGGGGCAGGATCCGAGCACTCATGTCCAGCGCTGCTAATGTGGCTCACAGGGGAGTGGGTGGCGCAGCAGACCGAACGCTCGGCCTCTGACATCAGGGATCGATCGCACTCTCTCATTAGCTGACCGGACAAGAGCAGAGGTGCAAACTCAGCCGTCCCAGAGGAGAACACTGAGCAAACTTACTGCAGCTCCTGTGAACAAACTCACAACTATTCCGCTCTGGAACCATTCACATCACAGTCCTGTGCTGGTGACCAAACGCACGCTTTTTTCTTTATTTCTTTACCAGTCAGGAAACTATATATGCAATTATTTCCTGGAAATAAAAAAAGAAAAAAAAAAAGAAAAGAAAAAGAAGGGGAAAAAAAACAGGCTGAAAAAATAGGGAAACAGTCAATTGTTTGTATGTATTTATTTATGAAGATTAAAATCAATAAAGACAAAAAACTAATGTATAATACTGTTTAACTGAAGTTCAAAATAATCATAATATTATATACATTAATAAAAAAACACTATTATCACAATGATAATAATTATTATAATTATTATCATCATCATCAAGCAATATGTCAACCCTATTTTTATTTAGTTTAACTTGATGTAATAAAAGAACTAAAAATAACTGAAAAAAGTTATATAAATTAAAAAGGACATATTTAAAATACACAAACAATAATACAATTACAAAAACATCATAAAAACAATTGAAATAAAAATGGGAAATCTAAAAAAAAAAAATACTTTGAAAAACAAATAAAAAGTATAATAATATTGAAATGACGGCAACAGTAATACACACACACACACATAAAGAACCATAAAAATGCTTTCTTTTGTTGACAACAGATGCATAAACTATTGTTTTACAGTCTGAGGAAGATGTCTTGTTTAGTCAAACAGCACTGGAGATGGAGTTTATGAGGAGCAGCTTTTATGTTTTTTTGTGATTTCACAACTGCACCAAAATCATGTTGTGTAGAAATAAATAAATCATTAAAAAAAGTTACCAGCCAACTGCTTACTTTGACACAGTTTGATTTACTCACCGAAGCTGGGGTTACTCACATTTGTCACGTGACCAGCGTTAATCTCAAGCCCTGACTGAAGCTCATTCACCTTCACCCTGATGCTATCGTGTTTCTAATGCATGTCTCCAGAGCTTCAGCTCAGAACTTTATCTACTTCATTCAATCCACTTCTATTCATTTCATTGCATTCAGCACACATCTGATCAGTGCATTTCCTCACTCAGTCAAAATCATGAACGAGAAGATCTTTTAATCAAGTTAATTGCTCTCTTTCGCTCTCTCGTCCTTCATCTACCTCGGCGCACAACTCCTCGCCGCTTTAAAGTGTAAAATTCAAGCGGTTAAGCAACAAGATTGTTTCCTCCTCGCTAATTAATTGGACAGAGAGGACCGATTCAATAGTTTTACAGCACAAAGTGGCTGCTTATACTAACAAGACTCAGATAAAGGTGTCTGGTAATGAGAGGAGAATCTCATCAGGGCTGGAGTTTACATCTTCAGAACAAAACAGAGCAGCCTAAGGTAGTAATCACCATAACGTCAGTTTATTTATATTTGTGTTTAAAGCCCTGCATAATCAGGCTACTTCACGAGGACGTGAAATAAGAACAAAGAGGCTCTGGAGGTAATTGGTGAGAGGCCCATTCCCGTGTCCCACCGGCACGCGGTTAAAGAGATAAAACACGGAGGAAACTGATACTCGATGCTCTTCGGGAAAATCCTCCCTCCAGACGGCGGAGATTGAGTGGAGCGGCCCAGGTGCCAGGGAATCGCTCCTCGCTCTCGTTTTCTGCATTAAAAGTGTGCGCTATTTGACAGGCCTGCTTACGACTGTCTTTGAAAGCATTTTTAATGACTCTCAAAGCAGCGCTGCATTATATCGAGTGCCAGCTTCCCATGATATTCATACGTTAATGGGCTTTCTGCGAGCTCCAAACGAGTCTCCCTAACAAGGCCACATAAACAGTTGTCAATGAAGCAAATTTGTTCCCCACTCAGGGCAAATTGCTCATAAAGAAAGTCTCCGGCCAAACCACTGCTCTCTGCGCTAGTTTAGCAGCATTAGCTGCATATTTGAGGCTCTTAATTGGTGGCATTTTGTTCTCGCCGCTGTTCAATCTTCTGACAGTCACTCAGCTCTACTTGAAAATGTCAGGAATATGTAGAGAGGCCACTTTCAGGAGTTTCTGGTTGTGGATTAATTTCTGGTCGGGTGGAACGCTTGAAAGGCTCCAGAGACGGGAAATGACTGGATGTCAGATTCATTTTACTTTATAAGGCATGGTTTTTGTTCTGTGAAATTATTAATTCAATTCAATTTGATTCAAATTTATTTGTATAGCGCTTTTCATGATTCATATCATTGCAAAGCAGCTTAACACCAAAGTAATGTTTTACAGTATATGTAGTAGTAGTTTGTACATGTACATATG
>JAUCMU010000030.1:3580447-3600815 GCA_032275025.1 Enteromius treurensis
GCCATGTTTCTGAAACTGGGCCATTGTGTTGATAAATAATCATCTTATTGCATTGAATTGTGAAACCAAGATTCACAACCCTACTTTTAAGGTGGCAGTTCTGACACACACATATCTCAAATATAATAGGGCTTTACTTTTAGTTATTATTTAGGTAGCACACAAATTCTGAATGCCTTTGGCAGATCTCAAATGAGCCATTTTAATCTAGATTAATCTAAAGATTAATTTCTAAATAAAAATTAATCTATGCCCACCCCTAGTTTCTATGTTACTTTGTATGTGTGTAGCCTGCCAGTCTTTGTGTTTATGGATTAAAGTTCTCTTTTCAGTTTAAGTTCTCGTCTTTGCCTTCTTGTGGGTACACTGTAATCCTGACAGTCATGGTGTTTTATTCAAACATTAAAGGAATACTCTGGTAACACTTTTGTATAGACGGCTTCAATAACAACAACAACAACATAAGCAAATGTTACTGCGGACACGTGCTTTTGTGGCCCTAATTTAACTTCCAGTAGACATCCCAATAGAATCAATAACAACAGCTAATTCCTTCTAGAGTAGATTTTTTTTTTTTTTTGATAAGCAAAATATGTTAGCTGTGTAAATCAGATGGTTTTATTAGAAATGCAAACTCATTCTCTGCCAGCAGGAGGTGCTTGATAAATGGAGCATGAGAAATGGAGGTTTCCCCGGTAAAAGCTGTAGACAAGGTATCTCTGAGATTACAAACGCTCCCTTAAATGCAGGATGAAATGAAAATGACATTTTCTGAAGACAGCCTTCCTTTAGAAATAAGTTACAGTGATCTAAAAACACCCACTCCTCGTGTGATTTTTAAACGGTGGATTACGTGCTCATGTTTATTTAACTAAGCCTTTTGGAAAATCGGTTTTGAAGTTTTTTGACAGGTCACCACAAACAAATAAACATATGAGAAACACATCCCACAAAACAATAACCTGAGACCAACGTCACTACACATTATCTGCGTTTGTAGCCAGCTGCACTAACCAGATTGAAAAACAAAACAGATTGATAATTGATGATACAGAAATCACTTACAAAAGGATACAAATGGGCCCAGTTTTTAGAAGACAGTATTAGATGTGTACATTTAGAAAAACACAACAATTTGTCTAATAAAACATATGTATTGCTTGATTACATGTGTTCGTCTCATTTTTATAGTTGGTTAAAGATTTTAAGTGTCATGTTTAAGTAATTTGTCATTTTTTTACTTTTATTTTATTTCTATTTTGTATACTTTGATACCTTAATACTTTCACAATTACATTTTACAGTAGTTGATTCCAAAACGGAGGAATCAAAGAAGAATCAGAGTTCATTATAAGCAGCCTTTTTGCAAGCCTCAGTAATTATAATATACAGAATGTCCTCTGTGTCATATAGACAAAAACACAACACCATGAAACACATGACATTAAGGTAACGTAATAGAAATTAATTTACCAACATAAAACATAACATAAAACTCTAATGTACATGAACTGATAAGAAAAAAATGAGCAGAAAATATGTTTTATAAAAAAATAAAAAAAAAACATCAATTGTGAAGCATCAAAGGGAAATTTAAACTTGTTAATTTACATTTTTTATTGCAAATTATTTTAGGATGACTTGTTTTTTTACTTCTAAAAACTATATTCAACAATATTTTATTGTATAAATCATGAAATGTCCTGACAGATCTATTACAGATTTCACAGTATATAGCAATTTAATACCTTTTAACAATTAACAGGTATCTACAGTATCATAGATTTTTTTAGTATTTTACTGTTAAAATTACTTTTTTTTTTCCTGTGAAAATCATGTTAACAATCATACTGTTTATGTTTTGTGTCTTCACTAATGAAATGGTGAGTACTGAAATGTGGACAAACTGGCGCCATTCAATCCCAATTTAAGTGACTCACAATAACCCAGATTTGATCCTTAAAAAAAAAAAGCTAGGAAACCTGCTACCAATTGAGCAAAACTTGTACTAAACCAGAATATTCCTGTACGTGACAGTAGAGAAGAATAACGCCGGTCATTTCCATTTGAAAACCCCAGCTCTTCTGTCATCTTGATCCAGGTGTGTCAGGCGTGGGTGATATTGTTCACCTCAAATGTACAGGAAGCATCAGAGATTCTAAGTGAGCCATAAATAATCTGCACTGTTACAATAGCTCAGTCTGAATCTCTGCTGTTTCCTGTATATTTGAGATGAGCAGCATCTCCCACGCTCCCCGTCTCCTCACAGGAAGTTTTTGGAGCTGCTGAAGAGGATGCAGGGAATTACCATATTCATATCATGTTCATTAGATGGCATAAACGTAATAAACAAAGGGTTTTATTAAAAATAAAAATGTGCTTCTGTGTGTGTCCATAAACATCACTGATTGTGAATTCAACAATCACTATAAACTATAACAAGACCCTAAGAATATAAAATTCAGAACCTCTGACCATCTCTCACAGGACAAGTCTGACTCACTCTATTTCTGTCTCTGGAATCTCTAATTCCTGTCCAAAAATGCAGCATTGCCTAATATTTTTTTATTTATGTTTTAGCTTTTATAGTCATTTTCTTTAATACGGCATTATGCAATTCTGCATGTATTATAGTGAATTAAGAATGTCCTTACGATTCACTTAAAATACAGACTTCATCAGGCTTTAGGGTGAAAACTGAGGGGGAAAAAAGATGGAGAAAGTTGGAGATCCAGAATCAGTCTCAATGCAGTGATATATAAGCCTCCAAGCTCCAACAGACTATTTGGAGATGCTTAACTGCTCTATTCATCAGGGCTTCACAGAACTCGCTCATCCCAGCCTTTGCCAACCTTATATGCCAGCCACAGAGATTGCCTGCTTCTAAACACCCTTCCCATGATGCATTGTTCACCAACCACAGCTTACTTAACAACAATGATCCAGAGCAAACCCAGCTGAGTGTTTGCAAATCATTCAGTAACACATTGTGCATTCTAGAAAAAACTTCAGAAGCAGCATTACAAGCCTAGTGTGATTTGGCTTTTAGATTGCAAACCATAAATTAAACTCTCAGAGAAACGAATGTACTATAAATCAGCCCTGACAGAATATTTAAAGCGCTCACAAACTAACTAAAACATACCCACATTATCAAGTGAATAAGTCCATAAAAATACTGCTGGTGAGAAAGAGAGACTGGGAAAGCCAGATTCAAACCTGCATTCCCGTGAGCCCATGCACTACCCGCTACGAACAAGATATTGATGCACATGACATATGTTGGAAATGTCACGGAGAAACCAGCCAGTCTTTGAAGGCTCCGGTCTTTAATAAAGTTTGCAGTCATTCATGTCCTCAACGATCAAAGCTCCCTCACCATCCATGTGTGAACGCACTGGTTCATGAAGCGTGTTTACAGCTCGAGCCGGGTCCTTCCCAGCTGAGGCTGGCTCTCGCTCTCGGCCTGTGCCTTTGAAAGATGAAGCCTGCCAAGATGCTTTAACGAACCGTAACGCGATTATGTAATCCACAGTCAGTGAGGAGCACTAGAACTATCTCCCATTTGTCTAGCAACCCTATGTGCTCTGCATGCTCAAGGAAACAAGGATCTGAGGTAACTACCTTAAAACACAGATATGAACCCTTTTTCCTATTGAGGACCAGAACATGCTAATGGATCAGCAGATTTTGATGTTCTTGGAACTACAATCCTACCACAGCTCCAGCTATCACTATCTACACTAAAATACACTGCCAGAAATGCGCAAAAACTGTACCTTCAGCTCATCACTGGGACAGTAACTTGCAAGTGCACTTGCACGATGTTGACAAGACAGATGTAAATACACCCTTGAAAAAGAAACATGCAGTAGTAGGTGCACATTGGTACCTTTGAGTAGTAGTATGTGCCCTTAAAGTACTACCATAAACCCTTTATTTTTGAAGAATGTATTAATTAATGATAAATTGATAGTGTATGATCCCTTTACACCCTAAGCTAATATCCCTGAAATCTGATTGGTTGATGGGAAAAATTGATCCAGGAGCAACAAGGATGTTGATTCAGGTACATGCGACCTAGAATCAAATCACCAATGGGCTGTAAAACCTCACAACTTATGAGTGAACGACTTTATGTGGACACATTTATGAACGAACCACTAATTTGCAATAAAAACATCAAGCTCTGCGCGCCAACCCGCTGTTGTGATTAATCTCATTGTTGCATTCGAGGAAAACACATACACAAACACAAGTTGGCTTATTTCGACAGGTAAGAGCAACGAACATCACACACTTGCTGGGGCGTCGTGTTGAACTAACTTACCGAATCTCTTGTCCGCGGATGTAACGGCGAGCGCGTGGACAGACAGCAAGGCGAGGAGCAGCGCGCGCACACAAGCCATCCTCCCCTTCGAGCCCAAACAGCTCTCGTTAATTCGGCATAGCGGCTCTCGCGTTTCAGGGGTGATGTGATTGAAGAGGAAGTAGGTCAGAGGCGACTGAGATGGAGGATAGTGAGGTGAGTGAAGCTCTGGTACCCAGTGTCCTGTACTCAACTCTGAGAGGCTAGAGGCGCGTTCAGCACCACGGTCAGCGCCCCGCCTCGGCCAATGACGTCACGAGCTACGTGCGCTCTCTCCACGTGTGTTTCAACACTTTGATTTTTTTTAATAATTGATAATATTGAGCCTAGTTTTTTTTTGTACTTAACCCCATTTTATTTGGTTTCACTAACATCCCCTCAAATAAAATAAAAAAGTGCATAATACATTTTTAAATAAATCCTTTAGTTTTGGTTCATTTGTATGACATTTGTTATTTACACAATAAGAAAGCGATCAACATTGCCTAAAACATTGCCTAGATTTTTTTTCAAATATATTTACATATATTCATGTATTTACACAAGTTTATCCCATTCCCTGGCTGTATTTGTTTTTCGAATATTTAGTTTTTGTGTGCGTTTCATGTTGTAGTCCTCTGTGTCTGACACGGTTGAGGGTTACCTAAACTCAAACGTTGTGCCACCTACCAAAACGCTGGTATGATAAACCTGACAAACAACTTTAATAATAAATCACGTCGTGTGTGTGTGTGTGAACAAAGTAAAAATTGGACAATAATTCAGCATGTCGAACAACCTCCACTCATACCCTTGAATACAGAGTGCCATTTACACCATGGACCGATAGTGAAGACTAAACGGCTATGGGCACACTTCACTTTAAGTTATGGAAAGATTAATTATAAGTAGGGTCAGAGATTTAACTGGGCATTAATGGGGAAAGTGTTGCCAGGGTTAGGAGAAGAAAAGCTAACATCAAAAAGACAAACATAAATCACAACAAAATCACCCAAAAATAAGCTCAAGCTTAAGCAACAGCTTTTTTTCAAAATCAGTCTGAATCTCATGTGTTTTATTTCTTTATTTCACACCATGATTTTAGACTTTGACACTGAAAAAATATTTAACCATACATTCATTTCTCATAGCACATTTAGCAATTACTTGTCTGTACATTTCTATGGTTTAATGAAGTATAAAAACACACAAGTATAAAGCAGAAAAGATAAATAGGAAGGACGCAATTCATCAAATACACCTTAAACAGAAGAATTGTTAACCAGATTCACTGAAATGTCATAAAATTGAGAGAATAAAATAGAATTGCAAAGATTACAACCTGCATTTATATGCAAAGGAAACACAGTTGCATTTGAAACTGTACACAAGAAAATGAACAGTGATTCCAATGAACCAAGACAAATGTTTTATGAAAGGTTTGTTTATAAAGGGAATGTTCTTGTATGTAGAGACAAAAAAAGACAGTATACAGCTGAGAGAACAAAATAAGAAATAAAGGATTTTCTGGGAGTATGCAGAAGCTCAAAAACTAGTTTGGTTGTAGGCATTGATTTAGGATAACATTCAGCATCCTGACAGTGGATTCATAGATGGTCCTAAGATTGAGAGAGAGAAAAACAACATTAACAATTGTACAGCTATTATTATATATAGGACTCAGACAGCTTGCTTTCACAATGACATCTTAATCTTTTACCTCTGTATATTGTCAGAGTTTTCGGCAGTGATGTTGTAATAGTTCTGTATTTGTCTGCGTACAGACAAAGCAATTTCTTTCAACTCCACAATAAATGCATCATCTGTAATGAACAGAGCGGAAGGGTAAAAACAATCATGTATTCAGAAGATTTTATAAAAGAAACAAACTTTTCACTTCATATCACTCAAATTACTTCAAGCCAGACTCCACTGGACTTGTTACAGGCGTAAGCTCTGTGAAATGAAAGCTTTGAGAATGTGTTCGATAGAATAATTTTCTATAAAGTTAACAAATTCTCAAAATCAAGTTTTCAGGTGATGGAACCAAATAGGTCCATTCACACCAATGGTAATAACAATAACGATAACTATAAGGCCACACCACAATTACAATGATAACAACACAGAGGAACCATGTGATTGGAATCATTTTCTATTTTGTTCAGTTGATGAATGATAGCCAGAGCTTGAGCATTTTAAGTGGCAGATGAGATATTTGCAGTCTGTATATATAGTAAACACTGTTATGGTCTGTTGGTGCAGATGCTTCATTGGTGTGAATGGCCCTTGACAGCAACTAAAAATGAGTAACAAAAACTCACATTGGTTGATGATGGTCAGAATGTGTGTAACTGCAGCCCACTGTGTGATACTATCGATGGCCTCTGACTCTATGGAGGAGCTCATTTCAGATAGAAAAAAGCTAGAATATACCAGAAAATGATTAGAATTGTTCAATTTAAGCATAAACACAGGCTTTTAGTTCTAGCTGGTGTTTAATGTTACCTGGTAACAGCAGGTGATCTGAGCATTACTTTGAGTATGGTGTTTGACAGAGGTGGAAGGTCATCAGCCGTCTCTGGAGTCAACACCTCTTCCACATGAGAGATCTGCATGAAGAAACATCAAAAACATCAGTCTCAAAAACTAAATATTTCTTACTTCAATCATTTAGAGTTGACATCTAAGTAAAAAGAAATACTTTGAGCTCAAAAAACCTCAAAGGAGAAATGCCACACAAACATTCAAATGGCACAATAAACCAAAAACAATTAGCTAATTTACCTTCTGCAAGGTGCGGCTGATATCAATAATAACTGCTGCACAGAGTGATGAGAAGACTCCTGTGATGAACTCGGACCTCTCACTTGTAAACTTAGTCACCAGCAAGAATTCATAGAGAGCTTCTTCAGAAGAACAACACAACTAAAAAAAAAACATTAAAAGAAGTTAAAGTGTCAGAATAAAATGGCAAGTAGACACGTCAGTCAAATTTTAAGACTTTATAGAGTGTAAATATGTACATATGCAAACCCACGTTTATAAAATACATTCAGAAACATCCAGAAATGGAAAGTGTATTTGAGAAAGGTCATAACACCTCACCTCCTGCCCCTCTTCCTTGTCTTTACGCAGTCTATGTGCTATGATCTCCACGACTTTCTGGAAGATGTTGGTCAAAATGCGGATAGTGAGGGATAGTTGATCTTCCTGATCTTCCTCGGGCTTATGAGAAAGGCAGCCCTGTGCCACCTCAGTAAGCAGAGCGAGCACAGAAGGGATGCATATGTATCCTTTCTCTAAATGAACACATCCACAAGTGTTATAAAAGCATTATGCTCTACATTGCTGCAGCGGAGACATCAAAACCTGACTAATTCTAAATAAGACTTCTTCGCCATAGGTTCCCTCAAGATTTTCCTATAGGTTTATATAACAGGGTTTTCAATTTATGAATAAAACAAGGTCTGTGGTAAATATGAATTGACAATAATCTGATAAATAGAAATGTGGAAAATATAAATTTATATTAAAGGAGCCGTACGTAAGAAATTTATTGTAATAATCATAAAATGTCTCTGTTATGTTCAACAGGCATTAAGAAAACATGTCAATTTCAAGTACTCATATCACTGACAGCAGTCATACAGCCTGGATATTCTCATTTAAAAAGCACAGTTGCAGCCCTCGACTGATGTTTATGTTGTCATTTTTTGTTTTGATCTGAAGCGCCACCCTCCATCTATCTCCCAATCACGAAGTCAGTAGTGTTTCGGCATCCAGGTTGCCTGATCTTCTATAAAAAGTGACGCGACTGCAGCAGAAACTAAAAAAATGTCTAACATTTCGAGTACGAAACCTAAAATGCAAAACATCTATTATGAAGCATTAACATAATTAACAGAAAATAAATTTACTGTGTAGGACTCGTCTCTTGCCATTGGAATCTCCTCGTAGCAGCCTAAACATTACCGGATCCTGCAGCATATCTGGCAACCTCTAGTCAACGGGGAGGGGGAGACACCGCTCAGCAGTATTTTGAAAGTGATTCCAGTACCAGTTTTGGCCATTTCTTACATACGGCTACTTTAAAATAGCTCTTTCTGAAAGGGTAAAAATGTGTTTCTTACAGAACCATTGAGGCATTTTAACCAAGTAACAGACTTTTTATTATGACCCTAAAGAATAATATCAACTTGTGGAAAATGGGCAATATATGGCCCTCTATGAAAAATGCTTTAAGTAATAAAATTTCACAACAATGCTGTTCTTACTGTATTTGTGATAAAATAAATGCAGCTGCGATGAGAATAACATACTTTTTTTAAGCGTTAAAATTCAGCTCTGGAAAAAAATAAGAGATCCCTGCAGAAAAATCAGTTTCTTTTGGGTTTTATTCTTAAAACTGTTAATCTCACCAATACACCACCAATACAAAACAATGCTCGTTTGTTTCATTTTTTGTGAACTGCCGTCTTTGAAATATTAAGGAAAGAAGCATCTTGACGCTCCCTGAATCCTTGTGCCAGTAAAGCTAGGATAGAGGCCTTTTTTTTTTCTCGATTTAAAACGTTTCTTTTCACTGTTATTTTTTGCATGTTTAGTGTTTATTTTTTTTAATTTCTAATTACTTTTGAAAGACTTCTAGCATTTTTTATCATCCAACTGGTCACACTGCAAGAGGATAGTGTTGATTACAGCAGTGCTTTTTATACTTTTACCTTTCAATGCAATTGGATTCAGGTGCTCACCAAATAAGTACCTCAATAAACAAAATTGAAGAATGTTTGTGTAGAAATTAAACAAAGACTGGCACGGAATGCTTGTCATACTGAGAGAGATACTGATTTAGGAGAAATTTAGGAGTGGTCTCTTATTTTTTTCATAACTGTATATTGATTTTTCCCAAATGGTTTACCTTTTTTTTCCCTAAAAAAGTCAGCATTTATTTAAAACCTTTTTCTTTTCTTTTTTTATGTCATTACAAATATTTTGTCACATTTAATGCATCCTTGTTGAACAAAAGCATTCCTCCTCAAACTGACCTCAACTTTTTTAAACAGTGACTTGCGATTGGGAAAGTAGGATTGAAATGAGCAGCAGAATTAGGTGCACTAACAAGCAGCACAATTTCAAGGCTGCTGGTCATTGTTGGTGAGGATCCAAATAGGAAGCGTCACTGCTGGGATCGCTCTGGGGTTTGTTTGGTCATGCCATACACACAAGTTGCTCCTCTGACTGAAACCAGATGGTTCGCATCAGATAATATCATCTCGCCTCTCTAAAAAAAAACAGGACGGGGGTCTTTCGCACCACGCTCTGAGATCTTCAGCTACTTTGTAATGCTGCATATTATTCATGCCACAACATGGGGTCTCGCGATTCAAGCTGTCTGTTTACTCAAAAGCTCGGAGCAGCTCCATGTCCAGAAGCTCTGAGGGTCCAGCTCAGGCCTGAGATCAGGGCTAATGTGACACCCAAGGCCTAATCTTCTTAGTGGACCAGGATAAAATGAGTATCCATTACCGAATCAACCTTCATCCACCCCCTCCCCTCGAGCCGGCGGCCCTCCGATAGCCAACCATGAGACAATTGCTTGATTGGGCCCTTAATCAGGTATTAGCCACTAAAGCTGTAAGGGAAAGCAGCTAATCTCCAAATTTTCTCCATCTGCACTTGCAGACCCAACTGGTTTGGCCCTGCTAGATCAAAGATGGCTGGTAAAAATCAGATTAGAGAGTGGAGAGGGGGGCGAGGAGCAGGCCAGAAGGGCCACAACAGGCCCAATCCAAGAAGAGCCCCGCTTTCCTGGCATAATCCTAAAGCTAAGCCTGCCGTTTGAAGCACGGGGTCTTTTGTGCTACCGCTTCCAGAGAGTGGAAGGAAGGAGGTTAGCAAACAGCTCTTAGTTTCACATGTGCGTGCGATATCATACGCAGTACGAAAGTCAGGTAATGCTTAAAGAGCAAACTAGCAGGAAATTCTTCCAGTAACACTGAGAAAACCTTTGTGCAAAGTTTTCTCCATGCATTAAAAAATATGAACGATGAACACACTATAGACAAATGTAAACAAACCAAACAAAAATGTTAGCATTTTTACAGTTTTTATTGGCTTTGAGGAATATTGAATTATCTGATTACATGTTTACATATTACTTGTGATGTATTACCCCCAAAACTGCCGATAATGTGTGAAAAATGATAAAACAAAAGGACAAAAACAAAACAAAAACCCTTGATGTTTGCTCTAACAAAAACAAGTTTTTAAAATGTTTAAACAGCTGGACCTTTTCTACGTTCATAGAACATTCGGTCTTAATGGGGAGATTACTAAAACATGACATGTCTTTTGTTAGCTGGGGAAATTTCCTCTTGCATTATTAGCAGTATTGTGTATTTGCCAGTATTGTGGAAGCAATTATCACTTTGGAGGGGGCAGATTAGTTCTCAAGATGGCAGTCTCCTGTCCCGTGTACACAGAGCCATGTGGGCCAGCAGAGATCAGAGCCATATTCCTGATGATGACCTTGCTCCAAATCCACACAACACACCCTGAAAGCTTCACATCCGCTGGCTTTACCGTACTTATGAGTCTCACACATATACACACGCACAGGCCCAGACTCACTTGTAAGGAAGCGTCTTGCTTCGACAGGATGTGTGCTCACACAAGGATCTGGTGCACCAGCTTGCACAAGGGGCACGAACACAGATCTCCTTGGTGGTTGACTTACAAGACCACTGACGTGTTGTCGATGTGCACCAACACATGTCGATCTCTTACATCTGTGAGGAAGTGTTTCAGTGAACAAAACTTGGCCAGCATCTCCAGGCAGTGAGATGGCGACCACTCCACAGACCGCGGGCGGGGGAGCCACTCATGACCGCTTCCGAACCAGTGAGGGATGCATCCGTTGCTAGCATTATGTGACAACAAGGAGCTCCCAAAACGGGGTCCTGATGCAAGAACCTAGGCTTCCTCCATGTCAAGGCATGCATGGCGTGACACTTTGATCATGTGAAGGAGGTTTTCCCTTGGGGGAAATACCCCTGGTCTCATGTACAGCAGGCCAAGAGCTACCATGTTGGACACAGCTGCCATCGGACCCAGCATTCTCTGAAACTGCTTGACAGTGGCCTTCTCTCACTCTCGCGACTGTCATGAGGATCGACTCGATCAGAGCAGGTGTCAAACGAGCCTGCATCGTGGTCAAATTCCACACCACGCCAAGATAAGTGGTTCTCTGTGCTGGAGAAAGCACACTTTTCTTGGGGTTCAGTCTCAACCCCGACTTTTTCATCTCGTTGTGTGGTCATCCTGTGCTAGAAACAGCCAGTCGTCTATGTAATTGAGTATGAGGATGCCCTGGAGTCACAGAGGAGCCAACTCAGCAACCATACAATTCATAAACGTGCAGTGAAGAACCCGATATTGGTATGCTTCGCCCCTGAAAGCGAACCTCAGGAACTTCCTGTGTGAAGGATGAATGGACACCTGGAAGTGCGCGTCTGTTAGATCTATTGTGACAAACCAGTATTCTGACTTGATTTGAGACATAACCTGTTTGATGGTGAGCATCCTTCAGTTTCTTCACTGAACGGTTCAGGAGCCTGAGATCTAAAATGGGCATCGACACTCATCAATCCTTCTTTTACACTATGAAGTACCGGCTGTAAGCCACAGACTCTATTTTGTTAGAAGGACCACATCGATGGCCTCCTCACTCAAGAGACTATCTGACATCAGGCTTGTTTTTTTTTTTTTTTTTTTTTTTTTCATTGAAAAGCTTTAAAATTAAAATTTAAAAAAGAGAGACACACTTCATCACTACACCCTTAATGTCTAGCAGTCACTGACTTCAGGTACTAGCAGGTGCCCTGCTATTCTGATCCTTTATGTCATAAAGTCACGGTCTGCTGACTGAACTCATTAATGTGGATTATGTTGATGGTGAGAGGAATAAAAGTGAAGCGCTGTGTGAAGAGGATCGAGGACTGAGGGCAGAACAGCCCTAAAATCACAGGAGAGTTAGTGTGTGTAAGTGTGTGTTTGGAGGAAGGGGTGAAAGTGCTGAAATGATTATTGACTGGAGCCTATTTACTTCACACTTTCAATGATTGCTGTAAAAGGAAAGGTGTCTGTTTAATTGCGGGGGCCGAGGCCTGAGCAGCGAGTGTCAGGGGAGCTTCTGACAACCACTGACTCCTGCGCTCCAGTTTGACTTCTGCGTGTTCAAGGGTAAAGATCTCTATAGCCCCGCCATAAACACCCTGACTTCCGAACACACAGAGAGCACCAGACAGCATCACACTTACGCTGAGATAGAATATATAAACATCATAGAGAAAATATAAGTGAACTGTCTTCACACAGACAGATTAATCTGAAATTAGAAAGTTAAAATTAAGTTAAAGTTAAATAATGATAAATGCATGACCTCAAAATGTATTACATTTATTAAGAATATAAATAAACAAAGTTGAAACTAACTGTACTTACTGTGTTTTATTGGTTTGAAGTAACTTGTTGATCACAAGCATATTTAGTATCTAAGGGCATCCAGGAAATGCTTTTGATAATAATAAAAACATAATTCATAAACAAAGTTCATTAGCATTACTCTACTTTGTTTACTGTGTTTGGTTAACTTGGCGAAGTGGCCTTCCAAAATATTTTGACTGCTAAGCCACATTTTAAAATGGTACTTTAAATAAATAAATAAAAAAAATAAAGATGAAGGCCATTAGCTTTTAAAATATAAATCAACAACAAAAAATGGCACTGTGTTTAATTGTTGTTGTGAACTTGCCGATCAACACAGCGGCCTTAATATATATATATATATATATATATATATATATATATATATTTAGACTCTGTACATTCACAAAAAATAAAAAAAAAATCACCAGCTGGTTAAAAGACAGAGGGAAAAAATTGCCCCCAAAAATTTAGTTCAGTTAGTTACTTATGTAAGAAGTACTATAGCACGATTGTTTTGAGGATGCTATTACTAAGTGTGACTTCTAACAGTGTTTACATAGAGACACTTTATACCAACTTCAGACTTTAAGAGCTGTCTTACAGCGACTTTGAATGTGACCCATCAGCATAAACTCTCCATTTCATAATTAGAAGTGGTACAGACGTCACACAGGGGTGTGTGTGTGTGTGTGTGTGTGGAGGCAGTATTGCGTTTCTGGCTGAAATCAGTGCAGCGAACGCAGACGCCTCTCCCCTCAGAAGGTCACAGAGCTCATGGCACCAGGATGCTCGCTGCCTCTCTTCGATTGTCTGACTTTTTCTCCTTCATTACCGCTAGCAGCTGTGAATAAGACGGCCCCGCTCTCTTCTTCCCCCAGCTGAACTCGCTAAGTGCTGTTGTGCAGTTTTATCAGAGTAGCTGGAGGACTCCAGGGAGATGCACTATCTCCTCTGGCCCTGAAAATTGATATTGAACACGGGGGGAGAATCTCACGAGCTGGTAGCAATTAGCTAAAAAGGATTTGCAACTCCCTGTGATTCATCGCACGAGAGATCGAAGTCATTTAAAGAGACGATTTTGACTCGTCTTTTCAAGATACGGCCCTTACAAGCTAGTGTGACATTTCCTATTTTAAGGCCTATTCCTCTTCTTGAAAAGTCTCAGTGTGGCGCGGCACAAACGGGGCCTTTGATTCGTCCGTGTTTGCGCTCCTAGAGCCGGGCTGAGAGCTTCAAATCGGCTGATCCGGGTTAGACTGGTGAATTGGCGGAGTAATGAGACGAGGAGGAGAGTTCATTAAGAAAGAGAAATGTTTGCCGGGGCTTTAACAAACACATGGCTGCCGAACTGCAGTCAAGTCCTCGATCTGTGTTTTCTCTGCACACTCGACAAATATTTCAGGCAATTAAAAGGAAATCTGGGCTCTAATAAACTCAGTGTTCAGCCAAGTTTCATTTATACTGCTTGTGCACGCTGAGTTCATTCTAGTCCACGGCGTTCTGCAGACGTTTTTGTCCACATTAAAGAGACAGTGATAAACAGTTCCTCCACCTTCATTATTTTAATGCACAGGGTCTGTTTATTTCAAACCAAGTGGGCTTTTATTAGATTTTTTTGTTATGTTTTCCACATTTACAGTAGCTGATTTTTGTAATGACAGATATGCCTTGCCTATTTGCATACCAATGCAGTTTCACACGTGCTATCTTATTTCTATTAGCATATTAATGTTCAGAATTACATTTAGTAAGTATGCTTATGGCAAGTTTGCTCACAGAAGACCACTCCTAAATAGGAAAAAATAGAGTCATTTGCAGTCATTTGTTTAGCAAAAATACTCATATTTCAATTTATGCAGTACACAATTAATTCTAAAGATTCATTTAGTGACACTACTTGAATAATATTGTACATTGCATTGTAATGCACTATTTCTTCATAAGTAATTCTCAAAACATGCTGTTAAAATGCATTATACTTTTGCAGATTCCTTGTTACATCTGCAATTGTTTGTCATGTGTTTTAATGCGTGATATTTTCTATAGGTGTGACAATGAATTATAATGTATGAACTATTCCTGAGATCATACGCTGCTGTAAAGATGCATTGCAAGGCATAAATACTGCACTTGTCCACAATGAAATATCACTCCATTGATTTCAGAAATAAAACAGCATTTCATTGCTAAAACAAAGTCTCATTCAACTTTTTAAGGTTAAACTACATGCATTTTGACTTATTTATCTCCTGTTTTATTTCCCAGGGAGGGTTGCATCGTGATAAATGCAAGTCAGATGGAACTAGTTAAGATTATGCCGTCCATAGACATAATTTCGACACGAGCCACACAATTAAAAACATAGCATGCGTACGGCGTTCTGCACACGCATGCGCGAGGCTCGGGATCTCATCAGCATGCACAGACTGGCAGGTCTGCCCTGGTGAAAGCTATCGTTTAAGAATTGAGCGGCGGCCATTAATAGAGCCCGAAAGATGACAGATGACTTCATATGCCATGCAAGCAGGCCCAGACAATAGCTTTAGCTATGACAGATTGCCTGGCTGTAACCCACTTTATGTTAAACTCATTCTCACTGTCCAATTTCACAAGTGTAATTTTGTTCCTCTGCATGGCATTGTCCTCGGCGGACTAACCGAGTTCCTTTGGTAATGATTCCCTTTTCTATTGTATTGTTTTCTGCATAATCGGACCGGTAGTCAAGGGTTTGGGTGACACAGCCATCTGTCAAGTTCATTTGCTTTGTAAGGTGTGCTCGGAATAATGGTCCATACAACTGGAGGCTATCCGTTATCAAAGAAGAATATCCCCCGTACCTCGCTCGATGCGCCAGAGACGTTTCCCCCTCCTCCCTTCCTCTTATTATGCTATACCCTTGGCTCCATCACCTCATTTTTTTCGGCAGCTGTCACATGGGCATCTTGTATTATGAAATTTAAAGCCACGATTCAATTAAGGGTATGAGTTATCATCCTTACCGGCTCACCTCTGCTCCGTGGGGGCGGCTCCGCAGACTGCAGCGCTCACCAGAAATGATCTGCCGCTCGTTGAGCCTGTCAGCTCTCATTTGGGAGAGTCCAGTTTAATCTGGACCCGCGCTGAAATCTCATACTGCCACCGCTGCGTTTTCATCTGTCTTGCCTACGAGAGCCAAAAGTTGACTGCTGAAATATACTGTCTATATTGAGTGGCTGGTGGCGACCGGGATGGTGAAGGCGTGCTTCCCGAAAGCCTCTGGAAGACCGTTCCTGTGTCTGGAGCAGGCCGCTCCGTGATGGGATGTGAAAATTGGATGAGGATATCTTCCGAGGCCTTTCTCTTTATTGTCGCCTCGACGATTGTTTTCGGCGCAGAACCAAAGTTCAGGGACCAGCTCTTTCTTACAGGGGGCAATTTTAAATCACAACACAAAGGAATAATATATATTTCTATATTATTTATTTATTATGTAAAAGGGTAGTTGACGTATCAATGTGTTCTATTGTGCAGCAGAAAAAAAATAAATTATATATCTATATATATATAACCTCTGACGCTGAAGATAAGGTCTCATGCTATTTGCATTTGCATTTTTTTTTTTTTTTTTTTTTTCCTACAGTTTTGCTATGTCACACTATTGGACACAATCCCATTTTATTTGGTCAACTACCCATATATATATATTGCCATACATTATAACTCCTCCTCCAGTGAAAAGGTAGTCTTTTCTGAATCAGGAGAGAAATCAGCTCAGATCAAGCTCCCCAAAAGCAGATCCAAATAATCAGCTGTGACACTTCTGGGCTCTCCAGGGAACCCTCATAAGTAGGTTTAGATCAGCACTTCATTTCAGTTGAGCTCAAACTTGTGAACACAAGGTTTGTCTCAATATGCTCTGCCATTTTGTAATATACATGTATAGTGTGCTCATACTAAAACAATCCAATCAGAGAAAGTGCACTTCAAATATCCTGAAGGTCCACTTGATTAACCAAAAAAAAAGTATGGAAGTTGGACACTGTCACAGGTTTCCTCATGTAGCTGGAGGGTGGTGTAGGATGACAAAATAACGTTTGGGTCTATTATGCATGTCTTATAAACGCCACCTCGAAATCTGATTATTAGAACCAATAGTTCCTCGGTGTTGCCAGTATTTGTCCTAGATGAACATTCTGCGCATCCAAATTCTTTGAACCAAATTAACCATCTTCATGCAGACTGACAGATCCCCTGAGGTCTACCATGGTGGCATTCACCAGCAGAGATGGCAGTGCAGGAATGGACAAGATAAAGCGTCAGGGAGCGTGAATGCCAACCAAATGGCTGCCGAAGCTCTCCAACGGGCTGGCAAAGAGCTGATCTGAGGGGATCCAGATCAGCTGTGCGGGGTATTGGGTGGTAATGACCGCCACACTACCTGGCATTGAGAAGGTTCATTAGCCGAGCATTTGGCCCCATTCGGCACATTGTAATGCCCGTAGCGTTTGGTGTCACAGCGCCCAGGCTTTTATTCACATCCTGGGAGACCTATTAGAGGCTATTCGTGATTATATGGTTGTGCTCTTACAGTAGGGGGGTTCAGTGCATGGCCTATATTTGACATTTGTGTGGTTGGGTGCAGCTCCCAAACTGAGCATAATGTCAAAAAAACTGGAAATAACTCAAGCTACTAATATAGGCCTCATGTTTTCAAGCCTCAAACTGAGCATAATAAGCATGTTAAAGAAATAGTTACCCCAGCAGTGACAATTTACTAAAGACGTGCTCATCCTCAGGCCTTCTGAAAAGCAGGTGAGTTTGTTTGGAGAAATTTTTCACTGTATCACTGCAGTGAATGGGTGAAATTACTGTTTTGGCTTGTAAACACTGCTTGCTTTTACACTGGAGGAAGCTTTACTATGGATTAGTTTAGCCAGAACCAATAGTTTAAAGCTAATACGTCTTGATGGCTTTATTTTAGAGTTTGTCTTCTTAAGTCCTATGGTGTGACCATAAAAAAAAAAAAAAAAAAAAAAAAACTCTTACACTGAATATAAACCACTCTTATGTTACCTCTAAGTTTGAAGATACCATTTTTTCATGTTATTAGTCTGTTTTTTTTCCCCCAAATTTTTGATAAATCACACCATAGGACACTACCCATTAACTGATGGACAGGAGTGGTGTATATTATAGTGATGTCATTCTGACAGCACCCATTCACTGCAGAGCATCCATTGCTGACAATTTCTCTAAATCTGTAAAAAAAAACAAAAAACATTTTGGGAGGGGGAGGGGGAGTTTTTGCTGTGCTAAAATGTGCATCTTCAAGGAATTGCAGCTCTTTATTAAATTATTATTTAGGACATCAGTAATTTACACCATGATAATCCGCATCAGTAATTGCCATACATGGTAAATGTAAAGCGAAACCGATCGCAAGTGTGCATTTTGCAGGGTTTCCAACGTTGTCATCGATTCTTTTTGAATCCCTCTCATAGCTGATAAATACAGCGGTAACCACTTTAGTGCTTTCATACAATCGAGCGGGCGACGCGTCTGCTGTGAGGCTTTATTAAAGTTTATTGGCCATGTAAAAACCTCTCTGTAGAAAATAACTGGCTTCGTCTGTCCTGTCACCGTGAATTTAGGTGCAGCGTCTATCTGCTGCTCCTGAAGCCTCCAGCAGAGCTACAGGTAGGAACAGTCTTCTTCAATTAAATCTAATCATCCCTCTAAATCAATAATTGTGCTAAATCAAATAATTTGCCTTCAAATCTGGGAGGGATTCACATCTAATGTGCTGATCCAGCTTGTCTGGGCCAGCCTCCTTGTGTACTGAAACCAAAGCAATTTAGTTGTTGCCTACGGGCCTTCTGGCAGTCCTGGAGTCGGAGTGTAGAGAGGACTCGGAGATACGATTTAATCTGATACATCTGTGTGCGCGCCGGAGTTAAGCACGGCTAGAGCGGGGGCTATGTTTCAAGTGAGAAGTATTATCGCTTTCCTACAATAACAATGGCGTGGAGCGTGGGGAGAGCTTGGAAAAACAGCTCGCGTCAACCTAATCTGACTTCTTCTCCTGGCCTGCGCCACGTTGTGAAATCCAGCCTGAAGACGGGAAAACCTCGCCGCTGACCAATCCAGACCATGGCCTGTCAAAACAGACGAGGCCCAGGAAATGAAATAGGTGGGTTAGAGAGAGCCCATGTGTGCGTTCGCGTGTTCTTCTTGGATGCGAGCACAACGGTGAGTCATATCCACTACCGTTTGTTCCAGACACCGAAACGTTGGCCTCAGAATTACCGACGCGCAACTTTTTTATCAGACGGTGGATGGGGAAATCTGCAAATGAATCACTGGCACGCTGACATAAGACCATAAATTCTTCTCGGCTCTGTCCACAGACGTCTAGCGTCTCATAGTTTTTCATAGCTTTCGTTTGCAGTAACAACACAAGCCTAATTTAAGAGATTCAAAGCTGGCAGGATGAGCTCGGTGTTTTTGGTTTATCTGGGAAAGAACAGAAGCTCTTCTGCAGCGTGCAACTGTGCAGTGATTAACCTCCCATCTCAGACACAGATGTGCGGTGAGTGTATGCGTGCTGTGAAGTGTGTACATCAGGCTAAAACCAATGGCTGTGTTTATTTTTGTTCAGTTTATTATTCATGTCTTTCTTAGTCTTTCTCAATAAATTTAATCCATACAGAAATTTAATAATATCAAGAGTGATAAGACCATATTTGTTACCTTTAAGGTGATACATAATATACATTTTATTAATATGTACAACTTCATAAAAAAATAAAAAAATAAAATAAGTTTTTGTTTATGGGTCAAAGACAAAAAAGGGTTTACCAATAAATAAACAAATAAATAAATAAATAATAACAAATAAAAATGTATAGATATATATATATTTTTTTTTTGTTAAAATGAATTGCAATTTTGTTTTTGCCACTAAAATGTCATTCAGTGTAACACTCTTGTCAGGCATATTTACAACAAAAATCTATTTATGCCATTAAAAGATTAATTACTTTCACCCATAACAATTAGTTGTAATTTTATTTATTTATTTATTTTTAATTTGCCACTATCTGTCACAGATTGGCAAGCTCTGCACCCAGCCAATCACAACGTTCCTTCTCTCCCGAATTCTAATCAGCATCGCCTGCATCTCATCACCACAGTAATCACAGTCACTATTAAACCACACACCACTTCTCAGTTCAAAGCATGATGTGAATGGAAATCCACTTCCTAGTAACACAATTAAAATAAGTTTCAAGTCAGTTTAACACAGTGCAGTTGTTTAAATTGGGAACCAAACATAATTGTGTTAAATTAAAATATATATTTTTAAATAAACTGAACAGTGTTGGAGAATAATTTTTTTGAGTATGGTTAAAATCAGTTTTGTGAATTTATTTTGATGCAGACATCTTAATGTCTTTGATCAATTGTATGTACAGTATATGTATATATATATATATCTAGACATATAGTTCAAATTATTAATCAAACTATTGTTTTTACTTCATGACATTG
>JAUCMU010000030.1:3602317-3616745 GCA_032275025.1 Enteromius treurensis
CATTGCATTTTATATATAACAAATGAATATATATATTTATATATATATATATATATATATATATATATATATAGCAGGATTAACTTGGGGTTAATTTCCAACAAATTACAAATGTTGACTGCAAAAACAAATTCAAATTGTCTAAAATCTAATTGAAAGGCTCTGTTCTCAGTAAATGACAAGATAATTAACAGTTTTCAGTGAAATATTCCTTATTAAAAATAACATTGGCACTTTAGCACTTTTCTTTGAGCACTAATATCTGATGATGTTCAGCGATCTGCAGTCCTCACTGAGGATGTGACTGTGTTCTCTCTACACTTATATGGAGAACATCGGTCCCTCATTCCCACGCGCTCTTTATATGAGCTAAGTCACCAGAGGATACGTCTCAGACGGTGAATGACCATTATCTGTTTCAAATGCTTCAAGGGGCTCGCGATAAGAATTTCAGAGCAGGGCGGCAAAGGTTAAAAGGAGAGATAGTTCTTGTCATCGTTCATCTAGTGGATGGGAGAGAGGCAACGGGAATGGCGCGATATCTTAAAATAGGCGAGTGATGGAGGCGAAGAGCAGATAGACACTTTAAGCAGCTCAAGTCACAGTTCAACAATCACTAGTGCTGTAAGACAGGACAGCGCAGCAGGACCCGTTCTCCAACATACAGAGCTGCCTATTTCACCCGTGATGAATCTCAGATGATGTGCGGCAAAAAAGAGCTTCACGACTGTTTGTCTCTGCTGTAAAGCTGGATATCTGACCAATAATGATTCCCACTCAGAAGTCATTTCAACTTTTACATGTGTTATTGGGGATTTTATTGGGTTACACTTCTGACGGTCCTCTAATTTTGCAACTGTAGGCCAACGCAGAACCTGATTTTGCTGAGTTAGACGTGTCCCTGGATCAACTCATTAATGTTCAACTATATACAACTTCCCCTTACTATATAGTATTATAGATAGATTATATCACATTTTAAAATGCTATAATCACTACGATTATGTGTTGTTTGGTTACACTTTATTTTGATACTAGTGTTAGTAATGTCTGAAGTTCACTAACTATAAGCAACTTTATTACTACTTGTCAACTAATTGTCATTAATTCACAACTACATGTCTATAACTCTCAGAGTAGACTAGTTAGGGAGGTTTAGGGTTAGTAGAATACGTTTCTGATGGTCAGTATGTTGTGGACTCATCAAAATAAAGTGTTAGAAGATATTCAGCAGACAGTCTTCTAATACTCTAATGACTGCTATTGAACATGGAGTTACAGAATTACTTACTGTTATGTCTAAAGTGGACTATCAAAATAAAGTGTTACCTGTTTTTCTTTTGATTACATGTAAATATTATATATTATAATAAGCATAATTAAATAACACATTTGCACAGTTCTCTGAAATTGTTTAATGGTTAATATGATGAGAAGGCAAAAAAAAAAACAACTTGTCTTCTTTGATGTTATTGTAAATTATTTATTATTATTATTTTTGTTCAATTATTTATTATTTTATATTTTTTGCATTTTTGTGATTAGCTTAGTTCCATTAAACTAATGGATCCTAGTCTGGGAACACTTCATGTAATGCAATGTTTAATGTCCTTTATGCTGTTATGATTAATGTAATTATTAGATTTGGGTGTATTTATTTATCATTCTCTTTGCATTTATTATTTATTCATTTATTACAGAGAATATCCTTTTAAAATTAATTTGAGTTAAGTCAAAAGTATTTAAAAGTAATCTAAAAGTAGTCTGATTATGTTACCTAAAATGTGTAATATAATGGATTACAATGGACTATAAAGAATTATAATGGAAATCTGGAACCAGTAAAGCCTATATTATTTAAGTAATGTACTAACGTTGCTCATATTCAGCTGTAGGTTCATCAAAACCAAGCAAAATTGAGCTATTAAAGTAAAGTCTTTTAGCCATGCTGAATCAAATCCACACACACATATTTACATAAACGGAGCAAAACCTCCCCTGTTGGCCCACGATTTAATTTTTATCCAAATAAGTCAAGTGAATGTTCTTTCACAAGCGTCTCCTTGAGAAACAATTCCTGTCTGAATAGACTTTAAATGATTTAGCACAAGCAATAATTTGTTAGACAAACTGAGAATAAAACATTTTTCTGGATGAATCTGCCTGGTTCAAAGAAAACGCAGCTGGATAGACAAGGTTATGCAGTTATCCCCAAACACCTAAATGACAGGGGTCTAGGAATGCTGTAATTATCAGGCTGATTAATATCTAGTCAGCCCAAGGCCAGACTCGGAGGGAAGCTGGAGTGTAAGTGAGACTTTAATAAGTGTTTTGCTCAGACAGCTCCTCCAGCAATCCATATCATTCAGCATTTTGGAGACTAACTGCTCATATTTTGACCCTAACCTCAGTGCGTTTTCCACCCTCTGAGACCCTCACTGAGTGCGAATGACTTGAATCGCTGTCGTATCTCCACTCGCGAGGAAAACTGTCCTTATCTAAGCCCTGCTCTGTCAATACCTCATTGTTCAGATACTCGCAGACAGGAGCATTCAAATGAGCTTTAATTGCTGCTAGCTCGTTGAGGTTCACGCCGCAGACCTCATGCTAGGACCTATTCATGCATATCATCTTTATTAAGGATAATCAAGACCATGGCCAGCATTGAACCGAGTCCAACCAGGTTCGGCGGGATTTATTTATTTTGAAACGCGAGCTCTCATAGAAAGATAAAAATGGTTCATGGGAATCAGCTGATTAGCTAATAGGTATTATTAGCGATTACTCTTGTCCTACTTGGGAGGAGATTAGCAAGTGCCAGGAGAGAGACAGACGCGCTGCATTCCAGCGCAGTGAGAGAAGGGGCAAGGTGTTCAGAGACATGAACCCACAGTCAAGCACTCATTTTCAGACAATTCATCAAGCCCACATCTCATATTTCAAAAGCCTCTTGTCCTCCTACACCTGCACATGTTTTACATATTTTTTGTGGCATGTCTAACAGACAGTTGTTTGTCTCGTAATGTAAATCTCTGTGGATGCAGAAATCACATAATTCCCGATGCTTTGAGCTCGTCCATTCATGCAGCATGTCTTAAAGCTTTTTATGAGAGAAATGATCTGTTCAGAACAACACAAAACTGGTAATAAACGTTGTTTTATATTTTCAGCTTACTATTTGATCTTTTATATTAAGAGATTTTCACTCTTACACCTTTAGATAATAGCCAATACATCATTGCTCCACAATGGCAATTTTTTTTTTTTTTTTTTTTTTTTTGAGGAACCATAATTCTGACCAAATTCTGGACTTTGCAGCAAAGTAGATACAAAATGCTAAGAGTAAGGTGTAAAAGAGTATATACATACAATTTATATATTTATTGTTTTACACAATTTTCTTTTCAGTAAAGCAGGAGTGAGCAATCCTGCTCCTGGAGTTTAGCTCCAACCCAAATAAACACACCTGAACCAGACGATCAAGGTCTTCAGGATTGCTAGAATCCTGAGGCAGGTGTGTTGAGGCAGGCTGGAGTTAAACTCTCAAGTATATTAGACCTCCAGGCAATAAAGGGACACAAGAATGAATGAATGGTGAGGGTACATTAAACAACAACATTTTAATTAAGTAGAATGTTAGGCTTCATAATAACAATAATACATGTAAAAATGCTTTATTATTAGAAAAAAAAATATGATTCTGCGCCCATGCTCTGCCTATAAACTGAAGACATAATAGCCTTGTGCATGAGGTCACCATTTTCCCAAATTCACATTTTCGTATTTTACATGAAAAACGATTATTGCCATTATTGTCTTTAGTATGTTAAAAATGATGTAACCCCCCCTAAACATTTAATCTAACTGCAATATTTCTCTACAACATGGTGAAATGTTTTGGTAAGAACGGTTTCATGAGTGACGCGGTAAAGCAATCATTGAGCCAACCAAAACTGCGGATGATTCACCGTCACATTCTTTACCAGTGAGTTTAAACAGATACGACAATAAAACCACAACCTTTGTGTTCTCATAATCATTAGCTACGAGACAATGAAGTAACACAAAACTAGTTCAATAGCAATGAGCTGAGTGAATTTCAAATTGATCACAATGTGGTGTAATTTTATATTGTAATAAAACCATCATAACTATATTGTGGTAACAGTCAGCAAATCACCTAGCTCTAATTGTTATATAACTAACCAATCCAAAGCGCTCTTGGCGTGTTACTTTTCCTTATGCCAAGTCTGGAAATTTAGCGTGGTCACTTGCCAGCAGCACCAGAGGGCCCTGAACAGCCTCACCAATTAACAGCACAGCAGGACTCATTGCCCTGCTTTTAACAATCATTATAGATTGAGGGCGAACATGTGTTGATGGTTAATTTTATTTCCAAGAGAGCACGAAACAATTAGCCTCTTAAAGTGTGCTAGCAATAGTGTACGTACAGCTAGATTGGCTCTTGAATTGGACTGGGAGGAGGAAGAGGGATCTGGGTGTCCAGTGATGTCTACTGGTCCCGCGTCACTCCTCTCCCTATCAGTCAGACTGAGGAGGCTTGGGCTCACACATATTCATGGACACAGCTGGGACAGTTTAATGACTTAATTCTAGTTAATTACTCACCCCAGTGCAGCTGACCAAACTCCATCACGGACTGTCTCTGCATGGCTGAGTTATGGTCAGCTTTGGGAGGGGATGTGGGGGCCGGAGAAAGATGGACAGACAGGAGCACCAAACACTGGACTGCAGAGAAGCATTGGCTTGGATTGCACCAATTGTTTGTAAGTTCTCTCTTAAATTGGAATGCAAAGTCCACATTAGAGGCTTAGTAACTTCAGGCTTGTTTTTGACTCTTAATTTGGTTGCACAGTTTGTTTTTAAGGCGGAACATAACTAGTACGTTGTACTAGGCTCTCTGTAAATTAATCAAAAAATATGTACCCCTGTGCACTTTTTGTACAAAACTGTCTTTACGTCCCTGCACATTTTGATGCAGTTTCAAAAAGAAATGTCTACTGAGTGGCGTTAAAACACAGGTTCAATGCATGAACCCTGGCACATTTTTTTGTACCGTCTATTAAAACACATAGATATGAAGCTAGATATGTGTGAGACTAACGTTCAAAAGCATCAGTTTTCTAATATACCAGAATATTAATATTGTTTTGAATAATATAGTATTGTAGAATAGTTATTATGTGAAAATCAAAAGAAAAAAAGGGTTCAGAGTTTCACTGCCTGTAGTGTTCATTTCTTTTGGAACCTGCAGTGATGCTTGTATGGCATTTGTTGGTACACATTTGTGTCTCACTAAAAAGTGCACCCAGGCATGTCTATGCCATGAGACCAAATATAAACTAATGCAGTCGATTAACATGACCATTTACCTTTAGTGATCCAGTAGCAGCCTTAAAATTCGTATGCAGTTGTTTAAACGCCATACGTTTTGGTTTACCCAGTTAAAGCTGGAGTTTGCTCGAAACATAGCGGAGAACCTTTGCCAACAACCACTATTATGCATCACGCATTCCCCAACTCAGACATTATAAACGCAGCTTTCATAAGTCTGCAAGTAAAAGCGGCCTATTATGAATAAAAGGTCCAACATATTAGGGATACTTTAAACTAGAAGTTTAGCTTACCTGTTGAGATGAACGTCCATCATTTCAGCCAAAATCCTAAATATTTCATCAGATTCCTCCATCTTATGTATCTCCTTTTGATATGATCTCAATCTGGTACAGCTCAGGAATATAGAATGGATTTCTGAAAACAAGCCAATGCAGTTGGTTGCAGAATTGCATATTTGTGAGATATATAATGATTATTTTTTATTTTATTTTTTATGTTTTGCAGTGTGAGTAGGTTTAATTAATTCCAACCTATAGAATCTACTACACAGCAATTCACATTCCAGTGCGTGGCCGTACTATGAAAACTTGGCCTATCTATATTCTTGTGGACCTTGAGGACCCTGAAAAATGTCAAAAATCTTCCATACACGCTACTCCCGAGTGTCTTTATTCCAGCTACAGTGGCAACGACTTATGCAGAGCTTCAGAACCGGTGGGTTTTGCATGTGCAAATGAATTCACTCAAAACGATTTACTGCCCTGGAGCAGCTAATGGGAAACAAGGGTAAAAACATGAAGACTGTTTTCAGGGATTTCCTGCTGGCTTCCAATTTGTCTGAAGCCTCCACGACCAGTAATTTATTACCTTGCTGTTTATAGCTATTGATTTCACCCACAGAGCCTCCTGACATCCAGCGTTGGGGTTTGAGAGGCAGAGGGCAGGGGCTGCTCCTCCTGATGCTCCGGGGTCAGATAAGGTAGCACAGGGGTCTGCTCGGGGTCACACGGCCCCAGCAGGAGAGCCAGAGAGTGGGCAGAGTGTTTGCGGATTAAGGACCTGAGGACCAGAACCATTCACGTATCACCAATTAGGCCCGACTCTGCCCCGCTGATGCGGGACACCCCAGGGCCGGGTCCTGGGCCCCTTGTTGATTATGCATTTGCATTGTTCCCAGATGTGTTACAAGGTAATTGTGCTGGCCCATAAAACAGTATGGCTGCTTAAAAGGGTTTGAAAGGGGAGAAGGAGGCAGGCTTGTCCATTCATTTACCTCAACGGTGTCAATCTCTCCAAACACTATTACAACCTTAAATCAGCAGAATGAGAAGCAAAACCACGGCTCCCACTGAGGAGGAGTTGGTGAAAGAGACAGTAAAGAAGGGAGGGGAAACCTAAACAAAAAAGGACAACAAGAGGGAAAGGGAAATTAATGACTCTTCACATATTGCCTGTGTTTCTTTTGTGGAGGCCAACAAAAGAGACGCCGGTTCGAAAGGATGTGGGGCTCGGAAGCCAGAGGATAGCAGGCCAGTAAATTCCAGCAAACGTTAATACCTTCATTACATGGCAATTACCAGCCAGAGGTGGTGGGACGGAGTATCCCACTTCCACATGCATTTGTCCAGGACTCAGCACTTCTCGCCCTTCTCTTCTCACACCCTCTTTCTTTCCCCATCTTTCTTTCTGTCTTCTAAAGGCAGAAAGGTCAAACCATTACATCGTCTGAATGAAATGTCCCTGACTTCCTCTGATGTATAGGCGACTGTGGAAGCCACTGGTATTGTTCAGGTGTGTAATAATTAATGCAGCATCGGAATGGCTCTCCTGGGATGAAGGGAGGGGCGGGAACGTTGCTGATTCCACACCCACTGAGGTCGACGACTGACGCCGGATCAAAAGGGCAAAACGGGAAGCCAAAGAGCACAGCTACAATGCTCAGTTTACTTATTTGCTATCAGTTGTCTTATGGAATTGAACACACCCTGCTATGCCCTTTTTACATATGTAGTATAAGCATCTATGTGCATTATTTTAATTAAATAAAGGCAATTAAATGTCTGCTAGTACAGTGTCATGTTTCAAAACCACACTGTGAACCCACAATGTACTTATGTACTGATTACATATTATACATTAACCCCTCCTGAGAAAAGACAACATTAGTGTGTGATCTTTAAACAGGCAGGACTCCTTAAATGACAAGGACAGTACATGTCTGTTAATTGGTTAAATGTTTATAAGGATACTACAGCTAAAATAGATAAATCATATATATATTTATATATGATATTTATTTTTACTATACCACAACAAAACAACGATTGTTAGTGTAAAATTAAAAACAAATAAACAATGTAATGTAATTCAATTAAATATATAATAAAATAAATATTGAAGAATATTTCATATTTATTAAAACATTCAAATAATGTTGTAATATTCTATCAAATAATGCAAATATTATAAATGCTTTTCAGTATACAAAATGCTGATCTTATACAGCAAAATGACCTCCCAAGAAGTCCTTGCATGACAAACTTTTTTTAACGAGTGTAATTGAATTAATTTGTTTCGTCTTATACTTGTTAGCAGAGTATATTGGGGTGGCAATTAAGTTTATTGCATTATTGTGGAATGATGTGCTTCGCCCTGATGGTATGTTGTGTTTGTAAAACTGCACTCTGTCTGTATGTTTATTAATCATGTTTCATTGGCAGGATACTTTTAATGAGCTTTTATTATGCCGTATCTGTGTGTGTGTGTGTGCACGTGTGTGTTTAAAACTCAGCATTAACTCATACATGCAATGAAATACTCGCGCTGCATGTATACGCACACAGACTGAAATGATATGGGCAAGCAGAGACATGAAACAGCAATCAAGTCTTTGATGTGAGCCTCAGGCAACAAGTCAACCTGAACCACCTTTACAAGGAACTATTCATAATTGCTGCATGTTCATACAAAGACATGTATTGTTTCCTTCTCGGATTCTCGATTTGAAAATATATTCCTGTGAAGGAGCATTAACCCGTATCTCTGTTTGACCTACTTTGTTTGATGAAATGATCGTTTAATCAAATCCTTCTCACGGCTGAGGCTGCGAGTCAAAATACTGCAGCGTCTATGTCTATTGTTTCTTCGCAAACATCTTAAGGTGTTAAACAGGCCGAGCAAATTGATTTAAGACCAAGATAAACATTTCCGCAGTGCTTCTTTCTTAATTCCAGGAAGCTGGTGCTCAATAATCAAGCCCTGTCACTGTTGATGGAAGACATGAGGATTCACACAATACAGCGTGTTCAACATCAGACGTATCTCTGCTCTCTTACTGCTGGAGACACTTCCACTCAAGTTCCAGCAGAAATCAGCCTCACAAGGTAGCAGCGCATTAAAACAAGATAATTAAAGGTCTTTGACAGCATGAACACACCGTGGAGTGAGAACAGCTTTTATTTAGGTTCACTAATGGGCTGTTGAATAATGAGAGCCGTTGTTAACTTTAGGAATCCTTTCCCTCATTAAGACTCTTCTAGGAATGATTCCTGTCTCTGTCCCTGACTAAATCTCTCTCATCTACATCCCTCTATTTCAACAGTTAGGAACAATAAAATGTGTGTGTGTGTGTGTCACCCTGGAGCACAAAGCAGTCAAAAGTATCATATGTTATATATGTAGTAATAGCTAGAAATGCAGGGTATCAGTCAAAATTATTTTTTTCTTTTATAACAAAAAAATAAGTGATATCCAAGATATCCATGATATCCATGTTTCATGAAAATATATGGTCCCACTTTTTATTAACTGTCCTTAATACCTGTGTACTTCCATAGTAAATAGATGTGTATGTAGTATGTAACCACAGTGTAAGCACACACCGGTACATGTTATCTTCAGATGTGATATTTTGGTAACAACCCTCAGAATGGTGTGTGTACAGTAAGTATAAATGTGTAACAGGACTAACAGCACTTTTTGGTAAATAAAGTGTTACACTTTATATCAAATAGACAATTGCTATGTATTTATCATGTTATTACTCTGATGTTACACAGCAGCGGGCAGTGAATTAGGCTTTACATATAAGTTGTGGTTGATGTTCAGAATGTTACACTTTATATGAAGTGGGCAGTTCCTGAGGAGTGACCATGTATATACACTGGTTTTACAGAGGTGCACCAACTCCACCCACTTTACATATCCCTAAACCTACCCAACTACACCCCCTGTTCAGTTACTCTTATACATACTGCTGTTACAAATTGTAGCTATGTAATTCTTGTTACCTGTTACAAGTGTTGTTACCAATGTCCTGTTACACATTTGTACTTACACACACCATTCTGAGGGGGGTTACATGTGTGTAGTTACAGAAATATTACAGCTGTAGATACTATGTACCGGTGTGTACTTACACTGTGGTTACATACTACATACACATCTAATTGCTATGGGAGTACACAGGTATTAGGGACACTTAATATAAAGTGGGACCAAATTATCAGTGTGGGATTGCATTACAGATACAGGTTCCATATAAAGATGCCCTATGAGCTTGCAGGGTTTCTTGGCTGCCTTTTTTCTCTGAACTGGTATCCAGCTTGTCAGCCAATGGGCCAACAAAATATATGTCATCCAACTCATCCCAGCATTCAACAGTGGATTTGATGCCACTGAACATTAAAAATGATAAAGGAAAATGTGTTGCGTCCATCTTTGCCTTTACTAATGCATTTGACTGTCTCTTTAGCTTTCCAGCACAGTTGATTGTATCTTTCCAGCCATCATCCTATGTACTCCAATCAACATCCTCATGTCAAATAGCAGCAGATTGAGATGAAGTGTCATCAGAATCTCTGCTGCCAAAGCAAAAAGAATATTTTGTAATAGCTGGTACACACAGATCATGTCACTGTGAGCCTTGCTGGACTGAAGTGGCCTTCCAAAGCTCCCCGGCTCTTGAACTCTTTATTCGGTACTAAGTAGAGCTAATCGACTGAACCGCACCACACGCAACAATACAGTCAAAGGCTTTTCAATCTCCAAAATTTACCTCGGATGCACTGGACAACATGGAAAACACTAATTGTGCCACGATATTGTGGCAGAAATGTGAGATATTCAAGTCAGTTTTATTAATGTAGACATGTATTAAATGTATTAAAGTAGTAATGGAATATAATTACAGTATTGTATTGTAATTAAGCTATAGCATTTGTGCATTCATATTAAATGTATTCAGACTACTGTTTTTCACATAAACACACGAACACATTTTGACCATTGGATTGGTTATCATGACTAAATGCATGCTACTATGGAAAAACAAACGTTATTTTTAATAAAACTTAGTCAGAATAATTACATTTCACCATATAAAAATGAAGCTTTTACAATTTGAAAGATGTTACCGTTTTTGATAATGAACAAACATACTTAGTAGTATTTCTCAAAGGAAAAAAATATAAATATTATTATTAATATTGCAAACTGTGCTGAATATAGACGTCAAAGTCTGCCAACACAAACCTGTTTCATGATTTCCTTTGAAACAATATCACTCATTAAAACAAGCAGAAACTAAGAAATACATAACTGCGCAATGCATAATCCAAAATGAGGGGGAAATTACATTGTAGCAGGGCCATAACACTGAGTCTCGCTCATTAGATAGGAATGGACTAATCGCTGGTCTACCTTAGAGATCTAACAGTATTGTCAAAATGATTGAGAAGGCCAAACATATCAAAAACACACAGTCACAGCCTTGGATAACAATACCAACAGCTCTACTTGATCTGAGAGTGCCCACACAGGACACATACTACTAGCAGCAGCCTAACAACCTTCTCTCTGCCTCTCTTTTTCACTCTGCCGTGACTCTTTGTGATGGGCATGCCTGCACTCGCGCACACACACACACAGAGAGGAGACACACCCAAGTCAATGCTATTAATGGCCAATAAGAACAACACAAAATAAAATCTGAATTCTGTAATTACCTTATATGAAACTGTGCATGGATAACATCATACAATGACGATCTTTTCAAACTTAAGCCAAAAAGACTGCAGCGGAGAATGTGTAATAGTATCTACTACAAAGGACTTCCTGTGAGACAGGAATGAAGCCGCACAGTTCACAGGTCATTCCAATAGGAAGAGGTGAGAGTGAGCTCACTGTCTCCCAAGGAAGACACATGAGTGCTTTCCGCTTCGGTTTTGTAACACTCCAAGAAAATTCATTTCGAGAGAACATTAAATCCCAGTGTCCTCGTGTTATATTTTCCTCAGTCTTTTGGAATAAGTTGAAAGCAGGACTGGACGATACACTGAATATCAGCAATATTATCGCAATAATTTTGCTCATGATATTAAATATAGAATATTGTGAACCTCATATAAAATCTTGGGGTGTATTTCTCACCAGGAAATTTTGATAGTTCACTTGCTTTGGTTCAAATACAATGTTGATTTGATTCTTGTCTGTTTGGTGCAGCCTTTTGCAAGTGAACCAGAAACTGTAGAAAAAAAACAACAAAAAATCTCTCACACACACACACACTTGCGCTACGTTCATTTATTCATTGGTTCATCTTTTTACCCATACCAGAGTTCGTTCTGGGTCTCAGTAGTTCGTTCTCGTTCTGGTCCACACCAGAGTGCGATTTCTGAATTCACACACACCCAAAAGATCCACAGCAAGGGGGGAAAATCAGTTCAATTCATCCACAGCTATATCACCTAGTCCTAGTTTGAATTACTATTAAACACTACTGGGTCTTTAATAATAAAAAAATCCTCCTCTCCAGTACAGAAAGAACAAATATAAATAGACCTTCCATATCTTAATAAAAATGACAAACAATCAGTTTTCAGATACTTGGTCCACCCTGTCACTCTGCTGTAATGAGGAAGGAAGAAGAACAAATACTGTTACTACTAAACAGCAGATTGACTAACAGTTTGAGGAGCTGATTTTTGCACAGATGGTTTTGTGATCCGGAGACAGTGGATAGGACAGTTAAGAACTATGCAGGACCGGACACATCTGTAACCCATCAGTAAGCCCCGTTCCACTTGTCATGTGTCACATAAGGGCATTATATAGGAGTCTTAAAGTTACAGCAACAAAAAACAACATATCTAATTTTTAAAAAAAACAACAACAACACATTTTTAAAAAACGGAACATTAACAAACAGAAATGAGAACATTAAAAATTAGTATAAAAAGACCCTTACTCATTAGTAACGATCACTCATCAGTAAACATAACTTTTGACTGATACTTGACTGGATATCAACACATTATCAACACACTGCACTTTTTTTTCACGCGCCTCACAGCTGTAAACCACAAACAGTCACTTCCCCACTCATACCAAAAAGAGAACATCAAGGGGCGAACTCCTCAACAGTTACTCCACCAATCATAACACAGCACTGCGTGAGAGGGCGGAGCCTTTACAGGGAGTCCATACAGCCAGAGTTACAACTATGCTAACAAGTGTACATTTCCCCAGCAGAATCTGGAAGATGTTTAGCCTACAGAAATAAAAAGCAGTTTTAGAATTACTCTGAAAAATCTGCACAACAAAAATCTAAGAATATTCCATAAAACAAAACAAGCGGTTTAAAATGATCCCGTTTAAAAAAAAACTAAGATCTTTGCCTCCGAGTAAACTACTTGCTGTTTAAAAGTTTTAATTTCAGTTAGATCAAGTTAGAATTTATCATTTATCATACCTGTCTGACAAACAAACCCAAAAAATGTGACTATAGCATGGCTTTATCCAGCAAACACACATTATCTGGCAGCAACTTCCATTTAATCCAAATGTTTGATCATGCATATACTTTCAAAAGACTGCTGAATACTGTAGATTCACTATGAAAAAGCAGCTGTTCTTAAAAGTTATTAATTAATATGATCTAAATGTCAGTCTCAATAAAAACAGCTGTACATGTTTATTCTTGCATCTGCACCAGTTCAGATGGACAAAGCACAGGCAAATCAGTGGTGGAGCTTATCTGACCGCATTGAAATATCTATGTTGAGAAAGGCACAGGCACGCCTACTTTCACCCACCCTTTCTCAGCAGTGACAGCAAAAACTAAAAGAACTACATTTCACCTCATGTAGCCATTAAAAACATATCAAAGAAAGACTGGATGATGGGAGAAAGATAAAGACAGGAAAAGCCCCTGCATAAAAGAAAGAGCGCTTCACAGCATGCAGTATCCAAGTGCTCCATTACACGCTCAGCTGCAGCGGAGGAATTCAGTGCAGGATGAGCTCCATGACCAGGTGCCACAGACACTCACAGACTGAGCCGATTCACCTCTCAACAGGAAGCCACTGTCTGAAACTCACTCACCCAGAAACACCCGCATCAGCTGCTTCATGTTTGCCAAGTCTTCTTCAACTGGGTCTTTTTTCCCACCAAGTGTAGAGTTTTAACTGTTGACACATCACCCAAACCACAAACATTTGGGAAGCACTGGTGATATTAATCCACACCGTTGCTTCAAGATATTAAACAAGTTATTCAAGTTATTAAAGGGGTCATACAAAGGCAATTTTCCACAAGCTAATATGATTTTTTGGGATCTTAATGGAAAGTTTGTAATACAGTTTGTTTTAAAATTTCTCAAAAATAGTTTTAAAAACGCTCATTTTACCCTGTCTAAAACAGCTCTTTAGAAATCACTCTGTTCTGTGTACTTCCCCTTTAAATCTTCACGAGCTCAGCTGACTCCGCCCCTCTTTTCCAAGGCGCTCTCGGAGGATCTATTCTTAGCCGTATTCATAGTGAAACTTGCTAATTAGCACATTATTAGTAAAAGAGATTTGCTAAGATTCATTAAAAGACATTATACTCACTGCTTCTGTAGGTGAGGCTGGATCATGAATGATTAGTGTGAACATAAACGCATTTCGGTTGATCAAGGGCGCTTTTTCCTTCAGAACCAAACGTAACATTAACCTTCTGCGTCTTCAGTCACTCAGATGTCGGGAGTAAATGACTACTGCTATGTTCATTAATACATTCAACAACAAAACAC
>JAUCMU010000030.1:3646836-3679094 GCA_032275025.1 Enteromius treurensis
CCTTCTGCCTCTTCCCTAGGACTCAGCTTGCCTGGTATTGTGACCTATTGCTTTGTTTCTCGACTCCGTCTCTGTCAAGTCTCCTATACCCCTGTCTGCCGGCGATCTACCTCTGTTGTTCTGACTTTGAGCCTTTCTAATAAATATCACTGTTGCACTTGAACTCGTACGCCTCACGCTCCCGTATTTGTAACAATTAGAAGCCTGGATCGAACTAATGTTTAAAGTTTTTGTGAGCTGAAAACCTGGTCAAAAATGAGCGACCTTAAATATTGCTCATAAATCGTTTATTACGCTTCATCACCAAATCTTGCATTCAATAATTTTATCCACATCTCTTCTTTAAGTAAGCACAGGTATTTTATTTGTTTTGGGAACTAATTGATGACAGGCCTCATTGATATGAGCTTATGTACTTTGATTATTGAGAGAGAGAGAGAAAAAAACAAACAAAAAAAAACAAACATTATTTTATTTGTGTACAATTTAGGCAATGCTTACTAAAAAGCTGAGATGAGCTGAGATCAATACGGTGTGCAATTACTCAGCCTAAAAAATGAATACAGATACAGATAAAGATTAGGTAAGAATAACATAGCAAAATGATACATTCATTCATTTATACATTCATTTACTTTGGGGGTTGATATTACAGTACCTTCTGTGAGTCAGCACTGCAACCCAAAAGAAAAAAGCTTGTCCTTCTTTGGGTTTTTGCTAAGCAAACAGAAACAAGACTATTTTGCTTACACTACTGGCATATTATTTTGCTTGTTCAAAGGAAAAGCACTTAATTTTAACTTTATTTTATTTATTCATTTATTTTTTCTGAAAAAAAATGTTTTACTTATCTAAAAAAAATTCCTTCTTTTGAGTGAAAACAAGTCAAGAAATCTAAATAAGAAAGCAGAAATGTCACGACCCTCGACTAAGCTCTAGTAGTCTAAAATGGCCGACCCTGACGCAGCTCTGATGAGGGAAGCCCACGTTAGCCTCGCGTGTTGGATATTTTATCAGTAAATACTGATCCGAAGCCAAGTATAAAGTGCCTTTAAAATCTAAAACACTTCTATCGGCGCCTTTGCATGTCTGCCAGTTGGCCACGTTTGGTAATATCTCAAAAGTGGAGCATTAATCTCAAAGCCTGGCTAATTGAACAGCATTAAACAGATTAATTTGTTGTTTGAGTAAGTGGCTGAACCACTAGCTCCTCCGAACGGTCCTCCATGCTCTGTCTATTTCATCTGGGCAAACGTTGTGCTTTCCTCCCTCCCTCCGCCTCCATCTGATGTGCTTCCTGGGTCACGGAGGCGAAAGAAGAATTATATGCATATAAATGTCCCTTTTATGAAGTGCCTTTTGAAAAGCCACTAATAAAAATAATAAAGATAATGTCCCGGGCAGATGCATTTCACTGATCTGAGGCACGGGCCGCGGGCCTCGCAGTCATTCGTTGACAAAACAGTCATCTTATTTACACGCTCCACAATAACCCGCCGCAAATGTCGAAAAGAGGAATAAGGGGGGAAAATAATTAGCATATTAATCTTTTTTATGCCGTCATCTTTCAGGTCCGGGAGAGCACGGTGTAATTTAAATCTAAATGCTTTCCTGGCATTAGAATTCATTTTAGATGGGTCAATTGTTCTGTAATAAAAGGATGGAAGGTGTACTTCATGCAGGAGATTTATGTTTGCCATTTGTTCATATTCATGTGCTACTGAATACCCTCAATTCAAATGGTGATGGCAGCTCATATCAGCCTCAGTGCAGCCCCACACATCACTAACCACCAGCAATGAATTTCATTTGCAGAACAAAAAAAAAAAAAAAAATAAAGGGAGAAAAGAGAAAAGGAAGAGGAAGGGGGGGGGGGGAACGCGCTGAAATTAACTCCTCCGGTTTATTGATTTTTTTGCTCAACAGAGGCCTGTATAACAGCTCTATTGCCCCCATAATGATTAGTGACAAAAGTTTAATTAAGCAATTATGAAGGCAATAATAGAGTTGTCGGGTTTGCTTAGCTTTAGACTGTTTAAGACTTATCTCCTTGCCGCACATCATAGCGGCAGAAATCTGCTTTAGGAGATTAATGCTGTGAGAACACAGATGCCCACTCTAATACCCCCTCCACCGCGCTGACGCCTCGTCCAGTACCACAACACAAGCGTCCCTTTATCAAATTACAACTCTGTTTTTCATGAATATGTAGTACGAGGGGGGTGCGGGGAGCCAGTTATGGCTTTAAGGTGTAATTATAAAGACGTACGACACAAACGACACGCGCCGTTCTGTTTCAGTCATCTTCGCTATGAAATGCGCGTGATAATTTTGTTGTGAATAATGATGCACGGCGCTCGGAGAGCCTGTGGAGCTTCCAGCTGTTTGTCGGCGTGTATTTCTGAGAGCGCCTTAATGTGCTAATCGATTAGTCCTCTGTCTTTTGTTTCCCGGGTCTGTTCCTTTATTTCATTAGATTTTCAACCCTCTCGGATTCTTGCAGATACATGGGAGACTTTTATGCGCCGGTTTGATAGCAGATTCTTGAAAAGGGCCGGATGAGAACGTCCTCGTCGCAGAAACACTATCGTTACTTGAAAGCCACAAACTGGGCTTTGTTCATTCAATTCAAAATGTAGTTTTGTGCTTCGTTCGCTATAAGCTAGCATACTACTTGATTCCATTCATATGGCTTTTATGGCACAACACATGTATGTATCTCACATTGCCAAAGCATTAAAACAACATAGTGTTCAACTCTGAACGGTTGACAAAATATACTCAGATACAGTATGCACTTAAATTTAACACTCTCTCTATTTTGGAAAACACGGATGACTCATCCCGCTCTTTTTGTACAATCAAACAAGCTCTGGAATAAGAAAGGCCTGCCCCGGTACTTCTGACTGATAAAAGCAAGTAGCAAATGTTCACAGCGTCGTATAATTTTAAATAGAAATAATAAGCCAGTAAGGACAACTTAAATACGTCATTGATTTATGACTACTGGAAAAACATTGACGTTGTTCAGCATTATATATCAAGGAAGCGTTTGCTTTGACACGGACCATCTTTTAATGCTGTCGTGCAGTTCTGCTGTTTTTAGAGAACCGACAACTCTCTGCTTTCATAAAGCCCTTGCAAAAAAAAAAAAAAAAAACAGAATAATAACGTTAAGCTGAGTTCTCATCATTGGAAAACTCTTTGCACTCAGGCCACAACTACACAGCAAAAAATAAGACTATTATAAGCTTCGCAGGGCAGATTTGAGAATGCTTACACAGGCTTTTATGCTTGTGTAGCTTAAGACTGCAAATCGAACCACAGATTAGCTTAATGTTGAATGATACGTCTTTTGAGTTTGCCCCAAACCGGTTCCATGAATTTAATTTTACATGGATACTCGATCGGGAATCTGTGGTCATTGGGTTAAGGCTGGGGTTTAATCTGGGCCGCGTGGATGAACACTTCGCAAAGACGTTATTTGCCGCATGCATTTTTCTCTCGCATAACAGGAGCATCTTCATGCAGCCAAGCAAAGCTTTCCAGCGCAGAGCTGCCAAGAGCGTGGACATCTTCTCTGTTAATGAACCGACAATCTTAACAGACGGGTGGAAGACTACAGCTCACAGACGCTCAGACAAACTGTCTGCAGATGAAAACCAGCACAAAACACCGGGAGAACAATTCTGACGTGAGTGACAAACACAGACAGAGCTTCTCTGTGGATCAATGAAAACTCCAGATATGATAAGTCGGGAAACAATAGGCTGCCGGCCTTCGAACCGCAGCACGGCACGCAAGAGGTTAACGTCCCCCGCCAAGCCATTAGTCTGCGACTGAAGGTCGAGGTTGGTCAGGGTCACCTCTGCTGTCCTCTTTCTCAGCTGTTGTGCCAAAGAAGAGAGCGGCGGGCGGACGACCGGCTGATGCCCCGTCCCTGCTGCCTACACAATGAAATGACACACCGAAGGTGGTCTTGCATCTGGCGTGCTATTCAAACAGGCCAGGAACACGCACTGTTGCCAGATTGCAGGCTAATTAAGGAGCTCTTGGATGACCATCAGTGGCGTCTCCGGCTAAGGTGGCCCCCGAACGAGGCCCTGGAAGAGGAGCGGCGAGGGAAGCCTCCCGAGAGCCGTGACCGCGGCGAAGGACGCTCCTGGCTGGCTCGCCAATCCGGCTCCAGCTTCTCGTTGTTTTTCCAGCCGCATTCGAGCTGCAGATTTAATGCAGTCTATTTAAAAAGGCAAACTTGAACAGTTTTGACACAGAGCTTCCCCATTCCGCTCGGCTTTTAGCATAATGTCTGTTTGTGACAGGCCGTGCAGCCCGGTAAAATGCGCCCAGTTTGACAGCAGCTCTCTGAGTGGAGAGCAGCAATTGTTTACCCGACTTTATTTTTGCTGCTCGCTGCCTTTATTTCCCAGCGCTGGGAGGAAAAGTGAAGAGGGCGAGGAAAAGAAAGACAAAAAAAATACAAGACATGCAGCAGAAATGCTGCTGCTCGCTAATAAGATGCCCATCATGCTCGGCGGGCTGATTTGCAGCGCTCCCCCTCTAAGTCTCCATGATTACAGCGTAAAGGCCCCGCTCTCCTCCCCAGCTGATCCTCATCTTGTTCGCTGGCATTAATGACACTTCAGTCACCGCAGCTTTCAAGCAGGGGCCCTTCCACGGCGAACAGAGAGCTGACATTTCCTGACATTTTCCCAACTAATTACAGTACAAATAATTAAGCGTGTTCGCGTATGTAACAAATGAAGGCGAAAGCCGTCTGTCAGGGCGCCTGTGATTGATGACGCTCGGAGAGAGTTTATCTGATGGGTCCCTGCCAGCGGCTATAGAGGGAAGCAAATTTATTAGAACGAACAATGCAAATTTAGAAGTCATCTCATCCAGTTAGGCACCCGAGCAATATCCGTGTCAAGGTGAATGTGACAATGAAAGCAAAATATTTGCATTTTGTGGAGCGGGCTGAGGGGAAAATCAGAGCCAGAAGATGACAGGCCTAATTATTTCAACTCACACAGGCCAAGACAGCTGTTTCTTGTGTCCTGAACAAGGCTGTCATGCAGGTAACCAAATAGGTCTGCACACGAGCCCGTATCCGACACAGACGCGGAAATGTCTGCCGCTAATGACCAATGCTAATGTTGCTGCCATGTCTCGCAGAAACTGCAGAAGTGTCAGCGCGCACTTTCTGCAAGCCAGTCAACATTTTGCTCCATAATTATGTGTTAGAGAATTAATTCTTGTCTGTCAGTCCCCCTCGGCCCACCGCCGCCGACTGACAAAGACGAATGGCGTCAAGAAGCAGGGATGACGCCGCGTCCCTTTCCAATAATGAGTAAACTGTACAGTAAACAAGTGATTCTTAATTCCTCCTTTGGCGGATTACCTGTGGTGGAATGGACTATTTAACACAGACCTACAGGATATATACTGCTTTAATGCATCAAACACACCAGTTATTTCAAAGAAATAGCACACTTTAAAAATGCATATACATTTATTAAAAAGCATTGACCTACCTTTTTATCCGCTTGCTCATGACAATGTCGCAATGCTTGTGCTTTTAAGCTACCGAATATCAATATGATGCATTCACATGCACTTAAGGGAATACAAGCTTTACCGCCCACACTTATAATGAAGCTAGCATTTGTACTCGGGGGCAGCTATACAATAGCTGGAGAGGATGGCAAATCCTGATGGGTTTGGAGAAATCTACATTGGGATCAAAGTACGCCGCTTAGCTGCCTAACTCCTGCTGTAGAACAGATGGGCCCTGGTCACACGATGAGCCCTCCGAGATTCACTATCTAAAATAGCTGCTGTTTAGGTAGCTAGACAGATAGACAGAGACAACTGGCTAATTCATTTGTGTGGCCTTAGATGCTATTTTAACCAAATTCAATTCTTCCTTTCTCCACCTTTGTCTGTTTACGCCTCATTAATATAACAGAATCTCATTAATATATTTTGGATTGGCTCATCTTTGCAAGGATCAGCATAAACACACTGAATCAATGCCTAGGCGTTAATATTTTATTTTGAATTACAGCTACTCGTGTTTTTGGAAATCCTTTCCTTGTAAAATACACACTAGCTTTGCCTTCTACAGCGTTTCTACACCAAAACAGTGCCTCACACTTCATTCCACATTGTAATTATATTATTTAATAGCACGCTATCTTTTTAAGTAGTATCTTTTTACCAGTGGCTTTGATTACAAATGTAATATCAACATGGATCTTGCCATCTTTGTATGTATTTATACTTCACTGTATATGCACCCCCTTCCCACTCTTAGTTTGTTGCAATACCTACTCAACAAGATACATTGGATCATTCCTCTTGGACGAGGTTCTGCTGTAAGTTTTTTTTTTTTTTTTTTTTGTCAATAAAATCTCTTGAAAACAAAAGTTCATTTTGACATTGATGGTTTCAAAAAACACCTTATTTTAGGTTATCTTAACTAGTTGCTTAGTAGCATGCATATTACTAGAATACTAGCCATTTTTTTTGTAGTAATTAACTACATATGAATGCCTTATAATCCTACGCAATACCTAAACTTAAAAACATAGAATAATAATAATCTAATGGATAAGGTTCTAAAATGGAACCTTCTTTTAAAAGCCCTACTTTGAATAATATAGGCCATTCAGCAGGTTTGCATGCTCGACAGTAGTCACATTTCTTAAATGATATTCCTCTTATTAAAGCTGACCTCTATGGCTCCCAGATGAGCTATCATCTCACTCAATATGTTACTCAACATTTCAGAGGGCTAAAGTGGTGTCGGGTTCCGTAGCATTTGACCTCTGACCTTCCTGAAAGGCGATCTGGAGAATATCCGAGCATATTGCCCCCCAGGTGGAGCATCCTTCTTTGGGTGGACGTCCTGACCCTCGGGTGTAGTGGCTTTCTGTCATTGATTTCAAAGCGGGCACAAATGAAAGACTCCTGCTTTGCTGGAGACACGGTTTCCTTTTGTGCAGATGACGCAAAGCTTGGATTGTGTGTCAAAGAGAGGAGATCGGTTTCATAAACAACTCCCCCGATCAAAGTTAAAAACACTCCACGCTGATTTTGGTATGAAAACCCCGAGGTGGGATGGTGTTTTGGTAGAATTTGGCAAATGCATGTGCATGTGTTAGGAGAAGGAAGTGTACTTGAGGAAAACTGAGATCTCTGTCTTTATGTCTCCCGTTTCCACAATATTTTCCGTGCTGGCTGTCTGAGTCACCCAATCTGTAAGGACAATTCTGTCAGCATCAAATACCAGTGAATGTCTATGGGTTCAGGCTGTGCCAGCAGAAAGAGAGCGGGAGACAGAGAGAAAGAGAGAGAGCTTCATATCATCTTAGCTGACTGTTCACATTCAGACGAGATAATTAGGAGTAAAACAAAGACTGTCATAGGACTTAAGAAAGAAAAGGCATTAAACAGCGTAAAACAGGTTTAACATTTCCCATTATAAAGACAGCAGTGATCCTCAAGCCCCTGGGACAGAGGACTTTGTTCGAGTGATGCTTTGGGATGACTAATTTTGTCATTTTTCCCTCTCTTCTTGGTGTCAGAGAATTTCAGCGACTGTATCTAGGGCTTCCTCAGAGCCTGTTTCTGCTTTGCTGGCAATCGGAAATCTTATCGTTGGATGACATCTAATGTGACGTCTCTTCATAACATCCCTTTCAGGAATTCTTTAATTTCAACTGATGACAATAAGTCAATATTGAGGAACTTTTCAATATGAAGCATTGGAATTATTATAGCTAATGTGATTACAACAGTAAAAAGGAAACATTTAAGTGCGAAAATTCAATGTTATACATCACTATGGTCTCTAAATGTAAATGCATTTTATGAAAAAATGAATATTTATAAATGCATGAATAAACCAACACGTTTTCCATAAAAAATAAAATATCAAATTGATTTTACTGTGCCTTCTGATCACACTGCAAACATTATGTTTGCCCTCAATATTTTTGTCTTGTTTTCCAGTGCAGTGTCTAAAGATTCTTCATTAAAGATACATTTACTTCAGAATGAAGTGTTTATGATTCAAACACAAACAAATATCCAATGGACTCTGAAAATCAACCTAATTCAAATGAAAAATAAGGTTGAGTACTCCACTGACAGATATTTGTTCTTATTTTAAACATAAATCCATTTAATGATGTTACATTTCTCAGAAACAAGGCCGAATATCTTGGGTTTGCATCTTGATTTAATGTTAATAAATATTTTCATTATTGGATTAATTGAAAACAACAACAACAAAAATATATAAAAGTATATATATTGAGAAAGAAATTAATTTTTAGCAGCACATGCAACATTTAATTTATTATTTTAAATTCCTGCTATGAGGTAAGACCGTTTTGAGGCCTTCACTTACGATTAAGGCTTAATTAAGGCTTTTAAGAGCAGCTGTCTGCAGTGTTATAACATCTAAATCACTCAAATCGGGTAAGAGTTCATATGAATTCTGTGCTGAACACATCTTACCGTTCCTGTGGTTTGGCTCTGAGAGCGAGTGAACATGCAGCACTAACACAACCTGGCAGCTTCAGATCGAACCTCTAAATGAAGACGCCTGAATCTGCTTTTTTAAGGGCTGAAACTGTGGCGTAACTACACACAGTGTAGTAGTGCAGCTGGCCCATGGCGACAAAGTTACTTTATTATTATTATATACAGAAATATTATTAGTAAATATACTTCATGCTGATAATTTTTACAAGTGAATAAATCTATAAATTTGCTCACTTTATAGGCATTGAGGATGCGGGTTCTAATCCACCTTCGTATAGTTTTTTTTTGTTTTGTTTTTTTTTCTAATTAAAACCAAAGCGGTGTTCATCAAAGTGAATGTATATCAAGAGCTAGTACACCTTTTTTATTTTTTTTGTGCTTTTACCAGAACGAAGTGCTCGATCGTCTGTGTGAAGATGTGCACTATGGATGGGCGCCAGAGCTAATAACACATTCCAGTGATAGAGCGCCTTCTGTTTAACACAGACCAACTAATTTATTATCGAATTAAAATATTTCTTTCTCTATTAGCAAATCCGACCGTGAGTGCCGGGAATTAGAGAGTGTGTGCACATGTGTGTATGAGAAAGACTTATGCAAAGATAACGGTTCAATTTAATTTAAGAAGCTGATAAGATACTGGTTTTATTTAGTCAAAATTAAGTAGATTAGACACAAATTTGCTTATATGGGTTCTCTTTCTAGACACAAAGTCTGTGTGTTTGTATGTGCTTCATGGTGCAGCCCAGGGGGGCCGTCATCACACCCTGCACTGGGGCCTGTCATGACTAAGTTACGCCACTGGGCTGAAAGCACACTTCACACAGAAACATACACGTCAAAGGTCTCTAAAACAATTCCGTTTACTGCCTGCCTGCTTGGTTATATCACCTTGTTAACAAACAAATAGTCCTGAGTAGTACATAAGGTACAATCTATTCTATTTAACCTCATGCACAGAGAAAAGAGGTTTGTGTATAATCATGGAAGCAGACTGCTTAAACCAAACTACAGGTGGATCGAGAAGGTGACAGTTTCTGCAAAGTTCTGCTTTTTAGTCACTACATTTTATTTGTGTACATACACACACACACACACACACATTTATTTACACATCAAAACATACCACAACACAGTACATATTTTTGTGTGTAATGACTAATATCATGTTACCAACATTTATTGCACTAAAAGTAATGGTATTTTGAAGGAAACGTGGTTACCATGGAGATAACCATTAAGATAATTTTGTATGATTAATTAACCTTTTATTAATATAATTTTGTTGTATTATTTTTTATCTATTATTTTATTCAAGCTTTTTTCAGTTAACAAAAACTATTCATACTGTGTTAAGCGAACTGACTTTTTAGATTTCCTGTATATTTTTATATACATATATATATATATATATACACACACTCACACACACACACACACACAGTATACACACACGTCATGGCCAAGTTGATGAGATCCAACATGCAAATTTGTATCTATTCCAAAACATGCAAAAGGCATGTTGTAACTGTATTGAAAACAAATTAAATTAATTACAAAATAAATATATTAATAAAATGACATGACAATTCTGATAAAAAGTCTTGTAAAACTAAGAAACAACATGCAAATACGAATACATATCCATCTCATGACATGCAAAAAGCAGGTTGCCCTCTATCTGTTACAATCTGAAAGAAAGAAAAAAAGAAAGAAAGAAAGAAAGAAAGAAAGGAAGAAAGAGATGGCAGTGATGCCCCGGGGCCGTGTGTAACCTGTCTCATACCTCTATTCAACACAAACGCTGCACTATCTCTGTTTTACACACACACAGATGCTTGTAAACAGGATCTGATGCAACGCTGCTCTTTGAAACATACACAAGCTAATGAGATCAGATCCAAAAAATACATATTATGCTGACAGTAAATCATATTACATTCCTTATAAGCATTAACTGGATAACTGGGTCAAAGCAGAATCATCTTAATTGATTTTTCTAAAGGAACCTGACATGAAAATGTCAATGCTTGAATATTTCTTCATGCATCATTAAAACAAGATTGGCTTTTAACAAAAGGAGATTCCTGTGCCGAATTGATTCTTGCTCGGGGCTGCCTGCAAGTAAGTGTATTACATAAAAATCTATACAGGATATTAAAACAACACCATTCTGCAAGACAGTTACAATTAAAAGCTGACACCCGCCCCCTTTGTGCTGGTTTCGGCAGCATGCCCACAAATGCATCGCCGGCTCGCTCAGAGTCGCTCCAATCAATGGCAGAGCACAAAACGTTGGCTGGGAGACTGGCAGCGGGATAATTGAGCTGTTCTGGGTTCTGCGGCGATACCAGCCATATTCCTGCTCACCTTCCTCCATCAGTCCATCCGTTTGGGCCCGCTTAGCAATTAGCGCGGAGAATACTGCACACTCAAAGTAGTGAAGTAACGTAAGCTCAAGGAAACAATTAGTCCCACATTACGCAATCTGCTGCAAAGGACGAGGCGTTCGACGTGCCTGATGGAAATGTCTCGCTAGGTGTAAATAGGTGCTCACAGTACAAGCTCTTGAATTTGAACATAAACATCCTTCGCTCGCTAATATTGCGCTTAATGCTTGCTGATCTCATAGCTTTTCAAATTAGAGTTTCAAATTAGCTGCCAAGTACATTTTAGTTATCTAACTGAGGTAATGCAGTTAAAACTGCTCTTTTTAAGGTAGCTGAATATACTGAATTTATATGACATGATGGTGCTTACTCAACAATTAAAGGAGTTTATCAACAAGAATGTCAATATGAATGTATATAAAATTGAGCTACAAAATTAGTGTAACAAACATACATACAGTACACATGCAAATATATATATATATATATATATATTTTTTTTTTTTATTTTATTTTATTTTTTTTTCATTTTTAAGCAAGACATGAAATACGTACCAATAAGTACATATGAACGCAATTCCCAGAAGAAACAAACACTAGAGGCAACTCTGGCACATTGTGTTCACAGACATTTACAAAGCTGCTAATAATTACACTAATGAAGTTAAATTTTTCTTGAAGAATATCATGTTTGACTTCAAAACAATATTAATATGCTGGGAGTACAGAGATGAGCTCCGGTTCAATCCTGTGTAACTATGGTTCGATAAAACAGTTCAGATCTGTGTAAAAAGAAGTTGAAATGACACGGTTGCACCAACAAATGTGTGTTATTTCAGTTTTGCATTGTTTAACACTACCATATAGATTTTGGGTTGGATTTGGTGTAGGGCATATTTACTTTTAGTGACAGTCCACGGATATTTCAATTTATTCCCAACCGCCGCAATACACACCTATATCAACATAATAAAAAGCACAGCAATATGTACCTATATCAACGTAAAATTAGTGTGCCAGGGTTCACAAATGTAACCTGTGTTTTAGCACCGCACGTTGGACATTTCTCTTTGAAACTGCATTAAGGCACGTAAAAACAGTGTTGCACAAAAAGTGCACAGAGGCACATATTTTTATGAGACAAGGTGACAAATGTGTTGATCTTTAGTTCATTCATATGAATGCAGGAGACAATTGATTTATATGATGAGGCTTTTATTTTTACACTATTCACACATATTGATCAATCTCAACCAACGAGGACCTTCTGCAAGAACCAGTGAGTTTTATTCTCACACATCAAGCAAGTATAGATGAACGTTTATGTTTATTTTTTAGGTTTTATTATTAGTATTAATTCATAATTACTTTATACATTATTTTATGTGAATAAAAGCTTAAATTTGATCTGTTCATCATTTAAAGCTATTGTGTCTCTTCATAAGACTTGGATTCAACACTTTGACTCATATACATTTATTTTTTTGATCTCATTATGAACTGTCTAAAGATGACAGATGGAAATCTGTCCATTAATTTCTTAATTTCTGTTCCAAACATGACTCTTTAGGGCTTTCAATAACATGTAGGGGAGTAAACGATGACAATTTTCATGTTGTGGTGAAATAACTGTTGACACAAAATAAATCTAGACTTAACACTGAGCTGTCGCAATATTTAGCACAGTTTGCTTTGCTGGGATGAACGGAACTGGCAAATATTTTTATTTCTGACTGGTTCATTTACCATCCAAAAAGTCAGAGTCAGCTGTCCCCGACACATGCTGATGCTTCAGTCTCTCAGAGAAAGCGAACACTGAAGGGAGACAGCGGAGCATCAGACGCAGTGAATCAGTCTCACTGACACCCTGACACTCATCAAGACACTTCCCAACCATCCTCCATCGTATACCATCCAATAAAGCTGTGTGAAAACAGAGCAGTGCCGTCCGTCCATCTAAAAAACACGCCAGAAACACACCTCCACTCTCGCTTTAGGACAGACACCGTCTTACAATCAAGGCTTACAAACATTAAGAGAGAGAGAGAGAGAACCGCTCCGAACAGCATTTAATTGAGCTTAGATTTCTAAGTCTATTTAAATGCATCAATATTCAAAGAAAGACAGGGCATTCATAAATCACATTTAAAATATTGTAAGTAGAATTGTAAATTTTATGTAAATAGAGTTAATTATAATTTTGTTATTTTAAAATTAACAGTGGACTAAAACGACATGCATCAGGTTCTGTTCCTCCTAGTTGATTTTTTTTTTTTTTTTACTTAGAATCATTGGTATGCAACAGTATTGTTTTAGTATTACTGTAATACAGTTATAGTTTTTATTAATATTGTGAAGCTTTTTATTTTTATAATTTCCTGTTTTTTTGTATATATATATATATATATATATATATATATATATATATCATGTTTTTTTTCCTTCTATTGACTTTTTTCCCCTTTAAATATTATGTTATATTCAATTTCACCATTTAGTTATTTAGACATAAACAAAAAGACAAAGTTTCTATGGACAATTGAGCAGGTTTTTGCTCTTAAATAAGTGTCACGCTGCTGTGTGTTTTTATCGCGCTGTGAGTCAGTGATTGCGAGCAGCAGCAGGATCCGAACACGTCCAGAAATACGGCCGCCATTAAAGTTTGAAGCGCTTTTGCTAAATCACAACGGCATCCAGAAAACATTATGCAATTTATTTACAACACGAGCGGCTCGCACAGAGGTGAGCGCTCGCGTCTTTAGGATTCCTCCGAGTCTGATGGGAGGCATGTAATGCTCATTTTACACAAAAGATTGACAGAAGTGCTGGGCTTGTTTTGTTGCCACCCTTCGGGATGGCCGCGCATGCGTGTGTGTGTGTTGATGTGTGCTCGCGATGCAATATTCATGACGAATTCTGCTGCAACTTGTCTGTTTTCTGAGAGGCGGCTAAACAGAAACAAAGAGAGTGGAGAGTGGGAAATCAGCGCTCACCTGACATCTGCGTATGCCATTCAGAGCCTGGCCCTCGGGGCGCTCCCAAACACTTTGAGGTCAACAAATTATTAATATTTAGGATTAGTACTGACGACAGCGCGGTGTCCTCCATGTATTATCTATGGGGCTAAAAGCATGCGACACAGGACGCAGGAGTTTAAACCTCTGTAAACAGCACACTGCGGCCATGTAAATGCCATTTTTACTGTCAGAAATAGACGAAACATATGGTCAGAGCTGCATACCTGTGCCGCCCCGGGCCGCTCTCGCTCTCTTGACGTGATGCCGACTGACAGTGAAAGACGCCAGGAGCCAGCCCGATGACTTTTTCATGAGTTACCTGACAGCTCCGACTCTGACCGGAGAAAGAAAAAAAAACAAACGCCCAGGCAAACAAATTCTGCATCGCCTCTTTAAAGGAAGTTATGAGCGAGGACGCTTAAGCGGGCTGACAGGGCCTGCGAGGGAACATGGCGAGCGTATATCACGTTATACGGGCTGCTTCTGAGAGTATTATTTTGCCTTCATGCGAGGATGCAGTTGTTTGACAGGGATCACGACTGAAAAGCTATACGGCAGCGTTGCTGGATCTGTGCTGCGCCGAGGCTTTCTCTCGCTGGGAATGCTTGAGTGGCGCTGGTGTTTGTAGCGTCGCTCAGATTTGCTGTGCCGATGGGACAACAGGTGTGTTTGTCTTGCGTTTCATCTCTAAGAGGAGAAATGCAGAGAACGGCCGTTATAATCAGCGCTGCAGCCGTCAATATTCCGTAGACTTTAAACTATCAGGAGAGAGTTTGCAAACGAGTGTGAGTGTAAGAATGGGATTTCCCACAGCACAGCTGATCCCACACATCACTGGTATGATGGCCTTAACTTGTGGTGTCTCACATTTCTGAAAAACAGATCTTCTGTAGCATTACAAGACAATAGTATTTTAGTCTTTGTGTTCAGTGCAGTGCGATACTTGCAGTTGCTTTGCAAGCATTTGTGAGATGTGAATAAAACCAATCGATCAGTTCTCAAATTCTGGGTTATTGGTTTTCAAATCAGCTAATTAATCAAATAAATATATATATATATATATATATATATATTATTTTTTATTTTTTTATTTTTTTACTTGTGAAAGTTATTAGTAATTTTCTAAATGCACATTGCTCTACCTGCATTCATTCATTCATCGCTTGCCTGCAATAAAATAAATACACTGTGATTTTAACAGTATAAAATGCCCCTAAAAATGCCACGACAAAAACCTGTTAAAGATTTCCTTTACACATTTACAGGGAAAAACTGTAAAGTGACATTCCCAGAATTTCCTGCAATGCATTTCTCAGATTTTCTTTGAATTTGATGTTTTTCTCTCTGAAATAACAGTAAGAAATAACTGTTTTTTTCCAGTTCTGTTTATTAGGGTTGTATGTTACATGTATTGGTGTTAAATGAATGTTTGTTGCATATTTCAGTTTAGTGTTTGTGTGAATGACACTGAGCTCCTTCTATATATGTTCATATTTAAAAGTTCTTTGGGTTATCACGTGACTTTCTCATTTCTCAACTTTTATAGATTTTTTTCTTTTTTTTCTTTACAGTGCACAATTAGTTGGTTTATTAGTTGTTAAAGATTAAATCAAATAATAGAGAACTTTATAACAAGAACAATGTAACACATTACTTTAGTGTGCTACTCTTTGTAAGTAAATGTGACATTTGAATTTGCTAGTATTTTGAGTGAAAACTTTTTTTTTCCTTTTTTTGGTCAGTGTCTGCCATGACATTTAAATGAACAAATACAATCAATTAATGAATCAATCCCAGCATTCTTTGGATTTACATTTGCTGGGTAATAAAACAGGTGAAAAAATCCCACTGACACACATGGAATAAGGAACCCAGGCCACGTCTAGATTTCTTTTTACATGAAACATGAAGAAAAGGCTAGAAGGCATCAGAGCACCTTAGCAATAGCATGAGAACATGCTAAAAACACTCGGTTTACAGGTAAGGCTGAGTATTTCTGAAACACTCCCTGTCTTATATTTTCTTATCAGGTGCCCGCCCACTGGATTACTCGTCTGGAGACTCGACGCGGCGCTCGCTCCTTAACCCTGCCACGTCTCCGACAGCTCACTCCAGCATTTGTGCCAAGAGATCAGCCCTCTTTACAGATAACAGGCTGAGGAGACGTTTAACGGGAGACGTTCTCATCTGAACCTGGGAAGGGACAGGTAGAGCTTGTCAGAGCAATGTCAAGCATCTGGCACGTCCAGCTAAAGACAAAACACTAGAATCTCAGAATCAAAACTGAAGCATCCGCGATCTGAACAGACTGGATCTGTGCACCGGAGATCGTATCCAAAAATAAAGACATGAGCACTAAATAGTTGAATCAATAATTAAACGACCCCTTTTGTGAAGTAACGACAGGCCCTGACTGACAGATCCAGAACGTCTGAAGGTTTGGGCTGAGAAGTGGGAGTCTGGCTGGAATCCTCCAGGTTTGAGGAGTATTAAGCTTCAGCGAGTCATGAAACACATCATTCATGTCAATAGTGGCGGCCAGCGGGAGTTTAAAAACACACATTTGCAGACACACCGTTTAGCCTTTTGTTTCTCAACATTCAAAACAGTTTATGAAGACGGAGATAATAGAGGAATCGATCGGCGTATTAAGGACTGGAGACATATTGATTAGCTGCATCAATAATTCAGTCAGGAAACACTAGCAAATGCCTGCCTTTCACCAGCCCACGACTCATAATGTATTTTTTTTATTCTGTATATATATGTGCATGGTAAAGTTTTTGACTTTTAAAAGAAAATATATACACTAAGGCAGCATTTATTTAATTACAAATTCAGAAAAAAAATAAAAAAATAAAAAATAAATAAATAAAACATATATATATATATATATATATATATATAATTTTATTATTTGTTTCTCTGTATTTACTATTATTATTATTATCATTATTAATTTTAATTATATTATTATTAGAGTTAAGAATAACTGTTTTCAGTATGCATCTGTGAAAATGTAATTTCTGTGATTAAATCTAGGTTTCAGCATCATTAATCTAGTCTTCAGTGTCACATGATCCTGCAGAAATCACTGTAATATGCTGGTTGGCAGCTCATGAAACATCTCTGATTATCAGCTATTCTCTAAACAGTTTTGCTGCTTCATATTGTTGTGAAAACAGTGATGCATTTTATTTTTCAGCATTATTTGATGAATAGAAACTTTAAAAGGACAGAATCCAATTAGAGATCTTTTGTAACATTATAAATATTTGATTAAATATTTGAGTCAAAAATGAGACTAGTCAAGCCAGGTGCATTGCATTTTGGGATCCAGCATTATAAAGCATTCCCTGAGCTCCATCTGTAGCAATGTCAAGGTCACTGGTTTGCCTTCCAGTGAATGCATGAACTGACCAAATGCATAGCTTGAAAGTTCCTTCAGATAAAAGCATCTGCCAAATGGATGAATGTCAATGCAGTGTTCCTGTATAGGAGCACTGACTACATTTTTTAATTTTTTTATGAGTAAGTCTCTGTAAATAAATACTGTGCATATGTACTAATGTTGCAATTAAAAGCAAGCAGTAGTTTGAGAGACTTTTAGGCTTCTGCTCATTTTAACAGACACTGTGTGCAATGCAGGAATTCCACGCATACAGAAATGATGCATATGCTGAAAAAAAAACAAAACAAAGCAAGTTCACAAAGCTGGTTTCCTGGCAAGTCAAAATAAAGAGCCCAGATATTGAGAGGGAGAGCAGAGCAAGAAGGGTTTGGCCTAATAAATTGGCATCTCATTCAGAGATCAGCATGTCGAGTGCATTATTCATTATTCATGCTCATTAAATTTGGGGTCTCATATAAGCGCAGGCTGCCATCTCCCTGCCAAACCCCCTCGGTTCTCAGATGTGCCCACTTGAGAGCGGTGGATCTGAATCCAGGACACCGCAGCGGAATAACACGCCTGGGGTCCACAAACAAAAACACACAGTCCGCTTCCAATTCCAGCCCAACACATTTGACAAAACACACAATTATCTCCCCTCCGCTCGCACGTGAAGCCGACTTTCAATTACAGAGTCTGTGAACGTGCACATTAATGCAGCCGCAAAGCATGTTTGTTTAGAGCGAGAGGAGCAGTTGTCACCACATGTCCTCCGAGCGAGCCAAAGTGCTCCCCCGCGGTACTTTCCCCTTCCTCTCTTCTGATGAGGTATTAAGGTTTGATGGCCTGCGTCATTGCTTGTCTGCTCCGAACATTTGTAAAAACATAACGCTAAGTAAGAGCTGGCTCACGTTTCACTGGCCCCCTGTCGATTGGAGATTTTCTCACCATTACACCCCTAGTCCTAGGTATGCGGTCTGAAGCACACATGCCAGGGAAGCAGACAAACCAGCAACTACTCAGACAACTGATTATATTTTGGATGTCTTTTTTACTGTAGTGGGTGCAGCACATTATAGTTCACTGATGTACAGTAAGTGAGGATAAAGTAAACTTTGACATATTGTACCACACAATCAACAAAGATTTGGCTTTATAAAGATGAATTAGTTCTGACACGGTTCAACTGGTCCAACTTTATATCAGATGGCCTTCACTCCTAGACTATACTTTACTCTGCTAAACCGTATGTATTTTACAAATTTGTATGAATGACCTACACCCTACCCTGCCCCTAAACCTACCCGTCACTGGGTTTTAGAAAAATCATACAAAATCATACGAGTGAGGTCATACCAATTTGTACAAATTAGCATGAATCATAAAACATACACAAATGTTGCTTAATTTCTGTAATTACATTAATATATACACTGTTGACCCATCCCTTACATCTTAACCCACCTATAACTTACCACCAAACCTGTCCCTAACCTTACCCGTATCCCTCTCAATAGCAGCAGCAGTGTTTTACATTACGACATGAACACAATAAGTATATAGTACTTATTTTTGATGTATGTACAGTACACAGCAGTTAAGGCCACATATTATAAAGTGTGAACATTTAACTCTTAGTTCTTATTGTATTGTATAACTATTTTCTAAACAATAATGAATCAACTGTGATGATGTGAGAAATGTTGAAGGTGACTGAATGGATTTAGTTTTGACTTGACTTGAGCTCAACAAAACTCCAGCCTTCCCTCTCCGGACTGGAATGTTAAGATGTTTTACAAGCCCAGACCACGGCCAGGCCTCTCCGGTGTTCAGCAGTCGAGCAAAAAGTGGATCTGACGTACAGGAAACTATTATTTATAAGGACATGTATGCCCAAAGGCCCAGGCAGCTGTGACGTCCCAGGCCCTCCGGCTTACATTCATCTCTCTTAGGAACCGAATCCCTTGGAAAAATTCGAGCGGAACTTGTAAGAGCGGAGTCTAGCGCTTTCCCATATGTTTAGATGCGTCCTAAGCCCTGGTCAGATCTTTCATGGACTCCTAATGTACTGGAAAGTCTGCTCCAGTCGGCTGCGGTGGCTCCAGGCCGATTGTGAGGGGGCAGATGCCCAGAGGACTGCTTGTTGTCAGGTCGGGTTATGTTTTAATAGCAGACTCTTCAGCGCTGGATTTGAGCAGTGCTATGTCAGAAACAAGAGGTCTAAATAAACAGAGAGGCCGGTCCCGCTCCTCATTTATCACCAGCTCTGACAGAGGCAGGGAGGGGACTCATCTGGAATCGTCCACAGGCGAAACGTGAGCCTTGTGCGCTCCGCCAGAGCCCGACAGGGCCGCATGTCAGCCCTCCTGTCCGTATGAGAGTCCGTCACGGACATTTTCATGCTTTTTCTCTGCTTGTCTTGAAGCAGTACACAGCAATACTGCCGTAGACAAAACTACAGCTCTTTTAAACAGAAGAATGTTTAACCTCTTCAGATTCAAGGACTAAAAACATACATACAGTATCTTTTTTTTCTTCTTCTTCTTCTTTTAGAAAGGTTGTTCAGATGTTAAAGGTTCTTTATGGAACCATTTAGACAAAAATATGTTCTTATGGCATTGTGACACACCTTTATTTTATTCATTTAGTTTCATAAAGAAACTTTAACTACTGAAAACATGTTTCACAAAAGGTTCTTTGATTATAAAAAGTTAAGAAAGAGATGGTTCTTTATAGAACCTTTGATTGAATGGTTATTCGTGGAACCAAAAATTGTTCTTTTGTGGAATCGCTGTGAAAAATATTTTATGCATTTTTATTTTTTTTCATTTTTTTAAGAGTGTATTATAAACAAGGTTTATGCCTTGACCAACAAACCAGACACAATTCCTAAACTAGTCAAACACAGCTGTCTGACCAAATAATTTCTTGATGTTTAAATCTCAAGGCTTTGTGAGTTCCCAGCATGCATTGCCACATGAATAAATTATGCAGTTATTGGTATAGCATTATTCTTTTGCTCTTTAGAAATCACTCTGTTCTGTGTACTTCCCCTTTAAATCTCCATGAGCTCCGCTGACCCCGCCTCTCTTTTCAGAGGCACTCACAGAGGACCTTTTTTTAGCAGTATTCATAGTGAAACTTGCTAATTAGCACATTATTAGAAAAGGAGATTTGCAAAGATTCATAAAAAGACATTATACTCACTGCTTCTGTAGGTGATGATTCGCATGAACATAAACACATTTCTGTTGATCAAGAGCGTGTTTCCCTTCAGAACCAAACGTAACGTTAATCCTCTGCCTCTTCAGTCACTCAGATGTCGGGAGTAAATGACTACTGCTATCTTCATTAATACATTCAACAACACAACACCTCAATCTCTCAGGAGTCTTGCTTGTCTCTGCGTCTCGGTCTGATGACGGCTATCTCCTGGGATGAGAAGACATAGTCTCATGAATAATTACACCAATGTGTCATCGAAGCACTGTAGACACCAATACAATGATTTTAAACCCAGAAGATAAAAATAGCGCAAAAGGTTTTCTCCTAGAGTTGAAATGATTGGATGTCAACATATCCAAGAGGAAGTAGTTCGCTGTTTCGTGACTCTTTAAGTCAATACCTTGACAGTACAATAAATTGACATCTAGACGCACAAGTCTAGTCTTTCAGAGTAAACGCACACGTTTGAAAGAATATTTCAATGTCTGTCACAAAGAGGGTTTTTGTTAATACTTTGTTTTAGGCTCTCTTAATTAGTAGCTTATTAACATGCATATTATTAAGCACATGTTAATGTCTTCTTCTGCATCCCTAATCCTAACTAATACCTAAACTTAACAATTACTGCACCAACTATTAAAATGAGCAAATTAGGAGTTTATTGTGAGAGGAGTCGTAGTTAATAGTAAATAAGTGTTCTCTATTCTAAGTGTAACTGGGTTTTGTGAATTTCAAATAGCATTTGGACAGAAAAAGACTGAAATAACTGTTTCTCACATTGCATATCCTTTGCAAAGAAAACCTTTGTTGCCCTTGTGTTTGGCTTCAACCTATTTGCAGGTCTGGTTTCGTGTTTGTGTGTAATTGGCAGCAAGCAGTGAATGGCTGTTTCTAGTGTACACAAGTGCTATTGCACACATGCAGAACAAAAGAGAGCGGTGCATTGAATCTGAGGATCTTTTATTTTTCATTCTGTGCTTGCGTTCTTAAGTTCAAGATGGCAGTCAAGAATAAACAAACTGGTGAAAACAAAGAAAGCATGCAATTTTTGTAATAGTTTTTATATGAAGCATAAACTTCATTTAGGCCAACAGGAGAAATGCACAATCCTCCAGTCTGGGTCATTTTGTGCATTTAAAGGAAAACCATGTGAGTGGTGCAGCTCATTTTTTTTTTTTTTTAAATAGTTTTGAAACATGATAAACTGTGGTGCATGGTCGTTAAGTCAGTGTCTCGCACAGTTAAGACAACTTGTTAAATTCACAGAATTTCAACTTTTACACAGAAATCAGTGGACCAATCAGAAAATTTCTCAGAACTTTGAGATGCTGGGCCTCCAGGAGCAGGATTGGACACCCCTGTCTTAAGAGACATCTCTCGGGAACACTTTACTTGAAGGGGTGTGTATAAGACTAACATGACACCTTCATAATCATGACATTTTGTCATTTTATGTTATTTTTAATGCAAAGATGACATTGTTTGAGATGCCTTCGTTATGACAACTTGACATAAACCAATACTTCATAACCTGCCAGTGTCTTTGTCATGCAAGTGTGGATCCACATCAAGGGGTGGAGATGGTGGGATGAGTTGGATCTGGATCAGACCAAACCCCTTGGATTTTGTGGGCTTGAATTAACATTAAAGTGTTAATATTATGGCAAATCATTTTATAACAGCGTTATGAATACTTTTCTTGACCTCAGGTACAGTGGTACAACTTAAATTTGTCATTAAAATGGCATTAATTGTTAATATTCTGACAAATTATTTTATGACAGAATGTTTATTTTATTTGTTTGTTTAATTTGTCAGGTTGTCATGACAACGGCATCTCGAACAATACCATCTTTGCATTAAAAATAACAGAACTGAGTGAATGACACTTAACCAACCTTCATGTCATGATTACGAAGGTGTCATGTCAGTCTTACGCACATCCCTTCAAGTGAAGTGTTACCACATTTTTTCTTATTGCATAGAAAATAAAAAAAATCCACTGACTTTTTTTTTTTTTTTTTTTTTTACTCTAAACAACATTTTGTGGAGTTGAAAGGTCCAATGAATGTTAAAGGTTCTTTTTTTTTATCTATATTTTTTAAGAGTCTTGTCTCAGGTGGCAAAATCATGCCGTGAATCACTTTGCCGCTCTGTCACTGTAGCTTCATAAGCGTGAAAGCTGATTCTGCTTGTTTTAGTAAACTGAGAAAAGAGTCAGTGATTTTTGTGGCAATCAGCATCACGTGTCCATAGACGTGACCTTGAACTGAACCCAGGACAGCCCTTTCTGCGTTCGCTCTGTGTTGTGTAGAAACAGGTTCATGCGTGATTTCAGTTATTTATCACGTGTTCGTGAACGGACGCTGGAAGAGCTGCTCGTGTGCTCTGGTCTGAGTGAAATAACTTTCCGCTCTGAATATAGGCACTGTTTCATGTGCTTCTTTACTGCGGCTTTGTTGTGTATGTTTGTCCTGATTTGTTTTGTAATATAATTCAATCATAAAAGGGAACGATTGCATGGTTAGAGGTTAATACTTCCTGCTTTATACTACATAACATAAAAACCAAACGAAAAGTCTATATATTAAAAGCACACGGTCTGTCAAAGTCATCAGAACTTCCATCTACAGCTGCTTCACGGCTTCTTTTCACACATCCCACTTTTTTTTTTTTTTTTTTTTTTTGGACCTGTTGTGAAGATGCTGATGAATATCACGCTCATTTAGCCTGATTTGACATTTAGCGTTTTCCTCCTCAGGTAAGGACCGTGTATTTAACACCCCGCTGTGTGAGCAAGGCATCGTGGGTTTCGGGATCGGCGCAGCTGCTGCAGGAGCCACCGCTATTGCAGAGATTCAGTTTTCTGACTACATTTACCCAGCGTTTGATCAGGTGAGCTTGTTTTCACCAGTCTTTTCTTTATAAACATCACCTTGGACATTTTGTTGGACATGTGTTTACCCATAGCTATCAGTATTTTATTGTTAGTTTTCCCATAACTTGTTCCGAACATGTATTTCCCAACCTATATGTTGTCATCCGTCTTGGAAACACAAGAGATTTTTAATGAACCTTGACAGGTTTCGGGCTCTCTTTTCTAATACATTTAAACTTTGATGCATCAGAAAGTTCATGTTACTCCTTGTTTGACCTTTTGACCTCAGGAAGGTGTTTCAGGTCAATCAAAGATTTGTGAACAGCCATCCATACTCTCATTCCTGTATTTAATGCATTTCATATCAGTTTGCAGTGATGTCAGTAACCGTGTAAGGGCAGCGTGAGGTTTGGGTTTAGTGTGTTTGTGAGACGCTGACGGACTTGGAGTTGTATGTAAGACCAAGCGTCTAGCTTCTGCCGCTGTTGTTCTCTGACGGACAACAGTTCTCTGTCCTCGTCTCGCTGAAGATGGATGAGTTTCCCTCCATCGTCACGGCAACTGAATGCCAGAGACAATAATGGAGGAATATTTTACAGGAACAGTTACGAGCCACTCTGTCACTCTCTACCACCAAAAACTGACCCTCCGGTGAGCAGAGGATTTGAGTCTGGGCAGTCTCTGATATTTCGCTTCATTCTTTTCATTATCGTGTAATTATGCCGCCGTCAGAGTCCATAAAACCACAAGTTACACAAGTTCCTTCCAAGCAGTTGTTGTCAAGCATTGTAAGAGAGTTTCCTGGCTCCACGCTTAGTTTATTTTAATAAGGAAGAAATGGCCTTTTAAAGTGAAAAGCATTTTATGAGAAGAGATGCACAGATGGGAGAAGTAAATGTTTCTGTTTCTGTTATATCTTTGGATGCCGTTCAAGATCGTCAATGAAGCAGCCAAGTACCGGTACCGCTCGGGGAACATGTTCGACTGCGGGAAGCTGACCATCAGATCTCCATGGGGCTGCGTGGGTCACGGCTCGCTCTATCACTCCCAGAGTCCAGAGGCCTTCTTTGCACACTGTCCTGGAATTAAGGTGAATATTTCCCCACTTACCTCACTTTCTGAAGAATAGTTAGTGAGGTAGAGATATATTATAGAGTCATAAGTGCTGATGAACAGTGATATGCTTTGCATGCTAATGTGCAACTTTGCATTATTGAAATTCTCTATATGATTTATAGTTTTACTGGAACAACTGGAATTCTTGTATTCAGTCGGTAGATGACTTCATCTATCAAAAGCACCTTGCAAATCAGGTTTTGAATGGAGTCTCCTCTGCTCACCAAGGCTGCATTTATTTGATCAAAAATGCAGACAAAATGATAAAAGTGAAAGGTGGAAATGGCTGTTTTCTCTGTGAATGTACTATAAAAGGTCATTTATTTTTGTGGGACCAAAGCTGAATTTTTTCAGCATCATTACTCCCATCTTTAGTGTCACGTGATCCTTCAGAAATCAATTTCTGATTAGTGTTGTCAAAAGTTCCAACCGCGAGACCATTCTGTACTGAGATTTTAAAAACCAGTGACCATTTAGATCACTGTTGAGCTGCTGATTGGTCATTGTGTTCATGTTCGCAACAAACATGACCGTGATTGACCACAACGATCAACTCTGAAATGATCTGGAGGAGTGTGGAAAAATGCATTGTTAAACAAATCGTTTTTGAATCTGTGAACTGATAAGGTAAACATAAATGCATAGAAGACAATGAAAGTGCATGTCAACCTGTTGTCGGGGACTCCCAAAACCAAAATATGAACCTTTCATAACCCAAAATAGGGGCACTTGTAAGACATTGTATTATCTGAGAATAAAATGGTCTACATGATTATGTATTTTGAGTACTTCAAATGCAAGTTATTGAACTACAATGACATTTGTTTTCAGCAAAATACAAAAACGGCCAAATAGGGATTTAGTAATTAAATACATATTTCAAATACATTTGAATGAAAATACTGCCCATCTCTGGCTACCATGATGATTGCTGCAGCTCTGAACTGAACTGGGCTATCTGTGAGTTTGTCTAGGTGCAGATATATTAGAGATCGACTGACGGTTTCCCTATCGACTTCCCATTAATCATAAAAACAAAATGACTTTATCTCAGAAAACTCGTGAGCCACTGCATCCTGCTGTCTTTACACAAGTGCATTATTATTTATTCTTACAATAGCCGTCTGATTTTTCCCCTCTGAAAATGTTACAATTTATTAAGACGTAAAACATTTGTCTTTTAATCAATGAAGATTTCATTTCTATAACAGTTTAAAACACTGAAGAAAGACTGCCTTAATAATGTTTGCAGTAGTCTACTATGTACATTCTACTGGACAATAGTCATATATTTCTGCTGCTGTTTCCAAACCCAACTTTTATTTTGACGGCTTGCCATGAACACCTTTACAGTTCTGTGTGTACATGATGTGAAGAGAGATGTTCTTCATGTAGTCTACTGTATTCATGTCCTCATTTAGTGAGACGCAAGACGTTAATATCAGCGGAAGCGTCACACGCAGAGCAATATGTGAAAATAATGTTGCGCATCTGTTAGAGGCAAAAATATTTTAATAATTGCATTCAGTATCTGGAGATCATTTTGTAGCAATAACTGCGGGTAACGTTTCTAATAACCGCTGAGCAGTCCCTCACAATGACTTGTAGAAGATTTAGCCTGTTCCTTTGTTCTTCTTCAGCCATTCTTTGGCAGAATGATTTGGGGTTGTTGTCTTGCTGCATGCTCCAGTTTGTCTCGAGACTCCTGATGTTTTCCTTTAGAGTTTGCTGGTTTAATTCAGAATTCATTGCTCTCTCAGTGATGGCAGAACCTCTTGGCTCAGATGCAGAAAAATCAGGTCCAAACCATGATATATTTGTGTCATTTGTTTGTTGTATTCACTTTGTCCCAATGCACCAAAAGACAGTTTGTTCTTGACCTTCATTCTTTCTTATTTCTTGCTTTAAGGAGAAATAAACCTCGGAAATCGGTATCAGAATTGACTTTGCATGTAAAAAGTCATGTGAAAAATCATGATGATCGTGCATCTTTTATATTTATGCAGAAATATAGAAAAACCTAAAGGTTTCACAAACTTTCAAGCATACACGATGCTGCTAGAAACACACAAGTGTTAGGTAGATTAAGCAGCAGCTCTTTACTCGTCTCTGCACTGAAACCCTTAAGAGGTTGCATCAAATTTAAAGCAGATGGATGTTTGACTCTCTGATCCGTCTGAAGACTGCCGTGTCTGACCGTCTGATTCTCTGTTGTTGTGTCCAGATCTTTTATTGAGTCTTCATCTGTAATGATCTATGCCGTAAAAATGGGTCACATCGAAAAGCAGTCTTGCCGTCGGGAACACAAGGCTTTTGATTGTGAATCGCTCTTTCCATCTCAAGGCATCTTTAAAATGAGCCCAATGGAGAGACAAAGCGTCGCCTTTGGATTCTTATGTGTCCATAGATCTAGGAAAGACAAGGTTATTTGTTCTGCCAATTTTGAAGCAAATAATGGCTTTCTTTGCCTCTTTCTCTGTCTGTTAGATCGTGGTGCCGAGAGGTCCGGTCCAGGCCAAGGGTCTTCTTCTGTCCTGCATCGCTGATCAAAACCCCTGCATCTTCTTTGAGCCCAAAATCCTGTACAGAGCAGCAGGTGAGATACATTATGGGTATCTGACATGAGATTCTTGACATTAGCTGACCTGTCCTGCAGGGTAACATGCTCTACAGTAAAATGATTTAAAGTTATTAATGTTATGCAAATTATTATGCATTCAGCTTTTGTGGACATCTCAGTTGAATGTTATGTTATTTTGATAATGCAACACTTCTTCCCATGAATGTGAGCTCATAGCTGTTAGTTTTGGTCAACCTCCTTTGTTCTAGATAGGGGAAAAAATGGTAACACTTTATTTTACGGTTCCACCTTTTAGTTGGTTATTAGCATGCGTATTACTAGATATTAGTCATTTATTAATGCTAATTAAGCACATATTAAAGCCTTATTCTACATCCCTTATCTTACCCCATACCTAAACTTCTCAACTACCGCACTAACTATTAATAAGCTGCAAATTGGGAATTTAATGAGGGACAAGTCGTAGTTAATAGTTTACAAGTGTTACCAAGAAAATATCAAAGAGAGCAGTCATTTCAGAGAATGTGATCTTTAAAGCCCAACCGAGATCAAACCAGTGAACCCAGTGCAAGAAGAGTGCTTTTAGAAGGACTCGTGGTCACAACACTGTTTTGTGGAGGTAATGACATCCATATGTTATTATGTTAATAATAATGATAATAAAATTATTATTAAGCTATTATTATATCACCATCATCTTCATTAGCCTATTATTATATTTTAATTTTTTTCTCTTTCATTTCGATCTTAATACTCTCATAACGTTCTGCCTTTTTTCAAATATAATAAAGCTTTGATTATGCTGACTGGAATTCAAAATGCAGTTTAAATGTTGAATTTGATATATTTCATTTGATTTCTTCTATAATTATTAAAATAGCCTGATGCGTAGTGCAGAGGAGTGCCCTCGAGCTCCACCAGAGGGCACTCCACCCGGACAGTTATGTCTGTTACCCCATCTGTGCTTCTGCGTTGTAATCGAAGGACCTTTATTATGAAGTGTGTTCCCCACTGTTTCAGTGTTTGCCCTGTTCAGTCTCTGCCTCCTTGTTAGCTCCCATAGAGATTAATCAGCTCCGCCCCCTTGTTAACCCTTTAATAGTTGTTCGTGTTCGTCAGTCAACCCACCTAAAGTCACCTCAGCCCCCTGAGATCTTTTCACATTTGCAACTGCTACAATAATATGTGAGAAAGATGGATGTACACGCTTGCGTTTTTTAGAAAAAAATATTATGCGTGGTTGGTAAGTTTTGGAGAACACAATTTAGCTGAAATAAGGTCCCAAAACCCCACTGAATGGGCCTGAATAAGACTTGTCTTATTCACCAGTCACTTATTAGACCAGTCTTGTAGAATAGGAATATTAACTTGTATTCTGTTCTATCATTCACAGAAAACATTACAAAGATTTAGATTTTGTAAAGTCAGTTTTTGGGTCAGCGCTGCTGTATGTGTGGGAGTGACAGTGGCCCTGAATATTTATGCAATTCACACCTGGAGAGACAAAAGACACTCCCCCACTGGCTAATGTTCCCCCATCAAGGTTGTGAAGCAGCCTAAAGAAACAATGTGACAAGACTCAAACACTTGAATCTTCTTTTTATTGTAATTGCTCTGTGTTTAGGAACTAAATGTCTTACAGGACCACAGTGCTACATATGTGAAAATAAAATAAGACGACATATTTGACAAAATGTTCTAAAAAATGAGTTTACATAAAAGTTTGATGTAGTGGCACAGAAGACCAACAAAAAACCAAGGCAAAACAAAACTACCACGGACTAAACACACATGTATTCATGATAGTGTTATACGTTAGCCAAAACCAAGTGAACTCATAGAGTAGGTCTGTCACATTACAAACCTAGAAACTCATGCAGTGAGTAGGCTTCACTTCAGCATCTAACATTATGCACAAACAAATGCACAACTGAGTGAAATATATTACACATTAAGTTAGAGAGAGAATTTATCACATTTGAAACCCAGAAAAAAGCAATAAATGCATCTAATATGTAGTATGTATTATATGTATGTATTTGAATGATAACGCGCTCATTTATCATCACCCAAGGGCATAAAGTCTACAATCATAAAGTATACTAGCAATAACTACAGAGGTTTACACTAATTGAAAGTGGAAATAAACATTGTTTTTATATTTAATAAATGAAATAATACAGCCCTACCAAGTTAATATAATAATAATAATATTTAGAAGAAGAATATACAAATATTAAACTAAATGTTTAATTTAATTAAAATGTTTTAAACACCTCTGATAATCCCGGGTTGCTATGGTCACCCCGGTTTGTTTACACAATAAACGAGAAATGGATGTGGTTTTCTCAACACATCATCTCAAGGCCGCTGCGTTCGCACAGCAGCTGAATACCGTTGTCAATCCTGTATTCCTTACCAGTAACCGTAGTGACAGCGACCCAAGTAATTTCACCGAACGGAAAGTTTCATCACTGTTTGACATGACAAGAGTCCAATTAAGCCACGAGTTCTTTCTGCAAATCTTCATTAACCGACAACACCTTTAAATTTGGGCGGAGGGTGGAGAATTTGAATCAGACGGGAGCGCAGAACTCAAAGCTGGCGGGACAAAACTTTAAGATGACACACAGACTATTTCTCCTTTACTGTAAGTTACCGAAAACACGCATGAAAGCACGCACTACACGATAGACACGCATTTGTGCGGCAGAGCTGCTCTCTCTCTCGCAGTAAATGATGTGACAGACAACTGGTTATCTGTTCCGGTCACACTGAGTGTGTGTTCAGAGAATGCGGTTGAGAGTCCGGAAAAGTTACTGGTGGGCGTTCGGTTACAGAATGTGGTTGTCACGCCCATAAATAAGCAAACAGTGTGTGAACGTAACCGTATTAAGGACTGAAACACAGGGCTGACAACCATATTCTGCTGCTGTGTGAAAGCAGGATGTCCTTACCTTGTGATCTTGTGGCTACAACAAAACTAAGGCCGTTTCTCAATACCAAGTTCACAAAGTTCGGACTTGCGTCCTTGATAGTTCTGACTTGGGAGTACGGGAGGACACAAGTCCGGTAATTCTGCGAATGGAACAGCAGCGTACTTGATAACATCAGTCTGCTCAACATACTCCAGTTACCTACACACAACAACATATGATATCAAACAGCTGTTCTCTGTTCTGTTTCATATCAAATATTCCCTTTTGATTAGTTTTCATCAAAATACAAAACGCAACCCTCTTTTCCTTTTTCATTTAAAAAATATATATCATTATTATGTGGTTTAGGTAGTGCACTTACAGGCCTACTGATTTAAAATAAATATGACAAGCACAACTTCTTTCTTTTTTGTTAAGTGTCTGTTTTAATGAACAATAATAGACATTATAAAAGCACAAATATAAAGAATAAGACACTTATGTATTAGGAAATAAAGACAATAGCAGTCAATTCACTCAAATGTAGTATTTAATGTTAACAAAGTCATGCCCTTACGATTAATAAACAAATAATTTTTGTTCTGATCAGCCAAAACGATATGAGCTGGAAGAAATAATAGATTCATTAAAGCAACGTTTTCCATTATATACCCAAAACTAATAGATTTTTCCTCATGTTTAACCATCAGAAGGACTGCGTGGAGCTCTCGGCTCTGAAATCGGCAAAGCAATTTTTTAAATCGTAGATTTGAGTTTTAAACAACTTCATCCTCACTCTGACAATTGCATTTCATGGCACAATAACGGTAATATTTTGAAAACTTTGGGGTTTTCCCCACCACCGTTAACACTCGCTGATTGGTGCGAAGTGCATTCTGGGATACTTGGCTGCCTCAAGTTCGCACAAGTCTTCTCTTGATGCATCCTTGATATAAGGGGCGGAGCAAGAACACATCCAGAGATTTTTTTTGTAACTGTGCTTGGCTAGATGTGAACTTTGAATTGGATCAGTACTTGGGCGACTACTGATGGCGTTTCACAAGTCCGCAAGTACAGACAAGAATGCACATTGAGAAATGCGTGACCGTGAAAGTGAACCGAAGACGTCCCCTCCCGTAGGGTATAGTTAGTTTTAGTCCCTCCCCCCCTTAATATGGTGTGTTCTTGCAATTCTGCAAGCGTGTTGTCAGTTTCCTCTTTGCTCTGCGTGAGAACACGTGTAATGTGAGAGCGGCATTGTTTGTTGGTCATGGCAACAGTAACTAAGCAGGGCGGGTCTTTTTTTCAGTGATTTTTGTGATTGCTCTCCTCACAAATCAGCTCTTTCTTGCTTTTTTTTTTGTTTTGTTTTGCCTTGTCTTGGATCTTTGTCACTTCCTGTCTCCTGTGGGGTTTGTAGTCAGTTTGTAGTCCATTTGTTCATTGGTTCTCTTAGATTAGTCTCAGATGTGCCTTGTTGTCTTGTAGGCCCCCTGTATATATATACAGCCCCAGTATTCTTTAGTTCCTTGTGAGTTATTGAATGCAATGATTATCTTTTTGCTCATCATTCTGTTCTTTGTTCCCTGTGGATTCTGGTTTATTGTATGGTCTGTTTCCCCTAGCTTCTCCACAAATGTTACAGTTTTTCACTGCCGTGTATAGAGCTGCACAATTAATTGTTAAAAGATCGCGATCTCAGTTCTCGATAACACACCATCACTCTCAGCACGTCACTTGCGGTTTTGTGTGGGCAGCTGCCAGATGGGCTTGCTACGCCGGTTTCACACCGTCAACCCGGCTATACTTTCCGCGTTTCTGTTCCGTCTTGCGGACGAAAGCGTGTGTATGCAGAGCAGGAAAGAGATAGCCTGGGCCTGCCCTTACTTCCCCACGGCGGGTAATAGTCAGTAATAGAGTGTCATGCAAACACTGAATGCTTTTTTTAATGCCATATCCTGATGCAAATTTGAAGTGACAGAAAATTCAGTACATTCAGTACTTCTTCTTTGTGTCTGCTGAAATTAATAGTGCGTATATATATATATATATATATATATATATATATATATATATATTAGTGCTGTACGATTAATCATATCAGATGTCAGCCTATGCGATTACATTACAACAAATGTTGTGATTATATTTAATAGAGAAATGCATTCGTGGACGTAACAAGACATTCA
>JAUCMU010000030.1:3695163-3708372 GCA_032275025.1 Enteromius treurensis
TTTTTTCAAAACATTTAACAAGCTAACCCACGCACCAATATCTAGCAATTGTAAAAAACTGTAATTCTGGCCTTTTCAGTGCCACCTTTGCGCTTTTTACTATCCATTTTTCATCTCTCTTGTATCTTTTAACAACTGATTTTGCTGTTGAGCACGGTGCCGCTGTTGGGAGATCGAATAATAATTACACTGCCTTCCATAATTATTGGCACCCCTGGTTAAGATGTGTTAAAAGATAAAAAATATATATTTTTTTTTATTGCAGAAGCATACTCTCACACTGAAAATTGTAGAAAAATGTAACCTTCAACTCATGTGAATTTTAAGGGAAAAATATATGTAATTGAAGTATTCCTGTAATTTGTACAGTAGTTTACAAAGTTGATCAGAGTATCTAGAAACATTTAATTAGTAATTCATAACTTCCTGTTTCCCTGGGGTATAAATATGACGTGACACAAAGGCCATTTCTCTTATCCTCTCTTCAACATGGGAAAGACAAAGTAACACACCATTCAAGTAAGGCAGATATGTGTCGACAAGTCAGGCAATGGCTACAAGAAAATAGCCACTCGCCTTCACCTGCCCATACCTACTGTCAGAGGAATGATAAAGAAGTTTAAAACAACTGGAACAGTGGTAAACAAACCTGGACGAGGACGCAAGTTTATTTTGCCTCCACGCACAGTGAGGAGGATGGTTAGAGAAATAAAAAGTTATCCAAAGCTCACTGTTAAGGAATTGCAACAAATGGTAGCATCTTGGGGTCACAAAGTCTCCAAAACAACCATCAGGCACTATCTACATGCCAACAAGCTGTTTAGGAGGCATGCACAGAAAAAACCTTTTCTTACTCACAATCATAAACGCAAATGTCTGGACTTCGGTAAGCGGTACTGGGGCTCCAACTGGGACCGTGTGCTTTGGTCAGAGGAAACCAAGATAGAGCTTTTTGCAACAAACACTGTAAGTGGGTCTGGCGGAACACAAAAGATGAGTATGCAGAAAAGCACCTCATGCCCACTGTGAAGTATAGGGAAGGATGCTGTGCTGTGGGCCTGTTTCTCTTCTAGAGGCCCTGGGAACCTTGTTAGGGTGCATGGCATCATGAATGCTTTGAAATACCAGGACAATTTAAAGCAAAATTTGGTGGCCTCTGGCCGAAAGCTGAAGATGGGTCGTCACTGGGTCTTTCAGCAAGATAATGACCCTAAACATGTGGCCAAATCTACACAGCAATGGTTCACCAGACACAGAATCAAGCTCCTCCCATGGCCATCTCAGTCCCCAGACCTCAACCCCATTGAAAACCTGTGGAGTGAGCTGAAGAGGAGAGTGCAGAGGAGAGGACCCAGGTGGCTGGATGATTTAGAGAGATTGTGCAAAGAGGAATGGTCGAAGATCCCTCTTTCTGTATTCTCCCATCTTGTGAAACATTATAGGAGAAGATTTGGTTGCATTTTCCTCGCTTTTTCATCGTGGTCCTATATTATTTAACAAAACTTAATTTATTAGAAGCTAAAGAACATGTCTTAACTAGGGGTGCCAATAATTATGGAGGGCAGTGTATAGTCAGTAAAGCGTCTTTTGGGAGACCATCACAAAAAAGAGTTAGCAGATATTAATTAGAGAGTGTACTGATATTCTAATGAGAGTTAGTTGACATGTAGGTGCAAAGCTACTTATTGTCAACAGATTGTCCAAAAAGGACCATCAAAATAAAGTGTTACCCATAATTAGATTTTTTTTTGTAAATACGCCTGACAAGAGTGTACACTAAACGACATTTTAGTTGATGTTTTCTGTAAATCAGGGAAACATGTATCATATTTAAACAACAAAAACTACATTGCAATTCAATTGAACAGAACAGAACATTTTTTCATTTATTTATTTATTATTTTGGGAGAAAACAACCACAATTTAAAGCAATGCTACACTTACTGTTTTTATACTTAAACCTCTTCTTGTCTTTGACCCATACATATTCCTTTAGGTCAGTTCCATGTGTATGTAACCAACATACAAACCACTGCTACAAAACAAGCAAAGAACTAGCTGGTTTAAACTGGGTTAAGCTCAAATTTATATTACTAATAAATGCTAGAACTGACATCCATGAATCATCTCCTCTTCAGAAGCCTGTGCTCTTTTCTTCTATGGTGTTCAGGAGAGAAGAACTGGATGAAATGCTAATAAACTGCAGCAACAAAGTCTGTGAGGCACAAAAAAGCGATGACACAAGACACAAAACACCCGAGTTCAACCAGAAAACACACACAAGTAAATAGCAGCTGATTACAAACGGCAGCGTGTCGGGGCCACGGGAGACCCGCTGGCATGAATTTCAATCAGGCCTCCGGGGCCCTCACCTGCTTACCCAGGGGCCTGAACACAAGCCTCTGCACACAGCAGCTTACAGGATTACACCGATCTCAGACGAGCAGCAGGACACGTGTGTGACCAGCATCTGCATCAGACAGTCCGACTGAAGGACACACTACATATACTGCTCGTTTAACACACACAGTCTGAGCAAGACAGATCGTTAAGGACACAACTAAGCACTAATTAAACACAGCACTCAAGGTGCACGGTCTGATCTAATCTTTTGTGGTAACAGAGTTGACGTTTTAAAAATAACTCTTGGCGTAAGAAGTTTTTAGATTAAGATATTTTCTGTTATGCTCTGGACTGTGTTGTTATTGATTTCATTCCCATCTGCCCTAGTTTCTGTTAATTGTCAATTGTGTTCAAGTGTGTCTAACTCGTTTGTCTCATTGCCTTCCCTATTTAAGTTCCCTTCAGTTTAGTCTTTGTTGTCTGGTATTAAGGTTTCTTTTCGTGTGGATTACCCTGTTTACCTGCCTCTGGAATATTAAAGTATTGTCATTTTGTGAACTTCGAATCTGCCCCCGTGCTTCCCCACATGCATATGTGACGTTTTCTCAGAGAGTGCACAGATACTTTTTTTTAGTGGGTCAGATCTTATCAGTGAGTGAGAGTGACATCATTTCCTGTAACTTACACACTTCTGAGAGATAATGCCATCAATTTAAAGGAAAAAATATGGTGTGGTTGTGCAAGGTTTATAGATTGACACAATAAAAAAAAGGTTCAGATGATTTAATGTTTTAGAATTAAGTTACTATTTAGGGCTTTTATAAATAAAGTGAATAAACTGTTGCCAAAAGAAAAGTACTATCAAATATTTGGATTGAACATTGATACATGATCAAAAAAATACACTGCGGAGAAGAAATCATAATTTTTAGCTGTTTAAGACATTTTTAAAATACATTATAATCTCATGTAACATCTTGTAATCCATAACAATAATATTACATTAAAATAATACAATTACATTAAAATAATACAATATAAAAAAATAAATTTAAAAAGCTGAAAAGATAATGAGTTTGTTTTTGTGGGCACACCAAATGTAGGATAACTTTGATTAACTTTTTTGGATCCATTCAAATGCTGATTACAATATTATTATTATTATTAGATTGTGATGTTGCTTCATGATAACATTTCATTTATTTATTTATTTATTTATGTATTTATTTATTTATACATGCATGCATGCATGCATATAAAAGTAGGTCTGTCTCAAAAAGAATAAGCACCATCAAAGATATAATAATAATAAATCAATTATACAGGATTTAAATGTGGAAGCTGACCGACACAACGTGATTGAAACTCAATAGTTAAAGGTGATGTGTGAATTCAGCACCAAAAGACTATTATTTAGCATGTTCTTTTGTTGTAAAAACAACTGCAGTGAATAAGAAAGCATTAAGAATTAAGCACTAATTAAGTGCAACACTCAAAGTGCACGATGTAATCTACTATAATAAACAATAAAGCGACGGTGACACATGCAAATGTAAAATGACTGTGATCTCAGTATGTTTATTAGTCGCTCTTGTTCGGGAGAGAAGCAGCAGCCAGCATCGAGCATTATTAATTAAACATACTTCAGCGTATCAGGCCTTTCTTTGCAAAATGCGTTTTAGCGCAACACGTCGTCTACAGCGCTAATGCGAAACTCCCGCGATGAAACGGAAAATAATGGTTTGTAATTCAGTGGAGTAATCGCGAGGGCTGAGGGCCAGAGACAAAGCACTCACATAGCACCGCCGAGCTCATTATGCTGCTTTAAAACTATTTGCAATTCAAGGCCACACGGAGTGGTGGGAGAGCGCTCGCCTTCAAAGACGACGGCCAGGAGTGACCCCACAGCCCATTTCTGGGGTCAAATCCCTGATGAGGACTGCTGAGACCCAATTAAAATAAATGTGAAAACAATCTAACTGCAGGCGGCTCCTAGCGCTGCTTACCGCAGTGACCCCAGCCAACAGCTGATATTTCTGCTAACTGCTAAACAGTTTGGCAGCAGGTTGTGTCACAAAGCAACAGTAAATGACAGGCCACGCGAGTAATTACTACTGAGGTGTGAAGAGCTGCTTTAGCATTTTGTCTTTTACAAATCATACTCTCCCTCTGAAGGTCCTGAAAAAACACACCGTTTTATCAAATGGCAACGGAAATAATAATCAGAGAAAAAAGTTTATTGAACCTTGAGACGTTTCTTTAATTAGTTTGTATTTATTTATTTATTTTTTGATCATATTTGATCAGTCTTTTGTGGCTCATATTGTCTGACACAGTAAGAGTAAGAAGGAAAAACAGCTGACTTTTATTCAGAGACAATTTGCTGCAGATTCTGATTTTATATGATAAAATTCTGATGCGTGTAATTTAAAACAGAGATTTGTATAACAGTATAGCAGATAAAATGATTGGTGCTGTAAAACAAGTAATCACGCTTAATAAAAATAATAAAAAAATATATATTTATATGTTCATGTCAGTCTATATCTATATCTACACAATAATGTCTCATGTAAGATGATATTAAAAGGATCCAAAAGTAAAGCTTCTGGAAACAAACGCTCCTCAAAAGATCCTGATGACCAGATTTGAGACGCTCTGATTCTTCTAGAAAACGATTGATGGAGAATCAAGTAAACCTGAGCTGCTTCAGTCCAGTAAGAGTACATCTGGAGATATGAAGTTATTCTGATGCTTACTTGATCAAAATCAGTCCAGATCTGGAAAAAAAAAAAAAAAGACACAAGAAGCAGCAGCTGAAGATGAACGTCTGTACAATTACACTAAAAGTGCTTCTATCAATCAGACGACTGAAAGCATGGCACAGCTCCATTAATCATTTTCATTTGAGAGCCACCCCCACATCTCAACATCCAATCAACAACTAATGCACTGAATCAAGTCCTAGCCTACACCGGCATCTTCTTCAATCATTACACGTCTGCTGCTACTTCTTTTTCTGACTTTGCACTTTCACAAATTAAAAGTATTAACAGTATAAGTATAATTAAGGGCAATAATTAGTCATTAATGTACGCACATGCTCAAGAATAAAATCGCACCAAACTTGAAAGATGCTCTTCTTTCCACACCTACCAGTACGATTAAAGAAAAAAAAGAAACGCGGAAGTCAGTTTCCGTTAATTCATCCGCAGATGAATGAGAACCAAACTTCCTCACGGCTCCAATCACTCGCACCTCACCGCTGTCTCAGTAAGACAAACAGAGCCTGGGTTTGGGAGTAAGCATGCTCTTATCAGCAGCAGACTGGCTTTGACTGGGCTGACAGTGACTGGAGTAATCCATCATGTCATCATCGGCGCTCCGCCTGACGCCCGTGAGCCGAGAGGACAGCGCCGGGCCAGGAGCCTGGGTAACACTTAACCCCCGATCTGCCTGACAGCAAATCTATGGGAATGTGTGCAATCTCCAATCATGACAAGCTAACCTCGCACTCATCAGAGTCTGAGGGAGAGGCCAGCTGATGCAGCGCAGTAATCCGCCGGGTCATGGACTACATCTGTACAGAGCTCAGAGCTGTTCAGAACCAACGCCACTGGGCTCAAACATCAGGTGAAGCTGTCCTGTGATGAAGCGCTAGCTTGTGGATGTACAGCGAGTATCAAGCTTTCTAGCTTTCTATATTCTGCTTCAGAATATTGAACAGAACAGAACAGTGACTTTTTACCCTAATATGGGCTGTAGGTCTTAATATCAGCCTAATATTAACACCCTCAAGCATCAAACGCCACTAAACATCTGTGGGAGTTCACAGTAAATTCTGCTCCACACAAACTCATTATTAAAAAGTGTTAACCGTGGATATTTCAGCAAAACTAGTGTTTCAGAAAATGCACCGAATGTTTCGAAAACAGCCTGCGTCAACGCGTGTCACCAAAAACAAACTTCATGACAACTGACTGTTATATAGTAATATTTACTGCACCCAAGCAAAATAAATAAGCACAGCGAATGGCAGGTTAAGTTTACAACACTCTCTAAAGAGTTCTAATAGATCCGTAACCCGCCGTCAAACTGAAAACTATGAGCCCCTATTATTCCATACAGCACAAAAACCACCCCAAACTCCACTCATCTCATGTTGTAAATTCAGGTTGGTGTTTATTTCTCTCGTTCACGGAAGCCGCAGCGTTGCTGAGGGGAAAAAAGAGAATCAGCTAATCTGCTCTAGGAGGATTAATCAAAAACAGAGTGTTTTTCAGCATAATAGTTGAAACTTTTTTTCTCTATTTATCATTCATTTGAAGCAATATATGGGTCGCGGTAGTGCGAAAAGTAGCTATAGTCTTTGAAAAATAATCTGTCATAGAGGTTTAGAAGAGGTGATAAAAATCAATAGCCTGAATAGAAAATTGCCTGGAAGGGCTCACAACAGTTGCGAGATAAGAGAAAAGATTAAGCGGGTTGTTTTGCTGCTCTCTCTCTCTCTCTCTCTCTCCCTCCCCCTCTCCTCCATTGTTTTCAGAAGAATTTCACTCTTGCCAATAAGCGCTGTTGGCTTGTTAATAGGCCAGCAGCAGTTAATTTCCAGGTCCTCATGTCAATCTTTTGTCACTTCTGGTGTCCTGTGGCAAACTCAGGGCGGAAACAAAGGCCCCCTGGAAACAGGCGATCGATGGCTGAAGGCAGATGTTATCAGCAGAGCGAGGCTGCTGGCTTCATAAGCTCTGTGTTTTGCATGATCATCAGGGTGAAGCGCTCTCCGCAGACCTGTTTGAGACGAGATAAACGCTCAGGCCTGACGCTGAGGAGGCTTTGAGAGAAGCGTTACGCCTGGAAATGAGGCAACGAGATGTAAGACAGGCGCGTGTGGTCAGCCTCAGACCCAACGGCCCAAACTCGCGGGGAGCCAGCTGACACGTCTCTCGATGGCAACGCTCTCAATGCGCAGAGAAAACAACAGCACAACAAAACTGGTACAAAATTCAAACAAATCATCCCGAGCACGTCGTGTGAAAACGAACAGAGGAGTGTTTAATTATTTAAGGCGTTTGCATATTCAGCGTGATTACACAGAGCCAAAAACAGGAGGAATTGTGGGAACAAAATGTGAGTTATGTAGACCGAGGAGTGTTTGTGTATTACAAATGAAGAGTGTTTTTTGATGCAAACCGGCTGATGTCAGTGTAGATTTCGAGAGCTCGTCTAATGAGACGAAGAGCTTGCTTTGGATGACAGATTTTCTCACTGTCAGAGGAGAAGAGCTGGGAGCTCAACCTCCCCGAGGAGCTCTGCTCCAACACATCAAACACACTATTAACAGTCTTTGTCCAGTCTAATGCGTTGATGGGTTAAAGGGATAGTTTAACTGGAAACTATCATGCTGTCATCATTTACCCCACTCGTATCGTTCTAACCTCATACGACTGCAGAGCACAAAACAAGATACTCAACATTATCCAGAATAGCTTATTTTATGTTCTGCAGAGGAAAAGGAACACATCACATTTGGAGTGGCATGAGCAGGACTGGGTCCGTTCCTCTAAAAGTGTAATTACTAGTTAATAACTACATCTTCAACAGATTACTGTGCAAACTACTCTCTCCAAAAAGTATTTAATTACTTATTTTACAGAAGGAGTTTTGGTGCTTTTCACCTCTGGCTTGTTTATCTGGGGACATTTAAGTTCTAGTTTCGATCATTGTCGATTTGATTACAAAATATACTATTTAAACTAATCTGACCTAGATAATGTCGTCTCTGCATTATATAATGAAATGCCTTTAGCTGTAAATGCACTAACGAGTTTACGATACAAAGTGTTTATTTAAATTATTGCAAGTAGCTACAGAATTTCAAGTATTCACAATTCACATTAGGGTCCAATTCTCACTAATAACCAACTATTATATTACATATGTCTCAAAATACTGCTGCTTGTTAATACTTAGTAAAATAATTAAGGTTAAGAATTGGGTTGGATTAAGGATTTCAAGTAAGGCCTTGCAGAATAAGACATGAATATGTGTTTTTTAAGTAATAATAACCAACCAATATCCCAGTAATATTCTAAATTAATTAGTTAAGACTTAGTTAAGTTAAATTAATTTAATTTACACTAAAGTGTTATCAATATTCAAACTCATCGAATCATAACTCATCAAGTATTTAAAGTGTGAATGGTACATGATAAACATGAATTTTAATGTTAGACTAATGATTTTGATGTGAAATTAACTATTGTATTGCGTATAAATGCTCTACAGTCTATAGGCAGTATTACACTCAATTACATAAAAAGTAACATTAACTGGTTAGTTTCATTTAATTACTAGTTATGCCTAACAATAGGCACGAGCATGTGAGAGCGTGTTGAAAGTTAGTCAGCTACATTTGTTTATTTAAATGTAGCTAAATAAACTGATTGCAACCACTTACTTAAAAAACACAAATCCCTATATGTCAATTAAATAAAACATTGCGCATTTAATGAATCATGTTTTCCAGTGTATAACCATATCAATAGATCATAAACAAAACACAAATGCATTGTTTGTTAAATAGATTGTCTGAAGGTTCAATAACCTATGATTTTCTGTTCTTAGTAGTAACCACATTTATAACTATTATTTTTCATATGGCGAGACATATGGCATATGCTCAAATGTAAATGTAAAAGGCGTTATGTAAATTGTGGTAAGCAAATAATGCTTACTTTTGTGAATTAGACGAAACCTATGGCAGACTTGGATGTAGAGTGTATTGTATGTATTCAAACGCATTTGGCCGAGCTCTAAACCAGTGCCTTTGACTGCTGGTGTTAGCGAATAAGAAGCACATTTACACAAGAAATAGAGCATGCATGTTAAACTGTAAGTGCGCCTTTAAAAACGGGGGAATCTTCATGAATATCGTTCCACCCCAAATAAGCTTTATCTTGCATGCAGTTAATTTCGGCAGAAATCAAAGGCCTCTCTCGTGGTGAGCTGGGAATGTTTGTGCATGTTAATGCCATCAGCTGTCTGTCTGGCTGCCCATCGCCTTGTTCTCAGCGCCCGAGGAGCCCGGCAAGAATCCCAGCCCTGGGCAATGACCTCGCCGCCCTTGTGCTACATGACAGCGCCACAGGAAACTGCTCAAGATGGTCCGACTAAAGCTAACGAGATTCCCCGCTACAAGCACCAATCGCGGGATGCAAACTAGCGGCATTCTGATAGAGATATTAAAAAGCTCGTGCTGGGAACAAGGGGGATGCGCCGCCAAGATCAATTGGCGATATTAGCAGGTAGTCTCTAATAGATTTTAAATGCCTTTTACAATTAAACTTGCAAATAGGCAGAATAAAGGGCTGAGGAGGATGTGTCTGTCCTCACAGAGCTTGGCGAGGTTTGCGTGTTTGAAAGAAAGCGATGACCTACTGAGAGGGTACACGGGTAAACGTGTAGCAATACAGCGGTTATTACTGTTAGCCCTCCGGCAAATACCTCTCCCTTAAGCCTATGCACGAGGAACGTTTTGTTTTATTACCTCGCGAGATAAGTCAGGGGAAAAAAAGGCTCTTAAGTACCTGGGGAATTAAAATATTCCGGCTCGTCATATCAGTGTCTGCTCTCGGTTTCACATAATTATAACAGTGTTTTAAATTGATCCTGGAAGAAAGATGGGTTCAAGTGCAAATTAATTTCAGATTACCACAACAAAGACAATCAATTCCCGACGAGCGTGCCAGCAAAATGCTTTCGAGAGGCCTCGAGGTCCCTTCCCAGCCTCCCCGGCAATTCGGCGAGAAACAAAGACCTTTTCTGCTTAAATTACGCTAATGATCCGGCGCCTACCTGGTACATCCCTTTTCCCCGTCTCCCATCACAGGAGTGGAGCTCATTAACAGGTCTATCAGCCCGAGAGTCTGCTACGACTTCATTAGTCCGGCCCGATCCTCGGCACAAGGCTGACTTTGTCCTTTGTGCTGAAGGAGTCACCCTGGCCTGCCAGTGGATGGGAAGACGATTCCACGGCTGCTTGTTTAGTTGTTTTATATAGGCTAGTTTGGCCTAAACCTTTACCACACTGCTTACACACCAGCTCGCTTTCAAAAAACACAGCTACTCTACGTGACTTTAACCATATTAAGCCAGCTGTATCATATTTCATACACATATTTTGCATATGAGCAGTTGACATATGAATGTGTCCCATAGTGTGAGGTAAAAATGTCAAATACATTGAAGATAAACCTCATTTCTAACTCTAAGAATGAAGATTATACGTAACAGTCCTATTGTTATGTCAGCTGTCTTAACGGTTAACATGATCAAACCTGACGCACTCAATGTACTGCATGCCTTTTGTCGTCTGATTGATAGTTGATAGTTGCTTCTCGTGTCAGATCTGGACAGATTTTGATCAAGTAAGCATCAGAATAACTTTGGTCATATCTGCAGATGAACTCTTACTGGACTGAAGCAGCTCAGCTTTACTTGATTCTCCATCAATCATTTCCTAAAAGAATCTGATCATCAGGATCTTTTGAGGAGCTTTACTTCCACTGTTTACTTCCAATGATCTTCGCAAGCCTAAAAAACATCTCACATCTTCTGAGGAGCCTTTATTTCTTCAGCTCTCCATCAGCATTGCATTATTGAAAATCTAGAGTGACGACATGTAATATTTATATTATTTTCTCATATAGATATTATTATTTGCAGCAAACTGAATATTTTTGCTCAGTTTGAGTGTCTGAATAAAATGAAGCTGTTTTATCCTGCATATATCAGATTATATGAGACATAAAAAGACTGATGCGTTTTTTGTCGTATTCTACATATTTTTTCTAAATAGGCTCAATAAACAAGTTTAAAACAAAAAAAAAGGGTTTGGCATTATTTTTGTTTGTATAGCAGACTTTACAGACTTAAATGGTAGCTTGTCGCTTGGGAAGCTTCACTTTCAAAGTAGCCTCCGCGACTGGGTTTTCTTTTCATTTCCAGATCTGTGCCAATCTAAACGCTGTGAAGGTCCACACATTATTCGGAGCGCAACATCCATAGGAGTCTCAGGCTGATACGGCCTTTTCTTTTTAGCCAGCCGTCTGGATTTCATCTGGCTTCAAGAGAGCTGATTTCTTCTCCCTCCTTGAGTTTCTGAGGCCGATCTCTCCACCCTCCCCTCGTGTGCGGTGAATGGAGAGCATCCATCTATCCATCCGTCAGCGCCGCTTCTATAGAAGCTAAACATCTCCTTCAGACCCTCTGGGAAGCTGCCAGGAGTGGAGTGCTGAAAAAATTCAAGTCAAGCCTCATTAGCTTCTCATTACCTTTGCAAACCGAAAACGAGGGAGAGGGAGAGATTTTCTAAATCGACAGGAGCGCAGGGCCATGGGAATCTGCTACGAGAATCACTTTTTAGCACATGCACATTGAAGCATGCAGGATCGCTCTTCACCGAGGGAATTAAAGTTTTATTTCCATTTCCGTAACACAATAACTGCGTCATTAAAGCCATTTTTTAAAGTGGAATAAGCCATCACTTACTGCTGCCCGAGTCAATTTCCAGCCCTTCAATAGAGAGTGGCAAGTTTTATAAAACTGTCATGTTGTATTACGGCAATGCTAAACATCAGCTTTTGAAGTTTCCCTTTCCTCCACTGTCTCTGGCTCTCCCGTCTCTCTTGCACCGTTTATTTTTAATAATGCATTTTTTAACCTTCCATTCACTTACTCCACTAATCTGCATCTCTGCGCCTGAGGGACGAACGCATTCGAGCTCACGGCTGGGGAATCCCATCCACCGGCTTCACACAAAGGATTGTTGACTCAGGGAGAATTAGGGCATTTGAGAAACTCGCTGAAAACACAAACATAGCACAACACTCCAGAGAGGGATACCATTACAGAAGAACAGCGGAAAAGGGTTAAAATGAAAGGAAAACACAACAGCAGAAGCTGTTAAACAATTTTGGAAAATGTGCATTTGTCGCACCTGTGTGTGCATGTGCTCGCGGCTGAAACCCTCTGAAATTAAAAAAAGCAAATCAACAAACCTGTGAAAACACATGCTGTCAGATGGCCTACTGAGCAAAGCCTGTGTGATATTCAAATACAAACTAATGCTGCCGTCTTTTTTAAAAAATTTTTTTTACTGTAATTTGAAAAAAAAAAAAAAAATTATAGGAAAATAATAGGACTATTATTAATCTTAGAATGATTTGGGTGATTCTGTTCGAAAGTGCATCTGTACGGAAAATTAACAACGTCATGCTCTTGTTTGTTTATTACTTGCCATGTGAGTTTTAAGGCTATATTGCCATTGTATTAAAATCAATTAACTAACTAAATAAATACATTAATTCATTAATTTTGTTCATTTGTGATGATTATTAAATACAGAAATTACAATATAAGCCATTTGAATAATGATATGATAATTTAAACCAAAAAAAGGATTAATGTTAAATTTTATATATTACGATGTTAATTTATAACAAATAAATATATATATATATATATTATTTGTGATGATTATTAAATACCGAAATTAATAAACAAGCTATTGTAATAATGATATTATACTGCAAACCAAAAGAATTATAAAACACAAATAGGTAATAAATCAATTATATATATATATATATATATATATATATAGCCATATTGCAATGAAAATTATAAATGAAGAATGCAAAAAAATTAAATAACAAATTATTTGTTAATATTATTGAACATAGTTCCCTTTCAGTCGGTCACTCCGAGTCACGTCGGTGACCGACGTATAGGAATCTCGCTTCGAGATGGCAAATCTACTCTGCTTGTATACAAACACGCCAATGAATTGGCATATGCTGATTA
>JAUCMU010000030.1:3741128-3768441 GCA_032275025.1 Enteromius treurensis
TCTGTGATAATCCACGGCCGAAGCACAGCTATGCTGATATACAGCCATATATCGCATCTACTAGTGTGATATTGCTAATATCTGCCCAAAGATTATTTGCTAGCTGCTAACATGTCAGAGGATTTGAAAGGATAAGTGCCTATTAAATGCTTTCTAATGAGATTTTATAAAGTCAGTAGATATCACAATATCACACCAGTAGATGCGATATATGGCTGTATATCAGCATAGCTGTGCTTCGGCCGTAGATTATCACAGAGTGCCAATATAAAGCCATATCGTATGGCTACGAATGTGATATTGCAATTATACAACAGTTCATAACAACAGCTGCTGATACCCTGGAACTCATGGCTGATGCACAATTACAAATAGATGTTATCTTTATTATAGTGTGGAAAAGGTTACACTTTATTTTAAATATATGAATGACATGTACTTATTGTAGCAATTACAGTACATTATGCCTGATTTACCAAGCATAACCAAACCCTAAGCTTAAACCTACACGAGTAAGTGCATGTAGTTATTATTATTATTTCACTTATTTGTAAAGCTGCACTGTACAATGACACAACAAAATATAGTGGAACCCAGAAAATCCCTTCATTTTAGCACAGTGAATTATGGCAAGCTTTTCTTATTCTGCACCATGCATCTGGGTATACATGTTGTGTTTATCAAAGAAATAGAAGACATTGTGTGCAATCATCTCTTTTTTCAAAAAAGGTCTATTGCATTAATTGCATTTTTCTAACAAGTCACAATCTATTAAACAATCGGGCAATTAAACTTTATTTATCTCTCATATTTTATACACAATGGTAGTTCAATGTTTATACTAAAACAAAAAAAAGTTTAAGTAATAATTTAATAATCACAAAACATTAGCAGTAAAAACAGTAAACAGCAGTAAAAAAAAAAAAACTAAAAATGTGTCAAAAGTTTATTTAATATGTGTTGTCTGGATTCCTAAATAAAGCATTTGCACGGAAAATAATGGTTTTCTTTGAATATCTAAATGCAGCAGCACCTGGTCAAACTGAAAGGCAGGTGGCTCACTGTAAACAATGCCGTGTTGAGCACCTCCATAGAAATTTTAGCTGAAATACTGGAGAAATCTCTATCGTCTGCACTAGAGCTGGATGTGTTTGCTATGTTCTGTTGACCAGCTGAGGCCTTCCAGCTCATTCATTGCTCTCTTCACGTTTCTAACGCTCTTCAGCGAACCTGTCAGATATTTCAGGACTCGTTTACATTTGATGAACACACAATATCTTACGACCTGCCTAATAAAGTTAAAGTTTGTGCACCTAAAGTTTAACGTGCTTTCATCAGGTTTTTTTCTTTCCGGAAGCGAAGGTGATATTTGACTTTATTCCGATGCGCTTTGTGAAAGCCGAGGCTTTGATTGATTGGCTCGGCATGGTTTGTGTTTACATGGCATTCTCGGCTTCAAAGTTCGGTCTGTCCGATGCGATGCATCGCGTGCCAACGCTTGCCTCTCTGTTGTGGCATTTTGTACGGTGTTTGCGTCTGCCACCCTAACATTTCATCGCGATAGGCTTTCTTTGAAGTCATCGAAACGCTCCCACTCTCTGGCTGACCTTTTGAACCCATCGCTCCAAACGCGCCGTTCCCGAGCCACTTTAAATGTCACCTTACTTGTGCTCAAACATTGTTTATTTGCAGTCCCAGACATGCAACCCGATAACGCCACAAAAGAGTGGGTGCGAGACCTGCGCCGACGATTATATGTCAGGATCCTCATAGCTTTTCAGCAGCCCGAACTGTACAAAAGCGTCCTCGTTGAGAAACCCGGGCAAGGTCAGTGTGGATTAGCCACAGGTAACCCTATCAGTCCCCGCGCAATGCTTACAAAGACCACTGACACCGGCTGTCAACAGACTCTTTGGAGGGAACTCTATCTGCTCGGCCCGCCGTTATTGCACTACCTGGATGAGGATGGCTCGGGTAGCCTTTTCCAATCGTGCCTCCTTTTATTTGGCTCTGATTTAAGGTGATTCATTGGGCTCATCAATCGGGCCGTCTGGTGGAGACTCGTCCGGTGCATAATTCCTGTCGTTTGTGGCCGTTCTCTGCTCACATAGCTCTCTTTGTGCTCTCAGATGAATGAGACAGAAGCTTAATTCTACATGACATGGATTAGGTGTGTTCCCATAGGATCAGCGGCGAGAGCAAACACGGCGGAGCGAAGGAAAGTCGCGTTTCCACTTGCTCCTGTGTTTTGTTTTAAGAAGTGCTGGTGTTTGGGCTTGAGAGGGAATCTGTCAGCGACTGGCGTTTGTGTGTATATGGAGACCAGAACATCAAAGCACTATCAGCTTGACCATTACTCATAACACATGTGTGACCCTGGAGCACAAATCAAGTCATAAGGGTCCGTTTTGTGAAATTGAGATTTATACGTCATCTAAATGCTGAATATATAATCTTTCCATTGATGTATGGTTTGTTAGGATATGACAATAATTGAAAATCTGGAATCTGAGGGGGCAAAAAAAAAAAAAATAATAATCGCTTTTAAAGTTGTCCAAATGAAGTTCTTAGCAATGCCTATAAATAATAAAACATGACATTTTGATATATTTATCGTAGGAAATGTACTAAATATCTTCATGGAGGAACACAATCTTTAATTATTATCCTAAGGATTTTTGGCATATAAGAAGCATTCATAATTTTTACCATACAATTGGCTAAATCAGGCTTTTGTGACATAGTCTGATATAGTGAGAAATCAAAGAATCAAACTGAGCAAAAATATGCAATTTGCTGAAGATGCTGATATTTAAATGATCAAAAGAGATCACTCTAATCCTTCTAATGCAAATTAAGGAGATAAAATGACACTGTATGTTTGACACTGTATTATAGGTGAGATGTATCTGATCAAACACATAATGCAATGCTGATTGAGAGCTGAGGAAATAAAGGCTTGTGAGATGTTTTGGAGGAACAGTGAAGGTAAAGCTCCTCGAAAGATCCTGATAATCAGATTCTTGAAAATGATTGATGGAGAATCAAGTAAAGCTGATGCTTCAGTCCAGTAAAAGTTATACTGGAAATATGACCAAAAATATTCTGATGCTAACTTCATCAAAATCAGTCCAGATCTGAAAACACACGAGAAGCAGCAGCTGAAGCTGGACGTCTGTATGAATACACCAAACGAGCTTTTGGATAAACCATCTCTAAACTATCAATCAGACAACAGAAGACATGGTTTTCAGCAAACCAAGACAAGGTTTGACCATGTTGATGATTTGGAGGCCTTAGAAATGTGTGTATCGAATATGATACAGTAGGATAAAGACTAAGGAATAGGTAGTTAATGTTCAACCCCTAACAGGTCTGCATTACCTCATGTAGGAATTCGTACAGTTGGAGAGGATCTTTAACTTTACATATAATATACCTGAGCTGTGATTTAGTCACTGGTCTCTCACACTCTGAAACCTTTGGAGTTGGAGCTGTTGAGAAGATGCAAGAGTGTCATTCATCATGCCTTCAGATCTCTAGAGCTCAGCGTTTAACCTCTTGACAAATTGTCATTTTAATTGATTAAAGTCAGCTCAGCCAATGCAAGAGGGTTGTTTTAAACAACTTCACCACTGTATATCATAAAGTCAACGGTGTGCTCTCTCTGGCCCTGCAAATATTTAAAAATGATCACTCACAGTCTCCTCTCTCGTATAAATCCCTGAGTGGACAGTAACGATGAGCCGTCCAGTCATTACAGTCACTCAGAGGCAGAATTCAGGAGGACATTATCTAAAGAAAAGACACACATTTATAATGAATATGTTTTTTGTGTTTGTTTTAGGATGGATCTATTCAGTTATGAAAACATTAAATTACTTTGAAAATGATGATGACTATGCAATATATATATATATATATATATATATATATATATATATATATTATTAGATCAATACAAATGTATTTGAGAAGCAGAATTACTTTTTAAGAGAGAGAGTCTTGTTTAAAGGTGTAAATGTATCAAAATTATGTTAATACTTAAAACAAGGAAAAAAGGCTGTCAGTTAAGTCAGAAAAATAAACTTAATTAAAGGGAACACAAGATAATTTTTCCAACCCTTCTGGAAGAAATTCTGTTGTTTTCAATCTAAATTAATTGATTGTATGTTTGTTGTATTTTATTTTTGGAAAACAAGACAAAAAAACCAAGGCCAATTTTTTCCTGTGTAAAAATTATATATACTGTATAAACATCCACTATCAAAGCAGCAAGCAGAACACAATTTTATTGTCATGTGACAAACAAAACATTAAAACGATGAAACTTGCATAACAAAGGACCTTTATTTTGAAACATTAATCAAGTATGTGCGAAACCCCCCAAACAACAAATAAATAAAAGAAGTGACGGAACAGATTTGTCCCTTTCATGGACAAGCTCACGTGTCATTGGTTTATCATCGTGTGGACAGAAGTGATGGAGAAGAAGATGCTGCTCAGTTCCAGCACACAAAGAGACACACAGACACTGCTCGATGCATCCATATCCTGCTGATTTGTTCCTCCTGCGTTAAGAAACTAAAGCAGAGGAGAAGCTCTTGCTCTTTTACATCATGTTAAACAAGTCGAGGCTGTGTGCAGTGCTCCTGGAGCCGGAGCGCTGCTCTCCATCAGAGGCTGGAAGCCCCTCGCTGCCAAGCTCATGGAGAGCTGCTGATTAGAGGCCTTCCTCGGCCTTGCGGGGCCCATGGAGAAGAGCATCGAGACAGCGCTGTATCTACACACACACAAACTGCTTTCTGTGTCATGCTCATCTGCGCTCAGGTTTGCTCCGGTTCTGCTGCTTTCTGCGGTGTCTCTGGTGAAGATCTGACTCGCTGCGGAGATGTAGTGAAATAACAGCCAGGCTAGCCCCGGACACACAAACACTTGTCTCTTCTTTTTTAAGCTGTTTAAAGAGTTCAAGACCTCACTTCACTTTACCAGTAAGCAGAGGTTCTCTGATAACACAAACATACAGATTCACCACTCAGACAAGTCAAGAAGAACTGGTGAGAAGAACTTTGCCTTGCACCTTCTTTAATCTCAACATTTTATGAAGGGACTATAACTAAACTGGAAAAGAAAAAAAAAGGCTTTTTAAGTAGTTGCAATTCATTTATTTTAAGTATTACATTTTAATATATATATTTGTTTTTTGTATTGTAAATTTAAAGAGTAATTTTTTTTAGGTTTACTGCTGTATGTACAGTAGTTACATTTTAAACTAATAATTTAATGTAATGCACATTTAAACTGAATTGAGCTGGACCATGATATCACTGAGTTCAATAATGACATGTGTTTTTATCTTATCAACACTTTTCCTGTTTGATACTGTAAAGTGCTTTGACACAATCTGTACTGTTAAAAGCACTATATAAATTAAGGGTGCATACATGTTTTTGCACTGTGCTTATACATAAATGTCGTTCTGTAATTATATTTATAATTAGTCTATAATTGTGCTGTTGCTCCTACCTCTACTGGTTAACCTACACTGACCTAAATTAAACTAAACCACTAACCCTGTCTTTAACTGGATCCCAATCATTAACAATTTTGTAATCAACATGAGCACCCTAGTTAAGTTTTTTTTTTTTTTTTCACATAAGTGCATATTAGTTTAATACACTAAGTGGAACCAAATGATGAGTAGATAATAATAATAATATTAATAATTAAATAAATAATATTAATGTTATTTAGACAGAAAGCAAATATATTTAAATTTTATAATTATATTTTTCAAATGATATAATAGTTTTTTAATATATAGGAAACACAAAACAGTAAAATGTTTATTGTCTCATTACATTCAACTTGGAATAGCATGAATCAGCTTACATTTTCAATTCAAAATGGAAAGATTTGACAAACAAAAAATACTTGGCATCGCTGGATCAAAAAATATATAAAAATATATATTTCTAAATCAAGAATATCAGCTGTTTTGTCTATCTCTAAGTGCTGAGGAGACTGTGAGTCTGTGAGCCTGTACTCTGCAGTATATCTGTGACTGAGCATCACAGGGGCCTGGATCACCTCAGTGTTCCGTTACAGAGCTCCGACTGATGGGAACACAAGCAAACAAGATATCTTTACCTTCATATTTCTCAAATAGCCTATATAATAATACAGTTTAAGGACTGTGTTTCTTGCATCACCAACAGACAAACATGCACAATGAAGATAAACACACACACACTCTTCAAGATGTATGCACACACAAACACACAGCAGAATTGTATTTCACAGAAACAGCACTCGAAACCCTGTCAGCTGCCTGGCATTCACATTTCAGAGTTACGAATATGAAATCAATAATCATTTAGTCATAAGGGTAAATTAAGTAAAATAAGATCAAAGTGTACCCTTTGGCCATTGAAGTTGCTCTGAGTAATTTATCTCATCAGAAGGCAGTGCTGCTAATCCCTGCACCGCTCACTGCATTATCCTGGAGAAAACACAACTCCAGAAAATATGAAAAATCAATACTTGTTTCCTTCTATCCAAATCGATGGCATGGATCATAAATCTGACACTGTAAGGAGCCGTGTGTGTGTGTGTGTGTGTGTTTACTCTCAGTGTAATCAGCTATATTGAGCATAAGGACCCATATAATTACAGATTTTGTCAGTAAAACTTGATCAGTGGTCTAAAAGGCCAGTGAGTGAATGTTCTGTTGGGAAATCCAGCAGATTATGTTTACTGTTCATGAGCACAAAACTCACTCACTGCATACAGTGCTGCTCCTGCACAGGACGAATATAATCGTAATATCATAATCATCTGTTTTTAATTAAAGACATAAATTATTCATATATGTATATATATATATATAGTATAATATGTAAAATAGTCATTATTATTTATTTGGGCATGTATTATTTTAGCATTAAGATGCATGCTGATGCAATCATCTGAACTATGAGACTATTCACACTTTAGTTTCTTAACTATTTAACATGGGTATATTTTAATTCTGCATATTATAAAATAAAGTATTATTGTTATTATTATTTGTCTTTCATTTTCACATGAATTTTAGCATGACATAGCATATAATATATATATATATATATATATATATATATATTCTGTTTATTTTTGTGTGTACATTTGCATGCATAGCCTGTTTGTTTATTATGGTCGCGAGTCAGTAATTTCATGCAAACCTATTGTCAGTAAATTCCATAATTTCATGTTTTAAGGCTTCTGCTTGTGAGTTGGATAAATGCATTTCACTGATACGTAGCTGCAGTCTTGGGCTGAATCTCGTATAATTCCATCATGTTTGCTGGGCCTAAAATATCAAGAGGGTTTCTAGGTCTGGAAGTTAACCTAGTTAACCTACTGCCCCCTGCTGTGCGGCGCGCGCTCCTGAGTCCTCTGTGAGCAGCGGCGCCAAATTAATCTGTTTCCAGTCTTTACAAATTACTTTAACACAGAAATAAGAAAGAGGCTACAAACAGGACGGGATATTAGAATAAAATTAGACCTGTTATTCTTTCCTGAATGAGAAACAGCGGGTTGAAAATATGGAGACGTTTAAATATGGAATTAAATATGGAATCGCCTGTGCAACAAATGAAAATAATGCTTTGTCGTAATTCTATTTTTCCCCAGTACTACCGCCATAATTATATATAGCACGACAATAATTTATTTTTTCTTGAATTTTAATTGAATTGATATTTCAATTAATTTCCAAATATCATTGCTAATGTGTTTTTTTCTTTGTTGTATTTGAGCGCAATGCTAAAGGACTTTACGGACTGTAGTTGCATTTTTTTTTTTCATTCTAGAAAATTTAATTCCAGTAATTTAAATTTAAGCAACGGTATATCCTTAAAATAATAATAATAATAATTATTATTATTATTATTACCATAATGCAGTCGACAATTATTAGTGTTTTTCGAATACATTTTCCTCATAATCCGTTTTACATCTGATAGCCTATTAATTTGAAATTGTAGTAATAATAAAAAAAAATGTTCAAAGTCAAATAAGGATATTTTGCACATCTCTCTTCGCATGCAGTCGTTGTCACAGCCTTTATATATTTCAGTCATAATTTGCGGTGAGAGTTTTTGTGTTTTGGCGCCACGAACAGTGATGTGCTGAGGAAAATGATTCCTGCTGTATTAGTTCTAAATATATGTTCCAGGTATGTGGAGGACAAACTCGTGCTGTCAGGACGGAAGACCTCCTGCGATCAGAGAGCAGAAATATGAAGAGGACTCACACCTCCCACCGGCCTGAGCGCGCACTGCTGCTCGGAGCAGCCAGCAATTAGCCTTCGACTCTGAACAGAAACACTTCACATTACCACACACTTCCTAACTCTGCTACTGACTTCGGACGCTAAAACCCGCTCAGGAGAGAATCAACTGTATTTACTGCGATTCACTCTTACTGCGTTCGTGCAATACTGATCGTGTGTGCTATTAATAATAATAATGACTTTTTAAACTAAATAAAAACAATGCAGCTTGCATAATTTTTTGGGGGGAAATGTATTTGCATATTGCATGCATTTCATTTCCATGTTCTGCGCAGTAGCTTTAAGATAGTAAAAAAGAAAGAAAGAAAGAAAAACATTTTCTTAGGGACATCTAATTACAAATGTAATAAGGCAATTATATTTAGTAAGTCTAGTTCATGTAAAAGCAAATGTGAATGTAAATACACTGTTATGCCCCAGCAAACGCTTTACAGCCACAGCGTGATGTTTTTCTTTTTCTTTTTCTTTTTTTCTTTTTCTATTCTTTTTATACGTATAGAGGGAGAGAGATGACAAATGGGAGAATGGCATCATGTCATCCGTCCGCCGCCGAAATAAATCAAAAAGAAAGAAAAATGCCGCAGATAAACGACGGAAACGCCACGGAGAGGAGGACGCACGAGCGGCTTTCTGTGCGGGTTTTGTTCCGGAATCGCAAGCGAGGGGCGGAGACGGAATATTTAGATGAGCCGTGATTGACAGCTCCTGTTTCTCCAATGCTCTCAGAAACTCGCCTGCTCCTTCCAGCAACTCTTCACTCTCCACTCCGGAGCACTACAAACAAACGGACGCTAGGGGATCTTCATGACGGCACTCCGCTGATCGCTCTTTCTCTTTTGCGCATTTATTTATTTTCTTTTATTAGTTTATCCCTGCGCGCGCGGGTTAAATGCGCTGATTGCATCGATCATCCCTTTCTCTTCCCTGCCGCGTTCCTGTTCTGGAGAAGCTGAAATAATGTCCTATCCTCAGGGTTACCTCTACCAGCCCCCTGGCTCTCTGGCGCTCTACTCCTGTCCGCTGGCCGCCCCGAGGAGCGAGGAGCTGGCCCGGTCTTCGTCCGGTTCAGCGTTCAGCCCGTACCCCGGGTCTGCGGCGTTCACCGCCTCGGCCAGCGGATTCTCCAGCCCTCTGCCCTACTCCACAGATCCAGCCACGGGATTCCCGTCCTACATGGTAAACAGCGCTGAAGCCGTAACCGTTCACGTTCTTGATAGGAATGCATGAATATTGCATGATAGGATGGTTATAGTTTTGGTTGCGGGTTCGGGAGTTGCGTGCGCGCGCGTCTGCGTGTGTGTGTTTCAAAGGGAAGCTCGAGAGGGTCATGAATACAAATGCAGCCCGGGTGCAAAAAGCAGCTGGTTGTGACCTAAAAGTTATTTAGTTCGGCGATAAAGTCGCGAATAAAATCGACAGCCTTAAATGCGCGCTTATTTAGTTGAAACAATAACAGCGCGTCTAAATACGCCTCGGAATTCCTTCAGGCCCACTTTTACAATTTACTTCTGCACGGCCTTGTATTTAATCAACAGCTCAAATTAGTGGTGGTGATATTTAACAATTATTTTATTATTAATTACAAATGTGTGCAATTGCACAGTATATTTTTGAGATGAGATTCGGAAGGATGTGTGGTTAAATAGGCGTTATTTAATCGGCAATTGATGAATTGCAATGCTAATGACATGGCACATGAAAGCGGGTAAAAACGGTCCATATCCAGTGGTTTTCTAATAGGATTTGTAATGCTGCGCTTCACTGATATGCTTCTGACACTGAAAGAGCACTGGGAAAGTCAGCCTGGTGATTATGCAAAATGGCTGCAATTACCCATTATCTGTTATCCACCCCAGTCCCATGTAATTGTGCATTCTGATAATTGCATGAAGGATTAATCACTGTTTATTGGCTTAATTATTATTAGTATTATATTTTTGGTTACACTTTATAATAGCATGCATTAATAACATTAACGTTGCATAATTCAGAATAGATTATTAGTTCGTGTGCGTTCATAAAGCGTTGATTTATTGTGTTTAATTTGCGCTGTATTTATTCTATGTCGTAGAAAAATAAATAAATAAAAATTTAAAATAGCTGCACCCAAAATAAACAACAAGATAGATGACTGACATAAACTGTTGTTTTTGAAGGGCTCTCCGTATGACGCGCACACCACGGGAATGGCAGGAGCCATCAGTTATCACCCGTACGGGAGCCCCGGTTACCCTTACCAGCTCAATGACCCCGCTTACCGGAAAAACGCCACGCGGGACGCGACGGCGACGCTCAAAGCGTGGCTCCAGGAGCACAGGAAAAACCCTTATCCCACGAAAGGAGAAAAGATCATGCTGGCCATCATCACGAAGATGACCCTCACTCAAGTGTCCACCTGGTTCGCCAACGCCAGGAGAAGACTCAAGAAGGAGAACAAGATGACATGGGCACCACGGAATAAAAGCGAGGACGAGGACGAGGACGACGGCGATGGGGAGAGAAAAGACGAGCGCACGGATAAAAACATGGACAACAGTGAAGCGTCTGCTGAGGACGAAGGTGCACTTTTATTATAATTATTACTATGTGCTAATTTAATTGAAATTATTTACGGTTGAGAAAAAGGTAAAAAGTACAATGCATATAAACTATTTAACATTTAAATAATGTAGCTCTATTCATTATATGTGACCATGGACCACAAAACCAGTCACAAGTAGCGCCGGGGTATGTGTAGCGATATTTATATAGCATTGTGTGGGTAAAAATGACCGACCGTTCTTTAATGTCAAAAAAAAAAAAAGAAAAAAAGAAAGATAGACCTACAGAATTTTAAATAGAAATCATGTTCCGTGAAGAAATAAATTTCTTACCGTGAAAATATCATACAATACATTGCTAAAAACTTCATTTGGGCAATTTAGGATTTTCTCAGTATTTAGATTTATTTACTCTTTTTGTTTTTGCACTCTCAGATTCCAGATTTTCAAATAGGTGCATTTCATCTAAATATTGTTCTATCTTAACAAGCCATGCAACAATGGAAAGCTTATTTATTTAGCTTTCAGATTCCATCAGTCATAAATGGTTTTATGGTCCAGGGTCATATATAATAGGAACATTTAAGACATCCGCGTCGTAATGCAGTGTCAAGGGAAGTTCAGCAGAGCTTTCGCCGAGTTTTGACAGCAGTAACTCAGCAGTGTGGTTTGTGTCCGCAGGCATCAGTTTGCACGTCGATGCCCTGACAGACCACTCGTGCTCGGTGGAATCTGACGGCGAGAAGGTCACGTGCAGAACCGGCGACCGGGTTTGTGATTCTGGAGCCGATAGCAAGGACAAATGCGACGCGAGTGATGTGGACACGGTCCGCGAGGACAGGCAGAGAGGCCAGTCACCCAAGCCGCTGACCTCCTCTCCCCTGACCGCGGTGGAGGCCCCTCTCTTGACCCATCATCACCGAGAGGACACCCGGAACGGCACCAATAAAACATGCCTGGACGGTCAAAACCAAAGCGTCAAGCCAAAGCTCTGGTCATTAGCCGAGATCGCCACTTCGGACCCAAAGCAGCAGCAGAACTGTCCCCCAGGGGTTGGCCTTTTGACCTCCACGGCGTCCAGCGCGTCTCCGGCGGGCGCAGTGTACCCAGCCAGCTCCATATTAGGAAGGCCGCTTTATTACACCTCGCCGTTTTACAGTAATTACACAAACTATGGCAACTTCAGCCCTCTGCAGAGCCAAGGGATACTGCGCTACAATTCAGCTGGAGAGGGACTCCTGCACAAACAGAGCGGCGAGGCTCTACTTAAGACCAATCCAAACCAGACCGAACAGCATTTCAGGGCCTCCAACGCAGAATCCAAAAAAGGTGCGTAAAGGGTGCGTATATATCTCAGCCAGCGCGTTATTAAACCGATTACAGTAAATATATTAAATCAAGGTGAGGCACAATAATCGCGCATGTTGATGTTTTTGAATCATCGCATGTTTTAAGTTATTTTATTCTTTGATTGTGACATTTATTATTATTATTAGCACTATTTTTTCTCATCATCGGACGCTAGCGTTCAGTCTACATTAGCTACATTAAATCTCTGAGGTGTCATGACGCTGTAGTTGCCCTTTACTAAAGCGGGTGTGTATTTTCTGCAGACCCCACCGAGGTTTTCACAGTAAGATCCCAGTCATACCTGTCGAGTTAAAGACGAGGAAGATCTTTCAAGTAAGTCGCTTATAAAAGCATTTAAGTGCAGGTTTGTGACAGCACTGGATGTTTCCAGAGGCCACCTCCTCATATTTGATTAGTCCTATTATTTTTTTATTTTTTTTCAACTAATATATGCTGTTGAGTATGACTGCATGAGGTCTGATTTATGGTTGTGTAGATTAAGTGTGGATTTTTACAGTTCATGCAGTAGTTGTGTGCATTATTTCTCTTTTGGAAACTCGACTGATGTAGGTTTTGTTTCCTTGGTTCACAGGTAGGTGTCACAATTGCTTTGAACAAAGCGAACAAGCCATCACCTCTCTCTCTCTCTCTCTCTCTCTCTCTCTCTCTCTCTCTCTCCAAGCTGTTTTAAACTAACATTTGCTCTTACGCGGATCCTTTTGTGTGCCACCGTACACCCACGGACTACAGAGCACCTGCCTATAGAACAATAACACGTGCGATTACGGGGAAGAAAAGAAAAATGTGTAAGGCACAGTAGCCAGTCTGGCGTGGATGAACTGTTGATCACTGATCGATTGATTGATTGACTGATTGAAGTACTTTATCCCAACATATGTGACTTTTCGACGAGGAGACTTATTTCTCAGGATCCCTATAGTAGCTTCATTGCCACCAGTTGTACACACGCGCGTGGACATTCTCGACCTTCTGTCAGGCTTGATGTGCTAGAGGTGTGAAGTGTAAACAAGAACTCGGGACTGGTATAAACTTGACTAAGAGTGGAATACATTTGATATTTATTTTTGTAATGCCTATAATTTATGCAAGTTGTATTGCAATGGTAAATGAACATTGTTTTGTAAATAAATTATGATTGGTTTTTATTTAAAAAGCCGAAGTTACACAATGTTGTTAACAAGGAGACTTTTACTAATTTATATCTCTGATTGTAAATAAAACGCGCTAGTCTGCACTGGCACCATTTGGACTGCCCTGTTTTTCAAGACCTACTGATATTCTCATTCTTTCACACGCTATCCTGATTTATATGTGTCGGATTTTAGCGTAATAGACAAACACATACCGGCTACTCAGATCATAAAAAAATGCGTCAAATTATACGGCGCCGTTTACAAATGACACGTTTCAAACTCTGTTTTTATCTCTACAAAAGTGCATTTAAAATCTCTAGCGTGCGTGCATGTGAAGCGTGGATGTTGAATGTGATCTTGATGGCAGTGAATAATAGAGGCTGCTTATAATCCAGGCCTTCATCTATTTTTCAGCGTGATGAATACAGGGCTGGAAAGGAAGCGTTATGAGCTCCCGGCGGGGTTTTAAGATGGTCAGTCGGGCTTCATTATAGACCGATATTGAACGATCCATAAAATCGTGTATAAACATCTGCCAGCTCCAATGGGGCCCTGCGCGCTCCTGCAGTGACGTCTCTCTTATATACGGGCCACCCCGGTAACATTTTAAAGGCGTTAGTTAAACAGATCACTGTTAACCTCAACGCCCTTTCGATACGGCTATTAAACGATGTGCTGTACTCTTTAATATAAAGACTGCATAAATAAAGATATTAGCTAATAATAATAATAATAACGCGATATAAAATATAATTGTTATTAGGCCTATTATTATATTAGCCAGACATCTAATTGTAAATATAGATTTCTAGAGACTAACGTTTAAATAAACATTGTACATATTTGCTTGCGTTTAATTCCGAAGTTAAATCGAAATCAATTCTGTGATGGGTTCCGTCGCTTTTCTCGATAATACACTGGCTGATGCTGTCATCTGTGTTGCGCTTGGCTCATATATCGGCATGCACGAAAGGCTTCTTCATTATTAGAGGTGAATTATTGAAATTCAGCCTTTAATCTCAGGTGGGCTCCCGGGGGGATCGACCAGTGTTGTCAAAATGGCACCACAGGCGGTTTCCATTCATACTCCCTTCAAATGTCAACATTTGTTCTCAATAAAAAGAGTTATTGTTTCTGTAAAACAGCCTTTGAAAACATCAAAGGAGTGCAGTCACCTCTGTTAGATTGGGATCAGGTAAAGGTGAAGCGAAGGAGCGCGACAAGTCTGTTATTTGCGGCGCTGAGGATAAGCACATTTATTTATCCATTAAGCAAATTCGAGCCAATATCTCAGCTACTGCTTTGAACTAATTTTAAATGCATTATTTGACAACCTCGGCACAGATTTCAGCTTCATAAATTGCTCGTCTGTTCGTTTACGAGTAGCGTTTGTTATTTATAATAAAAAATAAAAGGAAGATCGCATCGGTCTTTTAACGCGGTTAATAGGGTTTGTTAATAACAAGCAAGATATGCAAAACGAAAAGATGTTTGATAGTTACTTTCTGAAAACTGTCTAAGCGTTTTTCTGGGTGTTTGTGCAACGCATATGCTGATCCCACATAGTTCAGTGAATCCAAGTGGAGAGGGCAAGCACTTTAACACACTCTCTGAGAGCAGCTTCTAATGGCCTCCCTCTATTCTGCACCGTTTATCTTTACAACTTTAATCTACCATTAGAGTCAGGCCGTAAATAACATTCCAGGTCAGGAAAGGAGAGAAAAAGTATTAACAAATCGAGTACATGTGGATTTAATAAGATACATCAAAGTCTCCGAGGCTCTAAATTGAGTCCTGGGTCGGTTCTTCCATAAAGGTGTCACGGAAGATGTCCTCCCATTAGACTGATCAAGGCACGAGAAAGAGTTTGTCCACACCGACCCTAAATAAGAGCATTAGAGCCGTTCCTGACAAATACAGTAGATCTCATCTACAGCCAGAGGATTTGTTTTTCAGGGAAGTTGTTCTGGTACTGCTGTTTGTTGTGCGAAATTTTATCTCTACATTTTGTTTTTAGTTGTTAACACGTATAGGTACAAGTTTATGATTTTGTTCATATTTCAGCTGAAAAAATAAAACGCGCTTTTGGAAAGTAGGCTATTTAATTTTTTTTTCTTCCCTGGGTGGATATCTGTTACTCTGTAGAGAAGCATTTTTGTGAATGATCAACGAGGGCTAATTTAACCTAAATAGTGGCAAAATGACAAAGAAAGCAACGAGTGAAGAAAGACAAATATTGGTGGAGAGTTTAATAAGGGTGTGGATGGTTCTGATAACGCTGTAGATGAGAGCAGGTCGAGGGAATGCTATTCTTTAATATGTCACTGTTTGCACTAATAAGAGAGGTAACTAAATATCATTAAATATCGACTCTGGCACGCCCAACTAATTGTATATGTATTGCAAGCACTGAAAGATAGCACCCAGAAATCAAAGCAAATATAGAATATGTTAAAGCTAGATGTATTCACATGCAAAATTAATACAAAGACGTGCTGTAAAAATGTGTGTGTGTAGGTTTATTTTGAATGCATGCTCGCATTATTTTATTATTTAGGATATTTGGCGTTTTTAGGTGTTTTTAGTCTTATAAAAAAATGCACAAGATGACTCCGATGCATGAAATGATGTAATGCGTTATTGGTGTTCTGCAGTGTGTGTGTCTCAGCTTGGCCTTGAACACAATTGCTGTTTGTTCCTCACACAGGTATCATATTTACCGATCCCGTGATCTGATGTGATCTCATCTGATCTCTCGCGTCACACGGTTCTCTCTGTTAACACTGGGATATAATTCAAGAAAAATGGCCGCGCTAATGAGCCCGCGCTCACGAAGCGAGGTAAACATCGCGTGCCCCTTAGCGACTCGGGCTAAAGTTTAAAATAAGACACACGTTCTCTTCGCGTTTCTGTTTCCATCTGTGGCTGTCTTCGCGTTGCATATTACATTTCGGTCATGCCTACAGACAAACACAGTAACCCCTACAGTGTTGCCAACTTATTCCAATGGAAAGTAGCTAAAGCCAGCTTGAAAAGTCCTAGATGACGTCAATTAGCATATTCATGACGCCATTGCATTGCCTTTTACATGTGTCTGCCTCTCACATAGTGTATTTTCATGCAGACAAAACCGTTTTCAATATTTATAGTCTGAAAAGTCACTAAATCTAGCTACAAAGTGGCTAGGTTGGCAACGCTGATCCCCCAAAGAGCCACAGCGGCCATTAGCCCGGCGAGGCCACTGAATGAAGTTCCACTGGCATCTAGCTAATTAAAATTCTGTTTAGCGGCCCAGGCCGGAATGCTAATCGGCTAGTTGGCCTTAACTCGCAGTTCGTCGACTAAAGAGCGAGACGGGGGCAGCTTTTTCAGGTTTTAGAGGGCCTTGTTCAGCTGATAGCATCTGCTCCGGCCCAGCCCGGGGTCAGGCCAGAGCTCGCCGCTTAGTCATTAGCTCAAATTACTCTGCTAGTTTCTCTCAAGTTGTGAAGGGCTCAGGCTCTAGATCTCCCCCGGCTGCTGCCCGGCTGCTTGTGGCTCCCTTGGAAGCCAATACTCTCCTAGGGGATCAGGGCGGCATTAACCCTCTATCCCCTCCCTCGGAGAGTTCACCGATGCCCGCGCTTCCCCCGGACAAATATAGCAGCCCCGAACTAATGCAACTGGAAGTGCAGGATCTATCGGGTAGCATCTCGCCAGCCAAATCCCGGCAGGACCCTTGACCCTTTGAAGTTCTCTGTGAGTTTGCTTACTCAGAAGTTTACACCGGGTTTCGACAAGAGGAGGCGGCCTGCCATTCTTTGAAAGTGGGAACTGTGAATCGCCTCTGATAGCACAGGTACATTACAGAGACGTCTGCATTTACAGTACATCTGGAGCGTTTGCTTATCTGCAATGCGTCTGTAGGACGTTTCCTAACATCAAATAGTCATTTGTGGCCTTAGACCACAAAACCAGTAATAAAAGCAATTTTTTAAAATTGATATATATATATATATATATATAATTATACATCACCTGAAAGCTGAACAAGTAAGCTATTCATTGTTAGGATACAACAATATTTGGCTTAGATATTTGAACAGTTGCAGTATACAAAATCACTTTATGGAGCATCATCTTTACTTAAAATACTAATGATTTTAGGCATAGCATTAAAGGTGACAATTTTGACACATAACTAGGATTGGGTATCGTTTAGGGTTTTTTCGAAACCGGTGCCAAATCGATACTTTTAAAACGGTTCTAAAAATAACTGCACACTATGAATCATTAGTTAAGCATTAGAAAACGGTCGGTTCATCCCTTATAAAGCACTGTTCCAACATTAATAGTCATTAGTCAGCAGTTTATAAATACAGCTGTAAATGCCAGCCATTTCTTGATTTATAATCATATCCAAATGAGATTTAAAGAACAGAACAAATAAAAACAACACAGAGGGATCCAGAACTATTCATTTCAATATGCAAATAAATATGAAACGGTACAACTGTTCACTTGAATGATTTATAATGAAATTGCATTAAAGGTTTAAAAAGTTTAAAAAGTCTATCAATAAAGTATCTGAAAAAAAGGTTTACTCTATGAACAATACATCAAATTACATGAAATAAACGACAATCAATAATAAATGAATAAATAAAATAGGCTTATGAAATAATAACTAACATATAGTCCAATGCCATGTCTCAAGTCAAGTGAATGAATCATCTTATCACAGGCATCCAATACTGACTTCCGAAAAAGGGTAATAACCAATGACATTTGAGATTACAACTAAAACAGCAAGCCCCGCCCCACGACTGACAAAAATAAGCATGTTTGCGCAAACAGGGGAGAGAAGAAGATCTAGCGCAAGAATAATCGCGTGCAGATGACATATCATGCGCGCGCGGGGTTTGAAATGAGCTCGCGGGCTCCCGTTTCTTCGCACGTAGATCTGTTTTCCTCTGGCGGGAATGATTTACAGCGCGCACCAGCATCAGTGGTGCGCTCGCTTATTAAATGGCATAGATTTGGCCCCATTGATTTGTTGGGTTTTTCGTTCAGGCACGGCACCGAAATGAGGTAACCCTACTCATAACATGCACTGTAAAAAATGACTGATTTTAACAGTAAAAAAGTGAAAATTCTACCGTAAAAACCTGTTAAATGAGTAATGGTAAATTCCTGTATTTTTTTTTTTTTCATATTTCAGTTTAATGAGTCTCATCATGATGCTTTGGTTCATCATGTGACTTTCTCATCATCACCTGCATTTGGTGCTTATCAGTGTATTTCAAATCTACAAAACAGATTCAGTGCTTTAATAGCTTGATATATTAACATTGTATCAGTTAATGAAATGACAATGTTTAACTGTTCATTTAAAATAAAACCGAAAAGCCTAAAATGTTGTTACCACACTTTTTACGAATTCCAGCAACCACAGTTGCCAGTTTTTTTTTTACCATAAATGTTACAAATTTATTATTATTATTTTTTTTTACAGTATTTGCTACTGCTACAGATATACCTGCGCTAATTATGGCGGGTTTTGAGCTCCAGGGTCACAATTTTTAGATTTCTCTAAGATGTTCATGATTTAGAATGTATTCTAAACTGGCTTCTGTCAGATGGTTGCACACAGTAGATGCTTCCCAGATCAAGCAATCTTTTACAGACATCTTACAGACGTACCTGTGCTATCTGGGCCCTGTTCCACCAAAGTCCTCAGCTAGACGGGGCGCTCCTGTCTCATGTGTCCTGCCGTAAGATGTGAACGTACGCACACATTCCTTGAAAAGCATTACATCTTGATTTTCCCACACAAAATCTCTCTCTCGTCGTCTTTTTTCACCCTCCACCCTTTCTGTGTAATTACTCACTGAAGGTTATTGCTGCAGGATGCAAACTAATTAACGTGTGAGTTTGAGATGAAGGAATCAAAACCAGTTTTGCTGCAGGACCCAGATTTAGCATTAGACTTCAAGTGACCCAACATGGTTTAAAAGTAACAAACATTCATTAAAATGTGTGCGAGCACAACAATGCAGAAATCCCGGGGTTTCAGCGAGATGGTTCAAAATGACAAGTTTTGATGCTTTTAATTACATTTAGACGATCAGAGATATCTGATACACATTGTTCAAATGAATAAATTACTGACATTGTAAACAATGCAAAGCTAACTTAAAACTGGCAAATCCTCCTTTAATTTATACACAAATGCATTAGCACAATGAAATACGATTCTTTTGGCATGACAGCCTGAAATGACACTGAATAGCTGGAAACACATGAACGGCAGCAGACAGAACAACGCTGAGAGAAATGCTGTGAAGAGCGGTTCTCAGTTGTGTGTTTCACGCCTTCGGAAACAATAATTCACAGCACAAAACACACTGTGGCTGACACAAACCATGTTTATTTGTGTTGCCAGTGAAGCCAAATTTAATATGGATCATATTTTCTTGCACAGTGTTTGTGGTTATTGAGGATGAAGGCGTGTCACAACCTGTCCAACTTGTTACAGTTTTTGTAATGTAATTCCAACTAACTGTGCATGATTATACGTTTAGGAATGTTTTATTTGTTGGATTCCACCAGCACAATAAATAATGACAGGCCGTGCTTCACCTCCCTGAATTGTTTCTCTCTCGAATGCTTGGAATCAGAATCAAGTATTTCAGAGATCTGGTTTGTAATCATTTGTTACGCACCCCCCTTCCACATGCAAATAACCATTCATTTGCCTAGACATCATCATAAATCTATGGAACGACCAGCTTTCACATGCATGCTGTTTGTGGGCAGCACAATTCTGTAGAGTTTCATAGCATGCAAATCCTTACAACATTTCAAGATTTACTGGCATTTTGACATGCATCAGCATTTGATTTTCTGAGCTCTCCAGTGAAACCAGTAGTCCCAGTGATGAAATCCTGCTGTCATGAGGATGTCCTGATGATGAAGGAGTGCTGTGACACAGATCTGCAGGTGGATGAGCACAAGCACACGACACGCTTTCTCTTTCACTTCTGCTGCAAGGTGTTTAAAGCGAGCATGACAGAGCTTCATACCTTTTCCTCCCGCGTCCTCCCTCGAGTTGAGTTTGCCAGATTTTCTTGTTAAATGCTATCTGTCAGGTTTATCAGCTAATTAGCAGCGGCTGCCTTTAAAGCGCTCCTCTGTCTTCCCCTGCCTGTCGCCTGTTTTGAAGAGAGTTTATTAGAGTGTTCAACAATGTCTAGGGAAAGCAGAGACACAGGAGAAACTCTCCGAGCTCTTTAATGTGACGCTGAATCAACATCCGCCGTTGTGCAGCAAGACTACAAACTCATCACCTGGAGAAGCCAACTGCATTGTGATTCATGTTTGTCAAACTCCACGACGGAGGATGCACACAAGCAGCAGTGAACAGATTTCAAACACTTCAAATGTAGAAGAAAAGAAGGCAAGGACGCGAGGGTTATGCACAAATTTACCTTAAAGCACAAAAGAGTTTATATACGCCACATTGCTTTTTTTCTGGTCTGCTTCTGTGATAAAGAACTGTAAAATTCTAACTCTTCCTAGGGAGGTTTTCCCTGCCGTTGTCATTTTTAGGTTGCTCAATGATTCTTTATTACTGTTTTGTGCAGAGCTGCTGCATGTGGAACAACGTTAATTGTGAAAATGCCAAAGAACTATTATTATTATTATTATTTATTTTTTTTTACCAGTGCTGCAGTGGTTGTTGACAATTTTATAAATTAATGTGAATTAAATATAAATAGCAATTTTAGAAAAAACAGCACTGCAGTGTTTTACGTTTATGCCATTATATATATATATATATATATATATATGGAGAGTACATTTGCAAAAAAAACAGATCCATACGTTTCAAACAATTTTCAAAAATCATGTTTTTTATTGTGCACTCCAATTAATTAAACAAATACATTTACAAACTAACTGATGAAATGTTTTTATTGTGTAAAAAGAATCATAATGATACTGATAAAGTTATTTTATGATGATAATAATAATAATTATTATTATTATTAGCTTATTGGCCCTTTTAATGACATCTAAACTGGAATTTTTGTTTTATAGATAATCATCTAAACAAAATGTTATGTTTCTCTGCTTAATATATTCATAATATTTATTTTAAGAAAGTGCTTTCCTGATATCATCTCTAGTCTAATGAAAAGTACATATTTTTTTCTTCCACAGTAGAATTGGGATTTTACCCTCATATTTTCTGGCTTCATCATATTTTGGTGTCCTTGGCGTTATAAAGAAGTAACTGTGCTAAGTAACTGTTTAACGCATGTTCTCCTCGTGTGACAAAGCGCTCATTTGCACAACAATAAACAAGTTGTTTTAGGTGAGCCGTAGCATGACTAACAGCTCGTCAAACAAAAACTGCGGGCAGACCTCCTGACATTTCAGAAAATGAAGAAAACAAGAACAGACATTGATCTTCTGTCCTCGCGAGCATCTATTTATACTTCGGTTAAGGTCAATTTGAAGACAAACGGCATGAAGATTGAGAAGCGGAGTGCCAACAACTGCAGCCTTGGCCTGTGTGAAAATATGTCTAACGGCGAGATCTGAAACAGTATACGGCCAAAATGCTTCCTCGACATGCTCTGGGACTGTATTTTCACTCATTATTTAGCATATTTCCGCAGTGGAAATGTCAAGAGTTCAGCCTCAGCTCTTTTCCTCAAACACCCTCTAAAGCTGATATAATTCAAAGCCGAGAAGCTTGAAACAGCTGAAAAGTATGAAAAGTAGTGTTGACCTTGGTCTGTTGCAGTTGGCTGCGCAGGCGCGCTTACACTAGCTACATGAATCAGCACTTACTCCCTTCTTATTGTCTCGCGAACATTATTCTCAATTACTTTCGACGTGTCTGTGAGAAAAGTATCAAGAGACCGTCTTTAAGTATGTTATTAAGTTATCCAAAATGAAAAGTGATTAGAGAGTGCAACCAAAGTACAAGATACAAGGAGGCAAATGATAGGATTAGAAAACGATGAACCACTTCAAAAAGGTTAATCTGCATATCTCATTAAGGATACACTAGTTTTAAGTCCACTAATAACAATAATGGCGTTGAAAAATGTGCAGACGAATTCCCTGCGAAGCTCTCCACTTTTATACAGAGTTATTAACCGAGGGTTTTTTCTCTTAAGCGCATTTAAAGGCACGATTAATTGCCACAGATGCGAGGACCAAAGCAGCTGCTGTGTTGCCTTTGTAATGCATTATGGGAAGAAATAAAATGGTTCTCCAGGGGTAGCGTTGCCTGCTCTTTTCTTTGTTTGTTTGTCATATTTTCATATTTTCGCAGTGCAACCATGCAATAAACCTTCAGCTGTGCTTTTGATGAATCGCACGAAAAGGAGTGATTCATCAGTCGTTAACAAAGTGAAGAGGAAAGAAAACTGTTGGCTGTAAATTACCAGAGGTCTGAGATCAGATTCATGTGGTAACACATACACACGCGCATATCAGTCAAAACCAAAGAAATGGGAGAGAGCTGTTTTTATCTGCACTAGACTTTAGACCTGGTTCAATTAAACAGGAATACAACATTAAAAAGCTCACGCAACTGAACTATAACTGTTTTCTCAAATGATTGGTAGACCATAACGACAGCTGCTTTTGAACTTCATTCAAAAAAGAGCAGAGGCGAAAGGTCATCCTCCCAATACTGATGTTTATGCTGGAAAATGGTTAGGTAAGAGATCTCATCTGCACTGTTTTCACTTTGAAAATAGGTCGTTTGGACCAGGACTGGGAAACGTGAATGGTTTAGCTGATTTATGCTCTCATGAGTCTTTCTGTGCTAGGAATGAGGTTGAAAGCAGTATTGCCCCTGCTGGCAGAACCTGTAACTACACTAACTGATCCTCTACTCACAGATATTCAAATAATTCTCTATGCTCTGACACCAAACAGTGAGCAACTAAATTAGGAGTATTTACTCAAAATGTAAATAGATCTACAGTGCAAGGGTCACCTTTGAGCTGAAATATTTACTTGTCGTATTCCTGAGATCTACAGCTAATATTTTAATAATTGAACAACACTTTTACACTTTTTCTCTGATGTTGCTTATAGGAACAGTTCACACCAAAAACTGAAATGTTGTCACCCTACAGGCCATCCAAGATGTAGTGTGTTTCTTCATCACATCTGGAGAAATGTGTCTCAGTAATGGATGTGAATGGGTGCTGTCAGAATGAGAGTCTGACAAAAACATCACAATAATCCACAGCAAACCAGTCCACCAGTTAAGATCTTAAGGAGACAAAAGATCAAACTAATCCAGCAGCATTAAGATGATTAGAACTAAAATATGAGTCCATAATCCACAATGACTCTTGCTCAATCTCCTGTTGTTTCTCACATCAAAATCCAGTCACATATTAGTTTAGAGCTGCTTGATCTGTGCAGATTTCTCTCCTGAATCAGACCGGAACACTTTTCACTGGAGGAAGAGTTATTATGGATTATATTTTAATTAAAAATGTCTTGAGGGATTTGTTTCATCATTAAGTACAAACACGCAGACACGCTACTTGAGGGACTATTTTGACATGGATTTAATTTTATCAAGTACATATTTTAACACTGTACTTAATGCCTTATATAATGCGTTATAAAAGTAGTTTGAATGTGTTGATTGTACAGTGCATTATAAGATGCATTACATACCACAATCTCATGAATAAACCACAGTTAACACTTATCAATTCATTGTTACACTACGCATTTTATAATTATTTATTACAAAATACAACATATTACACATTAGGAATAATCATAATGCACTATACCCTTAATTAACCCATGTATAATGCCTTATTAAAGACTTTAAGTAAAGTGTTCACATAAATTGACACTATTTGATAAGATGCATTTAAAATGTAAATATCCGCTTTCAAAGGCGAAAGTTGAATTCGAGCCACCTGGCAATTGCACAGGGTTTCTGAAGGTCAGAATGAAAACAAGTGCTATTATTTATCATGCATGTGCATTTTTGCTGTTATTTATTATGCACATGCATTTTTACGGATGTGCAAGAAAACGTTTTTCCTTCAAATGTTTCATGGCGATTGGAGGTTAACACAGTGGGGTGTTTGTCCGATCCCTGCCCCGTCCCACAAATGAAAAGTCAAGCCTCTGGGGCTGAGATCGGCAGTACCCTCCTCTTCTATAAATAAGGATCCACCCATCTGTGGCCTGCCAGAGTCTGAAGCTGTTTATGGTGGCATCTCTCGCATGCCTTTCAAGCCCATCCGCACTCAGCCAAGTCACACAGGAATATTAGTCCTTTCTCATCTAATCAGTCCATCCTTATGCCCAAGACTTCAATTCATTAGAAGCACTCAGCGATGCAGGCCAGCTGTTTCCCGCCGCTTGGCTGAGAACGAGGTGAGGAGAGACAGGCAACCCAATCCAAAGCTGCGCTCCATACGCAGCGCTTTCAAGATTTCTATTAGAGCTGTGGAGTCAGGCTGCTGTGTACACTAATTCAATCAGGTCCGTGCAGACCCACGCGTCTGCGGCTCTGACACGGACGGGCCAGGAGAAAGGAGGGATGAGTCTGCTTCTTCTTTTAGAAGTGATAAGTTGCAATGGCCGTCTGCGTGAGGAATGCGCAGACACATTAAGCTGGATATCAGAGCGGGGAGATTACGAGATGTATTGTGTCTGATCTGGACAGAAGTGTTCCACTCTCAAAGGGAGGAGGGGAAGTAGTTTAGGGGGATCGAGAGGCAGCCATATATCTGCATGCGCTTGCTGAACGTGCCTGATAAAATATTGACTCGGCCATAATCTGGCGAGCTCCAAATAAAGGCCGATCGCTGATGATGCGGCCGCGTGGAGTGTGTACGTGACAGCACTTTCTTTAGAGAAAGGACACTCTGCTAGGGGAAAAACAGGCAGCAAAAGTACAGATTTTATACCGTTAATATAGTTCACCTAAAAATGAGCATTTCTCGATTGCTTACTCACCTCCAGGCCATCCAAGCGTTATTCAGTCAAAGAGAGATGAAGGCTTTTGAGGAAAGCATTCCAGGATTCCAGGAAATCTACTCACTGTATGACATTTTTAGGGTCCAGAATCAAAGTAATCCACAAGAGCACAATCAAGGGGTCTTCACTAGCAAAACTATCGGTCTACCCAGATAATATATCCACCTTTTTACAGAACAATTGACATGGCCATTTGTAAATTCTATGGGTCTGGCATTCCGTCTCGTCCACGTCTAGATATCACAGAACAGTTAGTTTTGCTACTTGATATTGAAAGGTGGGGAGTCTTATCATGCTATTTTAATGTATTATCTTAATTGTGAACACACTGCACTGGTTTGTAGTGCAAATAAAACATTAAAGAAGACCATTTTTTTGTCGGCTGGGGTTGTGTGGATAACCTACATAGAGATTCTGGACAATCAACAATCTATATTGAGACCAGTTCATTTACATTTGAGAAAAATCCAGCATTGTTTTCCTTGAATTTATTTATTTATTTTAATATTTTCATTGAAGTTTACTTATGGTAATACAGTTAATTGCACAAACAAACAATAAATAAATATGTGTAAAAATCATTCATTTTAACACTCATTCATGTGATTGGCTAATGTCATTGCATAGGAAACAGTTGCAATGATCAACAACATAATCAAAATAGAACAGCTAGACACAGCATTATGAAAACCTTTCCTTGTGGTTTGTGATGCAGTCAGATCTAGAACTGCTTAATCTTAGTTTCCTTTTCCCGTTGAACACAAACGAATAAAAAACAATACTGAATAATGCTGGTAGCCCTTGACTTCCACAGCACTTTTCACCCAGCTTTGCAAACCAATGGTGCGGCACATTCTTCACAATATCTTCTTTGATTACTCTAAAACTCTAGAAAGGATGTCATATGCATCGTGCATGGCCTGGAGGTGAGTAAACAATCAGGAAACTTTCATTTTAGGCTAACTAATAATGTACAAACATTTCCTTCAATGTTTTTAATCATATTAAACATATGAGGAAAACAACTACTGTATGGATGGATCTGTGTTATTCCAGACTATGCTTTGAGATAAAGACACACTCATTTGATCAGACCATCGTGTTGAAGGAACAGGAAAGCTTTCCCCTCAAAATCCCCATCTCCGTCGGCACTCAACTATTTCCGGACTAAGAGTCTGAGAGGTATAAATAAGAGTAGCAGGTGCGGAAGTGCCACGAAAACACCTCAGGGCTCAAAGCTAGCTATTCAAATCACGCAGGCCTGTGTTTTTCCTTAATTCTCAGATCTGTGTGCTCCTTGTCAACATACAACATATTACTAAAAACACTTTGAGCAGTCAAGTCTTATAGATTCATATAGTGTCTCGATAAAACATCTCTACAAAATGTCAAACTGATAAAATATAAAGTCATAGTGCTTTACCATAGATCAGGTCCGTTTTGGTCTGCCAAGAAACACGGTCGGTTTTATTCTCTATAGATATAGATCTTGGTATCTACTATATTGAGAGTCTTGTTTGCTTTTTATTAAGAGTTTAAATATTGTTTGATTTTGTTTTATTAACATGCAAAAAAAAAAATCGGTCTGTTTTGTTCTATTAAGTGATGTAAATATTGCTCAGATTTAAGGAATAAATGATTCTCAAAAGGAATTCATTAAAATATAAAAAGCTGTCAAAGGTGAACGGTCTGAGGATCTCTGATGCTTAAAATTTAGAAAGGGATTTAGACAATTGTAGACAATAGACATGTAAACGAGTCATTTTGAGTTAAGATAAATACTCCTACAGTTTTAAAGGCATTTAAAATGAAAACATTAGTAATTAAAAACAGTGCATTCAGAGATGAGTCCAACCGATACACCTCTGGTGTGTCTGCGTGTTTGCTACTGCTTTACAGTATTAATT
>JAUCMU010000030.1:3768541-3782864 GCA_032275025.1 Enteromius treurensis
GTCACACAGACTTCTTTCATGGTTTTTTGAAGTATTAAATCGTCATGCGTGCAGCATCAGTATATTGTCAAAAATAAGTGGGATCAGAACAACACAAGGGCAAGTAAAGCATGACATAATTTACATTTTGGGTGAACTAAAGCCTGTTCAAAGGTTAGGGTTAAATGTTTTAAACTCGTCCACAGCCTTCTGTAACCCCAGCAGATGAAGCATGGCACGCTAGCGTCTCCTCAGCGAAGCTTTATGTTGCACTGCCCCCTCTGTGCCGTATCTGAAAGTGAAAGAGCACATGCGCCTCCTTCAGAAAGCCAAGTATGAATGAACTGCACAGCTGAAATGACAATGCTGAACTCGGGTCGGCGTGTAGGATTTCACGTGTCCTGTATCACACAAGCTTCATGAAACATACAGTCACGAGAAGCCGGAGATCACTTCTAATAAAACACCTTCGCAGACGGTGCTCTCCTTCACGTGTGTGTTTGCATGTCTCTCGACGCGCTGCCCTTGGCCTCGATACACCACACCTGTTTTGTTAAGAAAGACATGCATGCACACTAGCAGCAGATCGGGCTGCCACGGGCCCAGGGGTAAGAGCCGCGCAGGCCCGGGTGTTTCTCCCACCCTCTGACAGCAGATGTGTTTAATTATTGCTATAAACACCACTTCATGCATGCCCATTCTGCCTCGCAGCACACTAAAGAAACTAAACAGATTGTATAACACAGTGTCCTATTGCTGTCTGCGAGGGATTTGGAAAATAAAACACTTCCTTTTTGACTTTCGGTCGGTTGGCAAGGGCCACACAGAATGTGGAATGCACTCCCGGGGCACGGGGCGGGAGGGGATTGTGGGAAAACTTTAATTAAAAGCTTGTCAGTGCAATTTCACCTGGGCGAAATAACCCCTCCTGACTCCGGGCTCTGTGGCGGGACGGCTTGGGAACGCAGCTACTGTGGGTTTTAGAGGAACGCCCGTGACCGCGCTCTCACCCGGTGGCTGCTCTCCAAACACATCTTTTATCCTCATTCATATTTCAGTTGTGTGATCTGTATCTATTGTGGAGCTGAAATGTGAGTCTCAGAAAGCTACAAAAGGATTCTGTCTTCACGGCGCACTCAGCCAAGCAGGCGTAAATATCCACTGCATGGTGTTTTGAAGTCTGCGCTCTTAAAAATAAAGGTTCTTTATTGGCATCAGTGGTTCTGTGATGCACCTTGAGCATCCATGGAACCTTTTTAAATGCAGAAAAGATTCTCTATAATCGAACACAGGTTATTTGGATTTTTAGGTAACATTTTATTCCGATAGTCCCCTTTAGACAGTTTGATTGGTCCACAGCACACTGTCTATGAGAACCTCTGCAGGTATCAACTTATTCTACTAACCCTAAACCTACCCTAACAGTCTACGCTGAGATCTGCTAATGAGAATTTGCTGATATACAGGATAGCTGACATGTAGTGGCAAAGTTACGTAGAATGTCTATCAAAAAAAAAAAAAAAGTGGACTATCCAAGTAAAGTGTAACTGATTTTTTAGTTTATTAAGTTTAATATTCTTAAAAAAATATTATTTTAGGAACTTTTTACTGCAAAAACATAAATTGTGAACCTTTATTATTAAGTGTAAGGACATTAAAGTAAAATATTGCAATCAGAAGAGCAAGAGAAGAGCAATCTCATCCACAAGACTGTGTCTCATTCCAGTTCCCTATCATACGAATCAGTGTATTCTGAGCTGTAGGAAGCTTTTCCGTTCACTAAACACAATTGCATGGCTGTACACTGCTGGCATCACGGTATGAGGGGTTGTTCACACATAATACTTTTTGTATTTTATTGCTCTACATTTCCATTCTTTTTCATTGAAAACACACTAGATGGATGTGTTTGACCAGCATCTCAGCACTCAAGTTAACATAGGTTAAATTTGTTAAAAACATGTATGTCAAAAACATTTTTCCCCATTTTACTGCCTGCATCCAATGGTTTTCAAAGCATGTTCTTCCGATATAACCATATGTGGTTTATCATGCATCTCTGTTGCTGTAAAATGCAGATCCATGTAACATGTGATATTATTCTCCAGATCAGAATATTTTATCAAATGCAAAAAAGACATTTAATATATTAATATATGATACTTATGCCTTGACTGACCAATCCAAATCTAGTATTCCAGCAGCAATGACACTATTTTTGATGGTCCACTTCAGATATACTAACACTCGTAACTCTTCAACTCCATGTTAACTAGCAGTCATTAGAATATTAGTAGACTGTCTGCTTAATATCTCATAACACTTTATTTTGATGAGTCCACAACACACTACATACTGACTATCAGAAACTTTATAAGTATATGCCAACTTATTCAACTAAGATTAAACCTACCCTAACTAGTTTACTCTGAGAGCTAGTAGACATGTAGTTGTGAGTTAATAAGAATTAGTTGGCATGTAGTTACGAAGTCACTTATAGTTAGTAGAATGTCTAAATGGACTATCGAAATAAAGTGTTACCTACTTTTGTAGTCCAAACTCTAAGTCCCTGATTTACTTATTTTTCTCACTTTTGTGGCCCCCACCAAAAAGCTTGTTTCTGTCTTTTTTTTGTGTTACACCAGTAGAGCATCCCTGCAGCTCTCTTTAATGCATCATGGGCTGAGAACACACCGATTCTGTCTCTCCATGTTCGAGCGGGACACTCGTGTCCCCAGAAAACAGCTGTCCTGTGGAGTTACCATGATGACTGTTGAGTGAACCGAACATCGTTCTCAGATGACGTCTCTGTTCAGCTCTCTTCTCGTGGACAGGAGTAAGACCTCTAGTGCCACATTCAGAGCAGTTAGCTGTGTTAAGAACTACTTGAGATAGCTTGATACAGACAGCGACTAATACAGGGAGTTTGGAAACCTGCTTCTAAAAGCTCTTATGAATCTTTAAATGGTGAAATTTCAGCAAACAAAACAATATGGTCAGGTATGGCTTGTTAATCTGAGGTTAACATAAACATGACATTGAATTGTAGAAGCCTGTTTCTACCATACAATTAATAATAATAATAATAAATAAATAAATCCCCACAGGAACCAGGTTAAACTAGAGCTTTCCTATCTTACTATCCCTCACAAATCTGATGTAATTCAGAGGTATCAGCTCAGAACCGCAAGACTTAAACTCTCAGTTGCTAGATAAAAACCTTATATGTTATAATTGTGTATCTTATATTTATATTTTATAATTCTGACTTGTCCCCCTCAAACAACGGAAGAAAGTGCAAAAAAAAAAAAAAAAAAAAGCTATTTAAATTAATGTATTTATATTAATAGATTTTCTTTCATATATATATAGATGGAAAGCGTATTAAAATATAACATAAATATATAAAATAAGTAAGTATAGGTTGTGTGGGATTGAAGCTGATCCAAGACTCAGTTGTAATGACTCTGATGTATTCCAGTGTTTTCAGGGGTATTCAAGACTCTACGATTACACAATTTGTTTAAACAATAAACTTTTAAATGATGCTTTTGTTTAACACAGACTGCAGCCAGGTCTCTTAATTGTGCACACATCAGTTTTAATCAAATGCATGATGTGCATTATAGCAGATGCAAGCCTTTAATATTTCAATGGAGCTGCTGCAGCCCAGAGGGGAATGCTGGGAACTTCCTAACGTTTATGAGATGTGAGGGCGTCTCTCTCAGGAATTAGCCTCATGGCCTCTCTGTCATATGACCTCAGTTATTGGTGGATGCATCTGGGCATGTCTTACTGGATCTGATTAGGTGCAAATGAAATCTTCATCCACTGTCAAAGCAGATTAAAGAAATGAGACGAAGGGTGCCTTTGTTCTTACTCTACATATTCATAACATAATGGAGCTGAACTACAGTACTGCTGTAACAACAATTATGTGTAGGGTTTTATTTAAACATCTGATTTTCATTTTGTACTTATTTTAGGGTGATAATTTGAATAAAATAAAACAAAGTTGCAACTATTCAATTTTAGTTTGCTGATTAAAAAAATACTACACTGTTTATTAACAAAATAACAACACATTTTGAATTGCCTTTTATTTACTCAATATTTGTAAGATGACAGGAGCAAAAAATAATATTGAGTAAATAAAAGGCAATTCAAAATGTGTTGAATTGTTATATATATATATATATAGTTATTTATTAAGTGTTATTTATTTATTTTTATTCGTTTATTTACCTAAAAAAATATATTTTAAGTTAACACACCTATGAAACTGGAATATAAAGCATGTGTATGTGTATGTATAATACATTTTTGGACGTATATGTACATGTATAGCCACCCTTCAGTAAATTTAAAATATATAGAGATGCATTTGAATATGTAGCAAAAACATAATGATTTTTGTACATTAATTTACTGTCAGAATGTTGAATATATAAATAAAACATATACGTGACACTGGACTACAAGCCCAGTCATAAGAGTTCATTTTCTGAAATTGAGAATCATGCATCATCTGAAAACTTAACTAATAATCTTTCTATTTGGTTTGTTAGGATAGGATTTGGTTTTAAAGTGGTCCAAATGAAGTTCTTAACAATGCATTTCACTAATCAAAAATTAGGTTTTGATTTATTTATAGTAGTTTATTGCAAAATATCTTAACGGAAAATGAACGTTACTTTACCTAACGATTTTTGGCATAAAAGAAAAATGGACCATTTTAAACCCAGACAATATTGTTGGCTATTGGTACAAATATAACTGTTCTGCACAGACACATATTGCTGCCATATAAAATATTAAAAAATAAAAATAAAACATCATATAGATAGTAAAAGTATTCAGTGTCACAGCAGCGTTTGGTCACTTGTGCATCAGATCATGTGAGCGATGGCAGGAACATCACAAACAGACGCCTCTGTGCCAGCTGTGTTCTGCAGCACATGTGTGTTTTGCAATGCAGATCCGGCCTGCGACTGGCAGCAGTAAATCCATTTGCTCGTCGACGAGGGTCTCTCTGCCCAGGCTGGGAATTAGTGTTTGGGGAGGGGGATCTACCGGCTCCCGCTGATAACGCTGCCGCTGAACTAGCCAAAGACTGTCTGCAGGCATGCATTAAGCATCTTGATGGCACTTAGCAAACCCTCGTTCTGCCTCCACCGGCTCTTCTCTGGAAGCACGGGCAAGGCTTTGATATGGAACTACAGAAAGCAGCTTTGGACCGATGGAGTGTTTTGGGGAGATACTGAACGGTCGGTGCGTCTGTCTGCACATTTGACATGCAATTTGTATGCTTGTACCTTTTGTGGGGAAATGTGCAAACAGACGCTTGTGACAAAGACATGGGGGCAGAAAGCGAGTCACAAAATGTGAGGAAATAAAAGATCTATAAAAAACTGAAACAGCTGTGATATTGGCTTTAAACAAATGATCTAACAATCTCATCCCGGTCTCAACAGCTAACTAGTGTCCATCCCAACACACCTTCCACATACTGAACTGTGCTGAAAAACACACTCAGTTACCAGCTTCAGTCAAACTGTAGAGCAGACACTTTCATTTGTTTGAATGGATGACTGCGATAAGTGGTTGAATTAAAATGAGCTGTGTCGTGTTGCTGTGGAACATTTATACAGTCTTTTTGGTCTTATACAGTAGATACTGTCAGTGTGGGTCTCACAGATGAATAACATGCACATGCTGTTTTGCTTTCTCAAACTTTTATTTTCATCTACCTCATTTCCCAGCCAATCACATGCCACATATTAGTTTAGATCTGTTTTGGGCTGTTTGGGCTTGTAAATCTGTGCAGATTTATCTCCTGATTCAGACCAGGACACTTTTCTGCTGAAGGAAGAGTTATTATAGATTATGGACTCGTATTTAAGTTAAAAACATCTTAATTCTGTATTAGTTTGATCCTTTGTCTTCTCCGGATGTTAAATGATGGAGTGTAGTGGTGGTATTACTGTGGTGTTTCAATCAGCTGTTTGAACTCTCATTCTGAAGGCACCCATTAACATCCATTGCTGAGACACTGATGAAAAGACACACTGCTCCAGAAACACACTCTACATCTTGACTGACCTGCAGGGTGACAACATTTCAGTTTTTGGTTCCTGTTCCTTTAACCGACATCAGAGAGTCATGTGAATGTGTAGTGACATTGTTAAAATATTAACTTAAAATCGCAGGGATATTTTAGCTCAAAGGCAGTCCTTGCACTGTTATGTAGATGCAGTCTCAGATGAACTGAGGGTGAGCACATCTTCAGCTATCAACTCTTTCTTTAGCACTTTTGGAGAGCTGTTTGCTCTCACGTGTAACAAACCAAGCAATTCTTAAACAATGTGCAATCACAAACATTCTATAGGTGTGAAAAGTGGTAGTAAATATATATATATATATATTTTTTTTTTTTTTTTTTCACTCCCTTCAAATGTTAATTGTTGTAAAATTACATTGAATCCAATTAAGGTGAATTTGACCTTGATTACTCAGTACTTCAATCTTGAAACACCCAAGTAAGTGTGTACTTGAATTTATAATTACGTTGTATAAAATATGTAACAATCTTTTGGTTACATAAGTATCTGTGTAACAGACAGATGTGTGACAGTAGCTACCTGTTACATCTACATAAATACAAACTGTCCCATAACTTAGTTACTTGGTAAGTATAGTTTGTTACTATTAAGTATGTTCTAGGTGATTATTCTGTTTTATGAACACCTTAAAATAAGTGATGCTAGAAATCCTGCTGCAGGCTTTAAGAGTCGACTTCATTAGTGCATCGACAAACAATCAATCGTTCAAGTTATTCCAGCAAAATTACTGCGGTTAAGCAAGTTACGGCCTGTCTGCATTCTTTAGCATGAGAAGGACTTCCTACCCCGTAAAATTTAATCACTCTAGGTTAACACATCTGTCAAATTTGTTCACAATAAAATGGTCCTTTGTACTATCAGGCCTGTTATGTCAGGTTTAACAACTCGCCCTTCTGGTTTCTACAAGGAAATATATTTCATTTGCATGCGTTTTGATTCGGCTGATGCACGTAGAAGCACAGGCCCTGGGCTCCCAGCGATCGGATGACAGAGAAGTCACACAACGCCTCGATCAATACAGCTTCTTTCCATCAAGACTGACCCGTGGTTAAACACAATCCGCAAAACCGCCCTGAAGTGACTCGCTCCTTCAAAAGAAATCTTTAATCACCCACGGCTCCTCATTTAGCAACGTCAAAACACAACTAAACTCTCAGCAATATGAGTAAGCACACGAGTGAAAACATCCAAGTCGGCCGGTGGGATCGAAGCAATGACAGATAGGTTAATACCGACTGCAGAGAGAGAATTTGACAAATTAGAGCAGCACCTGGGCTGTGATTTATCAGGCTTCTGTGATGTGCCCGCTGGGGATTTCTGAAAGAGAGAGAGGAATACGAACGGCTTCCACGCAGGAATGCTTTTTTCTCTCCAAATTATTAATAGCATTCTTGACCACAATTCATTTTGACAAATCGCTACTCGGGGTATTAGGATAGTTTGACTGTGTCTAACATTGCCTCATACTCCCAGTTTGATAACCTCCCATCTGCAAGCTCCTGTACGATATTTGATGAAGAGATATGGCAGATGGCATTGCCGAAATTCTCAAGGCAATAAGCCGAACATTAAAGGGATGCGCGCGAGAGGCAAGACTGTCAGTCAGAGGAAGAGAGACGGGATAGTTTAACTGCTGGAAAGGAGAAACACGCAATTAGTCAGCTGTCAGACAGGCTTTCCTTCACCCATCGAACACACATCAATCAAGAACGTCACTGTACGATTGTGAATATTTCTGTCAAAACAGAGCATTCCTACTATGATGTTTAGCCCGGGCCGAGCTGATGAAAGCTGAGCTGGTGCTCAAATGATTTTATTGAGACAGCTATCGGATATGTGCTCTTGTAAACAAGACGTGCACTTAATTGCATTCAACCTGCACTTGTATTGCACTTCAACTCTTGCAAAGTATGTTAAAAAAATGAAATAAAGGAGCACTTAAGTGCACTTAAAGACAGAAACATTTCTCAAGACACTTTTAAAATGTGCACCTTGTACTTACTTTACTACATGTAATGAATTATAACTACACTGCTATTATTGTGTAATTACGTATACATTTGCATACATTTCAGTGGCAAATGACAAAGTTTTAACTATTCTCAAGTACTTTCTTTCACTGAAAAGCCATATTTTTAAAGTATGCTTAATTATTTATGAGTGCTGTCAAAGGATTATTCGTAATTAATTGCATCCAAAAAAGTTTTTGTTTACATAGCATATCAGTGTACTATGGTTTTATACATATATAATATTATAAATATATTTAATATGTAAACATTTTTTTTTCTTAAATATATTCATGCATCTGTTTCAATTTATATATACATAATTAACATGCATAACACATTAAGTAAACAAAAATTTTTAGTTTAGATTTGACAGCACTAATGTTCATACACACACCTACACACACACACATTGGTCTCTGATTAGAGTGTATGTATAAAGAATATATATATATATAATCTATAAGAAGCAGAAGCCGGAGTGTGATGGTATTTATCACTGTGACACACACACAAGGGTGTGAGGAGCTCGGTGATGGATGGCTGAAGGACCGATCTGCTCTGTGACCCTTCAAATGGGTGCTGTCTGTAGAGCAATAGTGGGTCAACCGTCAGGGCAACTAAAGAAATTCATAGTGCAGCTGCAAGAAAGACCCTGAACCCTGAACCCTAGATTAGCTCATCTGTCACCAAAGAGAGTGGAGCAGATGACAAGTCAATGCTTGTTCTTCTTTGTATTACATAATTACTAAACGTAATAATGAAAGAATGAGGATTGAACAACATGTTACTAATTGCATAGCAAACTTGTAAAATGAGTCTTTGGCTTTTAGGAAAACAAAAAAAAAGTGTGACATGCTTAATATATCCGCAAATACTGTTATCTTACTATTTTAGACTTTTGTTTTCCCAAGTATAAATATCAAGCATTAATGAATCAAGATTTATTTACTTTAATACTTATAATGATATAAGATATCTTGACGTTAAAAAAAAGGGGTCATATATATTATCTTTTTTTTTTTCCATTTTAACTAAGATAAGATTATGTTTATTTACTAAAAAAAGAAAACAAAAACATATTTTTATTTAGTAAACCTAAAATCTTAACTCATTTTGCGTTTTGTCAAAACTTCCAATATATTTAATAATTTATTTTTGCAGTGCATGAACTATGCAAATAACAAATTTGCTTTTGTTGTATGCAGTTGACACTTTTCCTATCCATGTAAATAATTTTGCATGTTTTTGAGATTTTGGGTTTCACTTTATTTTACTGTCCTTTTCCATGTCATATATTTACTATGTTAAAATCAATAACTGTAAACTAAACCATCAATCTAACATTGACCATATAGTGAGAACATGTTAACAAGTCAAATTGGTAACACTTTATTTTAAGGTGTCCTAGTTAAACGTTACATATCCTTACTATTGTAATAATTAAATATGCATAATTGCATGCAATAAGCTCTAAACCAACCCCTAATTCTATAGTAAGTACATGTAGATAAATAATATTATTCAGTACTTAAATGTACAATTTTACAAGGACAACATAAACTAACATGTTACTGATTGTTATTCAATTTTGTGCAAAATCTGCATCGGCATCCAACCTCATGATGGAAAGCATGCAAAAAGCGTTTTGAGGGATGCAAACTTTATTTGTTGACAGTCTGATCTGAGACTCTGCGGTCAGCCGAGCGCCGGAGACACAAGCTGGAATAGTGTAAGTGCAAACACTCCAGTGAAGAGGACTCCAGGCAAGGTTACCTTCTCTTGTTTTGGCTCTCCTCATGCATGCTTTCAATAGTTCCCCCTCCCTCAGGCCCTTTGGAGAAGCAAACAATCCCGGGCCTCCTCGGGCAGTAACATCTGCTTATCCCTCACCGCCTGTAGCATGGCTCCGGGTTCCCTCTGGCTGCAGCACACAATGTCATTTTCTGTCATGAGCACAGAAATTTGTAGTGACAATGTTAAGGCTTTTAGAAGCTTTGGCCAGCTTAGGTTAGCTGCCAGCTCCGGCCTACACAGCAGAGATGATACGGCCACTTGTGTCACTCTTTCTTCTCTTCAATTTCAGCAGACACCCAGAGCACAGCACCGTGTTACACCTTTTTAGTCCCACATCGTTCTTTTTTTTTTTTTTTTGGCTGCTTATTTCTCTTTTAGACCACAAGCTTTTCATGCTATTGCTGCTCCTCTGCTACTGTATATCTTTTAAAATACATGCATTTAGGTTTTTTCAAGCTTTTTACTGTCTTTACAGGACACGCTGAATGCCAGATCTGAACCTGCGTCCACATGACTCTTTTTCTTTGTTCTCTGCAGCACAGCTTTTATGGTCAAGTATATATTTCAAACATGAAAATCTTCAGCAAAAAGAATCCTGAAAAAATGGTTGTGCAGAAGTATTGTGCAGCAATCAATGTTCCCTTTCGACATTTCACTCATACGGCGTCTGCTAAGACGCTTATGGGGAAAACTAATTTTTTCCCTTCACTGAAGCTGGATATTCCCCTGCCGCCGCCTGGCTATTTCAGAGTCTTCTAAGAGCAAATTTTGCTAAAAGAGCTAATTTCTCTACTCACCTCGACATGCCTGGTCGCCGCTGCTCTGCCTGCGAGACTCCTCTCCAAGCCCCCGACAGACATGTCGAGTGCGTTTCCTGCCTGGGTCTACCACATGCGGAAGCTGCCCTCGCTGGACCAGAATGCATGTTCTGTGAGTTGTTGAGTATCACTACTGTTTGCAACAGACTCGTGTTGTTTTCAGGACGAAGACGAAGACGCTTGTCCCTCTGCATCCGCGAGTGACCTCGTTTCCTTCGGGATTTCAGATGATGAGCTGTTTGAGGATGCCTCTCTCGCAGCTTCAGAACCAGATGAGATGTCAGGCTTTGAGGATCCCGCCCCATCTGCTCTGTCTGAGGCCAGCTACTCGAAGCCTGGAACGGACGCCGAACTTCTCCGTGTCCTCACCAAGGCTGTGTCTGAGCTGGGACTCGACTGGTCTCCCCCAGAGGAGCCCTCCCGGAGTAGGCTGGACGAGTGGTACCTGCTGGGGCGCCCACTAGCCCCTCGCCAGTGCTCCACGCCGTTCTTCCCCGAAGTCCACGAGAAGCTATCTAAATCATGGAGGGCCCCCTACTCCGCACGGCTTAAAAATAGAGCCGCCACCGCCTTCACCTCTCTAGATGGAGCCGCTGAAAAGGGTTATGACTCGCTGCCACCGCTCGACCAGCCCGTTGCAGCCCACCTCTGCCCTCCATCTTCAGCTGGCTGGAAGGCGAAACCGACGCACCCAAACAAGCCCTTCAGGACCACCTCTGCGCTCGCTGGGAGAGCTTATTCCTCCGCTGGACAGGTCGCTTCGGCTCTTCACTGGATGGCTATCCCCCAGGTCTTTCAGGTGAAGCTGCTCGCCACCACCGAGGGCCCGCCTGACGAGGACGTCGTGAGAGAGCTCCGGAGCACGACTGACTTAGCGCTAAGAAAGACGAAAGTAACAGCACAAGCCATTGGCCGCACCATGGCTAGTCTAGTGGTCCTGGAGCATCATTAGTGGTTAAACCTTACCCAGATTAAAGAAACGGACAAGATCCCTCTCCTAGGCGCTCCTCTCTCTCCAGCTGGGCTGTTTGGACCTTCCGTGGAAGGATTTACTGAGCGCTACACCGAGGCACAGAAAGCGTCCCAAGTAATGCGACACTTTATGCCAAAACAATCTGCTTCTGCCTCTGCTAGCCGCGCCAACTCGCCAGATCAGCAGCCCAAGCAGCAACCAGCCACCGCTCAGCCCCAGCCGCAGCAAAGAACGGAGCCGCAGAGGGACCGCTCCAGATCTTCTTTGAGGCCCAACCTTTTCAGAGGAGGCAGGGTCCCCGGCCCAAGTCTCGCCAATGCTGGGCCGCCCCGAAAGCTGCTCTTCCTCCAGCATCCTTTACCTCGCAAAGCACTGGGCAAAGAAACGAAACCAAACGCTGCTTTAACATGGTCCGTAAAAGCGCCCTTGCAGCACGCCTTTTTAAAGGCGACAACAAAATCATATAAAGAGCAGTTTCACACAACCACAAAATGTCATAAGTTATCAGTCCCTACACAGCGACATAACTACAGACACAATAACCCCCTTATCACTCCGCCTGAATGCCTGGCGCGCCATTCCCGGGGTATCAGATTTGGTTCTGGGGATGATAGAAAAAGGCTACTGCCTTCATTTTGCCAAAAACCGAGGCCCTTCAGCAAAATCATCCACACTTCGGTCTCAAGCCCTGACATGCAGGTGCTGCGAGCCGAAGTCGACAGGGGAGATTCAAATCGTTCCCCCCTCAGACAAAGTACTTTCCGGTACTTTCTAGTCCCCAAGCGAGACGTCCCCATCACAGGCCATTCTTTAGATTCACCTTCGAGGGGATTGTATATCAATATACGGTCCTGCCCTTCAGTCTCTCCCTAGCCCCCCGCCCAATTACAAAGTGCATGGACGCAGCGCTTCCCCCTCTGATAATGATGGGTATCCATGTGCTGAATTATCTGGATGACTGGCTCATTCTAGCCAGCTCGCGGGCACAAGCAGAGAGGCACAGGGAAATATTATTTAACCATTTGCATCACCTGGGACTCAGAGTGAATTTCGCAAACAGCAAGCTGTTCCCCAGGCAACAGATAGTTTTTCTGGGCACAGTGATAGACTCAAAGTGAATGAACGCAGCGCTCTCACCAGACCGTGCCGCGAACATACGAGCGAGTGCAGTCTCTTTCGAGCCCAGCCCCAAGCGCACTCTGAAAGCGTTCCAGAGGATGCTCGGTCTGATGTCAGCAGCCTCACCCGTCCTGCAGCTTGGCCTCCTACACATGAGGCCCCTGCAGTTCTGGTTAAAAGCCACAAGCCTGGCGTCTCGGCCACCAAAAGCTCAGAGTAGACGCAGCCTGTGTTTCAGCGCTGCACCTGCGGAAAGACATTCAATGGCTGCAAAAGGGAATCCCTCTCTATATGGTGAACAGGAGGAGAGTGCTTCTGACAGATGTCTCCAAGACGGGTTGGGGCACGCTGCACGAGGGCTCCAAAGGGCTGCCGGTCTTGAAGCAAAGCCTCGCAAAATGGGTTGTGAATGCCATTTTACTGGCTTACTCTTCAGCGGGCCTGGAATGCCCCCTGGGAGTCAAATGTCATTCCACTAGATCCACTGCCTCTACCTTGGCCTGAGCTTGTGGTGTTTTTCATTCAAAGATCTGTGAGGCAGCCGGCTGGACCTCGCCATCCACCTTTGCCAGGTTTTATAATCTGGATATCCTAGCATTGCATGCTAGGGTTCTCTCTGCGTAGAGTTCGTATTTCCACCTCGCATACTAAGGCTTATTAGCCTCCATTCTATGGAATTCCTGCAGGCTCTAGCCTTTATCTCCAGTGACGCTCGCTATCCGGGTTGCTCTACCCCGGCCGAGCAATTCACTTTTGCTGCGAGGACTCACTCACAGCGCTTATTTCTGACTGACTTCCTTCTGAAGAAGCGGCTATCCGGCGCTTATGAGTGTTCATTATCCCGCCTTTTCGGCTGCGCTAAAGCGCTTATATCCTCTCTATATCCCTATGTCAGCAAGATAGTTACTATGACTTGTGCATGGTGACTGTCGTGTTTCACCCAGTCACTGCCTGGTTGCAAACACATTAATGCGCTCTAAGCTAGCCCGATCTAGTCTGGCTTATGAACGTAATAATCATATATCAGGGTTTTTCACTGTATTGACTGCCTCGCACTCAGACAGGAGGACTCGGGATATGATTGCATCCATATCACTTACATAGGTTATTACCCTGCCGCGAATTCGCCGCAAGTACGGGCTCATTGCCTTTAAGTGATTGAACAAGGTGTGCTTGTGACGAATGAGACCTCGGGTTTCCCCTAGGTCCGCTCTCAGGCTTCCAAGTTCCAGACCTTATAGCACGGTGGGATTATTCAGTGTTCCCCATAAGAGTCTTAGCAGACGCAGTGAAATGTCGAAAGGGAACAATTGGTTACTTCCGTAACCCCTGTTCCCTGAGACATGGAACGAGTACTGCGTTCCGTGCCGTGCACATCTCCCAGGCTGGCCTATTCGGCGACACTGTCAGGGACTTGGCCCAGGAGTTCGCGGCAGTTCAGCAGCAGACGGAGGCGATGTCGCACATCCTGCCTCGACGGGCGGCGTCCCGCTCGCCGAGTGCTCC
>JAUCMU010000030.1:3799177-3815982 GCA_032275025.1 Enteromius treurensis
ATGGTACCACCTATGGGGTTATTGGTGCATGCAAAGGGTTAAAAATTCAAGGCACAACTTGAATGTAATTCTGGGTTCAGAGTTCAGAGTTTAAGGGGTTTTAACAAACAAATAAATAAATGAAGGTCCTTAATTTGCTCATTAGTGGTTGCTTGTAGAACATTTAGCATTCATAAAAAGGTTCATAATATTATATATATGTTCTTCATACTTCAAAGCACTTAAAAATAATAGTTATTTTAAGGAGTGAATGAAAGATTCTTTGGGGACTAAAAATGGTTTGTTAATGGCATCACTGCTGAACCCATCTCTTAGAACCTTTATTTTTAAGGGTGTAGAAAAGCAGAAAATATGGCTGGAAAATGAAAAGCGACTCATGTGATAAGCATCATGTCGACTAACACTACAAATTAGGAGTGGCTGCTGGCCACCGGGATCACACGCTCATTAACGCTAACAAGCTCAGGAACAAAAGTCAGCTCTTGAAAAAAACGACAGAGACAAATGCAAGAAACACAACTTGAAGCATCTTGTTTTCCCTGGCTGTGTTTTGTGATAAGACGAGTCTGAAACTCGAGTCTGCTGCCCTTCTGCCATATGTTCCAGGAAGCACAGACTCTTCACCACCAGAGAGCCACCCTGAATTATTGATTAATGATTAGCAAATGCAATAGAAATGTTAGACCCGATGTTGTGTTTGGCAAAAAGGAGCGTGTGGAGTCGACGAAGTGTGGACTAGAAAGGGGGAACGGAATATATTATTGATAGCAGGACAAAACAGCTAGTGTGGGAGGTGCAGAGCGCTGCTGATTTCAGGCATGTATTGATTACTGGAAACAGCAGGAGGTGAGTGTAGTGTGACAGACTGAACACAAGCTGACAGCGCACCCTCTGTCCTGGACAGAGCCTGACTGCTTCTCCGTGCAGCACACCATGAGAACGGTTACACAGAACTGTACTTCAGTTAGTGAACTGGACACTACAATACATCAATAAATGCCACTGCATTCGATCTAAACAAAACTCTCACCTGATCTCACATTGTATTAAAGAAATAAACAAAACAGCATAACTTTCAATAGATACGGTATTATACAATCATAAATATCTGTGCTGTCAAGCCATTAATCACATCCCAAAAAAAGTTTTTGTTTACATATGTGTATGTTATGTTTATTACGTGCATATAAATACAAACATGTGCAGGCATATATTTAAGAAAAAGAAGTTATGTTTACATATTAAATATGTATATTTTTTTTACTCAACGCTTTAGTAATTTTGTCATATCTTTTGTTAATTAATTTTATTTATTCTACATGAAGTTCAAATAGATAAAAAAGAGACATTTTGCTTTGCCACGTATGCATATATATGCATATATAGATATATATATATATATATATATATTTCTTGTGTTTGTAATGCTAAACTAATAGATAAAGATGTTAAAGATGGACAGTTCATGTGTTAATATGATTATTTAGTCCTCTCTTTAACAGATCATACTGTAAATCCACTAAAAATCCCCAATATTTATATGTTATACAATCTATTTAAATTATGTATCTGAATTTACCTCGGTTGATTCCTTAAGGTACTAAGCTGTGCTTCATGAATAGATGATGCTGATTAATATTAAGGAGCTGTTACAGTCCAGGTAAGCTGAGCGAGTGGACTTCACCTGAGTTAACTCCTCTGGTAATGAGCTCTGTCAGCACAGAAACACAGAGAAGCTGCGGCCCGCTTCAGATGATATATCGGCCTGTAATAACACTCAATCATAACATATGAGTCTAACTGAATTATGGGTAAGAGGATAGACTTGACATATGTTTCAATATCGCAGAATGATACATTATTCTCCGCGGAGCAACAGATTTAATGAAATATAAATGTCCATTAATCCTCACAGACTGGGCCGGCTGTTCACAAAGCATGACTGCAATCGCTGGACAGAGATAGTAACAGAGGTGACAACCTATAACAATTTTGATGAAAACATAAGTGCTTTTGCTCATGCATTTCTTTTCCGTGATGCCAGAGTTTATCGCTTTGTGAGTCATTTCTTCAACATGACAGGTGCATCGTTTATTTAAAACTAATAATTACGTGACACTAGAAAGCTGAAATGAACTGCTGAGGTATCTTTACACATTTTTTTTTTTGTTTTGTTTTGTGAAATCAAACACATACTGGTGAATCTTATTAAGCGGGTGGAACCGATACTTAAATACACAGCAGCATTCATTATCTACAGTCAAATCAACTTATGTACTCATAAGTGTCTCATATAGAGCATAAATCAAATGATAAAATCATGTTCACAAAGCAGTGTTTTAACAAGCATATCGACACACAGTGAGTGTAAACACAGGCAAATGCGCTTCTAACATAAACAGTAGAATATAGCTGGGGAAACACCGTGCTTTTCCATGGCGTTATTATAATGACAAAACCGGATCAACGAATGCCAATATACAGGAACTATACTGTAATTATCATATGCATCTGTTCTCAAATCTTTCACTGCTTACTTCATTAAACAGTCAAATCAGCCTCGTCCTGCAGTTCCTATACACTAAAAAACAAACAAACAAAAAAAGAAAAACAGACAGATATGTTTCCTTGTTATTTATAAAATAAAATAAAGAAGTAATAATACAAATTTGGGCAATTTTAACTTAGATCTAAAGTGCATAAGATCAGATCAGTGAGGCCTAGATGAATCATTTCTAAGCAAAATTAAACAACTTTAAAAAAAGATTGATTGATATTTAGTAAACATGTCTGTTTGTAAGTCGGTTACTCTTCACTAGGAATGCTCCTACAGCTCCTATTCCAGTGAATAATATTTTTGATAATAATAATAGGCACAGACGTAAAAACACATGATGAAGTTCTTTCTTTGTCAGAACAAACAGATGCAGTTGAAGTCCATCACATACTCATTTCTGCAGTTGGCCTGACCTGGGCATCGTTTATTGACTGAAGATGAAGTCAACAGATCCTGAAGCACACTTAAACCCAGACAGCAGTGATTACAAGGTGTTGAGTGCATGCTGCACACTTATACAAGCTTACGTCTAGAACAAAAAAATGTATCTCTTCATGAGAGGGCCAAAGCTGTCAACTTGATTAAAGACGCAGATGAGCATCTGAGGATCCGGCTGAACACACAGAGATATGCAGAAATACAGTCTGCTGTTTCGAGAAAAGATGTTCGTATTTGAATGCCTTCGTCTCTGCTCTTCTGCATCACTGGACTTCAATATAAGCACACCGAGATACTCAGATAACAGTGCAGTTATTATGCTGGCACTTATTAAACAGCACTGATTCTGAACATTATTCATGTTTATGTAAATGCACAGGCCAAATGTAGAGCAAGCTTCAAGCAAAAAGAGCCAAACGTCATCGATTGTGTGGTAAAAAGATGTGTAATGCAGCACAGCAGATGTATGTTTGATTCATTATAGTCACAATGCTTATATGTTCTCAGTGTTTAATGCACATACAGGTCCATGGCCTCCACCTGAGCGCCCAATCCTCTTTTGTCCTTCTAAATGTTATAATTAGCTTGACAAGTGTCTTCCTCACCTGGCCTGTTATCTTGTCCGCTATCTCTGAGCGGGTGTTACAAACAGGTGCAGTTGTTTGTAATGAATATGTCTGCTTTCCCGAGCCGAGCCGATCCAATGGCACTGTAAATATGAGAAGTGTGCAAGCCAACGCTCACTGCTACTCAGATCTGCTTTCTTACAGTATACCAGAGAAGCTCACAAACCTCATACTGACTCTCTTCATACGGTTCAGATCAATTATAACATCACAATCATTTCTTTTAACTAGCTAGCTATATGCATGAATGAAAATAATAATTAATACAATGTTGCAGCTTTTATCAATACTCAGTACAAATACTTATTTTGGTCTGTTATTAACACATCTAAGTGTTTATAGAAACCCTAAATGTAGCCGCAGTCTTAAATGATATTGTTATTTTTGCATGTACTTTAAAAGCATATGTTTGGGTCTGAACTGCATGCTTTCAAACACATACATGCATTTGAATATATTTGTAATTATACATTTGCAATGACAAAGTTGCAATTTAGTATTTCAAAATATTTTACCTTTAAATGTAATAACATGCTTTATTACAGTATGTAAGTCATCACAATAAGTGCAGATCTAGCCTGACAAAAGATAATTAAAATATAATAATTGTGTTGATGTCTCAAGCACACTTGAATGCATTATAAAAAAACTCTCTTATACTTTAATTCATTAATATTATCTCTAAGTACAGTTCTTTTAAAACAGGTTAAGTGCCCTTTGTTTTCACGAGTCTTTGAAACTACATGAAGGAGAGTAAATAATGACTTCAATGGTATCAATGGTATATTTTAGAGTTAGAATGCATAAAATATACTTTGATTGTGTCTAGAACACATGTAAGGCATTCATTAGAAGGTAATAATAGCACAGAAACATGCATAATGCAGCGTGTGCTGATCTGAAGTGTACTGTATCTGTGAGCAGCTTTCTGTCCCCGTGTGAGTTTGGATTGACATCGGCCGATGTAAAGTTAACCTGGGACACATGTGGCTCTGTCGAGCAGCTGTCCAAATCAATTTTGCGGTTGTAGTGTACACACACGCCCGGGACACACTCGGTTCCAGACGGTGAGCCTCAGTCCTCGTCCCAGGGGCTCCGCGGGTGGAGTTATCACTCATGACTGAACCATAGTACCACACACACACACTGGTGTGACTGTATTCCTCTGTTGATGTTCTTTGGGTTGAACATGTTCTGTTCACAAGCAATATATCTGAATTGCTTTACAAAGACACTTGAAGAGAAATGTGCATTGCGCTGTAAGTATATCCCACATTGTGTTTACATACACTGAGCAAAAGGAATACTTCACCTAAAAGGGAAAATGAAATGTATTCATCTTCAGGTCATGATATGGAGATGAGTTTGGTTCTTTATCGGATTTGTAGAAATGTGTCTCTGCATCAAGTGTCTCACCAATGGATGCTCTGCGGTGAAAGGGTGCCATCGGAATGAAAGCTATAATATAAGCTGATAAAAAAGCCACAATAATACACAAGTGCAGAGATACATTTCTACAAATCTGATGAAGAAACAAACTCATGCTAATCTTGCATGAGGACATTTTCAGCAGAACATTTGTATTTTCATTTTAGTTTGCATTATTTTGGCTTCTTTAAGTGTCATTTTAAGTTAATTATAATTTTATTTGTAGTCATTTTAAATGTGTATGTAGTTTTAGTTACTGATAACAATACTTTCTCTTTATCGAGTTTATGCAGAAAAAAACATCTGCTGAAAAGTTGTAATGCCCTCTATGCCACTTTAATATGTATGTATATGGAAAATTAAAGTGCTTATAAACAGTAAACCAAACAAAAACAAAAGCTCATAGTATTGATACGCAAAAATGGTAGATGCATGTCATATGCACGCCAACAAATTTCTTATCATATGCATGCAAAAAATAATTTATGTGGATCAATACCACATGTTTTTATTTGACTAAATGCACTAATGGTGCATACATTCCACAGATGATATCCTTCTACTGCACCAGTGAGAGTGAATCTGCCCAGCGCACTGAAAAGCAAAGTCCAGATCAAGTCCAGCAGTGTTTTGGGATTTGGTGGATCACAAGCCCAGTTGCTTGTCCAGGGAGCATTACACGAGAGGCCAAGCCAGAATTCCCTCTCTCTGGATGCTGACACTGAAATCCAGAGGTGACAGGAGCCTAGTGGCTCAGGGAGCTCGTCTTCTGCCTGTTTTCCCTTGCAAACACATGCAAACAGAAGCTGATCCTGCTGCCGTCTGCATGAGCTCTGGCCCGCTGTCCTGATCCGCTTTGCACCTGCAGGCAGCTTTCACATCTAAAAACTTTACAGATGTCGAGAGCAAAGTTTCAGCACTGCTCTTCTGTTCGGGGAGAATGCACAGAATCCAGGTTAGCTGCATTTACAGTTTCCCTGTCACACACTGTCATCACAGAACCAAAGAAGGATCTGAGACCGTCGTCCGAACACCGTGTCCATGAGATGGATGTGATCATTCTCACTGGATGGGGAAGTTTAATGGCTTTCTTTTTTCAAACCCGTGAGCCGACAAGCCCAATTTGGAAATAATGATGCCTGACAAAGCTGAAGCTGCTGTAATAGACATCCAGAAGCACCGAGGAGTACATTCAGAGCAGTCAGGTGGAAATTGTTCATTGAAATTCACCTTATTGTACACTTTGTATTAAACCGCTGTTAATTTGAAAAAAAAGCTTATTCCCCAGAGAGTGAACAGTAGAAATAGAATTAAAAAGTTCTGATGTTTTAAACACAGAAGTCACGTCTGAATCTATAACACTGCTGAAAGCTATTTAAGACATTATAAAGCCACAGTTCATACCAATATGATCGTTCTGTCATCATTTAACTCGTCCTTGTGTCATTTCAAACCTGTATAATAATAATAATACATTTTATTTAAAGGCACCTTTCATGGTGCGGTCATAATTTTCCCGGTGGATTTTAGAGCCCCACTCCGCCCCTGACCTCAAAAGGAAGTCCATTCCATAAAAAAAGGTGCTGAACAACCAAAATCTCCTGACCCCATGGAAGCTGTCTGTGTACCAGGAAGTACAAGAGTAACTGCCGAAGCATATATATAGATATTATATATATAGATGCAAAACACTAATTGATGTAATTTTACTTTTTTAATTTTCCTTAAACCTTAAAAGTAGACATTTTATTTACATTTAGTGTGCTGTCTATGGACATAAAATCACTTTTGTAAATAAGCAAATACCTAAAGGGAAACATAACAACATAACATGACATAACATCATGTATTATCATATATACATTTATTTAAATAAAATAAACACTGGCCAAATGTTTAAATTAGGATTAGCAAGATTTTCACAAACAGCAGTATCCCAGACACTAGTTTCCAAAGACACCGAACCCTTTAGACTTCCACTGTATGGACAAACTGACAGAAGGGAAATAAAATGTTTCTTTTTGGGTCACCTGCCTCATTAAAAGATAGAACACAATGTATTTTGTCAGTCTTTGTCAGTATGCTGAAGAACGCCTGAAGTCTATCAATGAAAGAGCCAGTTTTCCTCTTTTCTTTCGGAGGGTGGCCCTGAAGGCCCCTGCGGCCAGGAAACGGAAGGGAATTGTTTCCTCAGCGGCCCCGGGCGGCCCCTGGAGGAGCCCTGACTCTGCACACAGATAAACGCTCCTGTCTCCAGGAGCCGCTGCTTGAAAACTCTCCAGAAGCAGTGAACTGTGTGAATCCAGCGAGGAGCTTCTCCAGGCCCGTCTGTTCCTCAGATGTTAAAGCTTCGCTGGAATGGGAGGTGTTCTTTGAAGCTTATCTTGGTTCGGTTATGATGAAAGGGATGATGCTGGAGAAACAGTTTTTCTTAGACTCGCAGAAGCAGCTATTAGTGATCTGAGAGCATCATTACAATCACTGAGCATCATGTCTTTCCCAGATCACTCGCCACAAATGAATTCAAACCAGAAATAACGAGCCCTGTGTGTGTGTCAATTAACAAAAGAAAAGGAAAGGAAGCATGAATATTTACAAAGTTAAGAAAGCAGCAGGCCGCTCTCATTGTTTCTGTTACCCAGATCAGATTTGGAAACACTGGTACACGTCCCACAGGACCAGCATCTCCTCTGCCCTCGCTAGCGGAAATAATGGGCCTTTGTTAGCTTCAGCATCGGGATATGTGCGTCTCTTTTAACATCTAACACAATACATGTCAAAGTGTTAATTACAGGGATCTACAGTACACAGGTACACACATTTTAGCAGGGGAACTTTCTGAATCAAGAGCAAGTCATCCATGTTCAAAACAAGATACTACACAAGTTTCTATTAAGGCCACAACACTCTGTCTTTTATTTTTATTTTTTTTTTATATGCATGTGTATTTATACAGTGTGCATCATGTAAATCTCATCATCATCATAATCATCATTATCAGTGCAGTATGAAGCCCAAGTTCACTTTTATTGCTCCTACATATAAGTGAATGAATAAATCAATTAATAAATAAATAATGTATTAGTAAATTTGCTTTGGTTGAAAAAATAAATAAAATAAATATTATGGTACAAAACATATACATTTAGTAGGACCCTGTAGGTTGGTATATTACCTTTTACCCTTTAATTTATGCTATTTATTTATTTATTTAAGTCATAAAACGTAAAATAAATAACTAAATAAATAAAATGTTACTAATCTTTTGGCAACTATGGATGCCGTCTTCATAAATATTGTAGCCTAAGCAAAAAGAAGAAGAAAATATTTAGAATAGTTGATTTCTGGTTACATTAGAAATTGGTTATTGTGTTTAATGCACCAAACTTTCTAGGAGAGCAACAGTGAAGACATGTAATATATATTAAAGCTGTGATTAAAATTATTCATGAGATTCAGTGCATTATAAGCTGCATTACTTAGCAATCGTTAAAACACTATAAATAGCATCTTCAAAGTGTTACTGAACTTTTTAGTGTTTTTCATGAGTTCCTGCAAATCCTGTATCCACTGGTGGAACTAAACCATGCAGCAGAGCTAACACACTAACACACTTCAGGGGAAGAAAAAGCAACGGATCCGTTCAGAAGCACTGGAGATGCTTGTGTTTTACTCGTTTTTCTCCAGCTGGTGTCAGAATGGACATGCATGAGTATGATCATCACATCTGAGCAGAGAGCAGCAGAATCAGAGGCGTATTCTCTGAAAACAAAGGCAGAGCTGGAGCTGGAGCTCTAAATGAAGATCAGATGAGGCTCCTCCTCACAACTCCGTGCCAAATCCTGTTTAGAGCAGCGGGAGAGAGAGAGAGCAGATCTGACTCCGGGGGACGGCCCTATCTCCCGCAGCACAGAAGAAGAAAGTTGCCTTTAAAATTCAAGGATATCACATCAAATTGAATTAAGTTTGTGCTTCATTTGTGTTGCAGATAGGAGATAAGTAGCAGGACGAGGCTGGAGAGACGACACGGCTGGCTAATCCCATAGCCGTTTACATGCTAGCGTTCCCATGAGCCTCCGCCGCACTAGAGAAACGGGTGAGAAGCTTCAGGTGCATCTGTAACGTGATTAAACACACTGCGAGAGGGCTTCGATACCAGTTAAACTGTGTAATGATCACTACCACAGAACTGTTTTTATTCTTTTAATGGATTGAACACGTATAAATATTTTTGTGCAAAAAAGAGCACAACGGTGTTTAACTTTGATAACAATCAGAAGTGTTCCTTGAGCAGTAAATTATCGCATCAGAATGATTACTGAAGGATCGTGTGACACTGAAGACAGGAGTAATGATGCTGAACATCACAGAAATAAATGACAGCTTAACAGATATCCACAGAGAAAACTGCTAAAGTGTACACCAAAAAAATTTATATTTTTATAAATATCTAAGATGCTTTTGCTTAAAACAAGTGTTTGAATGAACACATAGTCTATTTTAAAAAAATTTAAATAGATTTAATAAACCAATTACCGTAACTTAATAATAATAATAATAATAATAATGATAAAAGTAAAAAATAAAATAGAATAAAATAATAATCAAAAATAAAGTAAATGAATGAATAAATCTGGAAAGAGTAAAACTGGACTAACAAAGCAGCTGAGCTGTACCACATCATACAATAATACCACTGACTCTCAGAAGAACACAGAGACATGACGGAATTCAGCTGATCTGGTGACAGACATTCATACAGAATCTACTGGCCTTCTTCTCTCGCACAGATAGCATGCGCGGGAATCAGAGCGAATAAATAAAGGCTTTACCAGATAAACATGTATTTACTGCTGCTGTGCTTGAATGTAATCTCTCAAAGATGCTAATGCTACGATCTAGCAGCAGACAAATCCACCCAAATCCTGGAGCAGTCTTAATAAAACTGTCTAAATTCAGCCAGATAAAGACCTCCGCAGCGCCGTGCCATCAGCGCCATAAATAAAGCCAGCAATTGCATTTTAAGGTGAAAAATATTACAGAGCCAAGTGGAACATATTTAAAGCGCTCTCTGCACTTCCTGTGGAGAGATTAGGCTCCTCTCAGTTTAAAGATAATCAATTGCTCATGAAACACGGCGCGGGCCGCGAGTCTGCTGGAATGGACTCTAATAAATACCAGAGATGTGGCATGTGTTGAACGCCATTAATCTACATGTTCTGGAAATGTAACGGATTGTCAAAGCGCGGCTTGCACATATTCCATCACACATCCAATTGGCTTTGCCCGGCTCTACAATTCATTTGCAGTGTAATGCGCCCAATAAAAATGTATTCGGACTGCTCTATTGATTGTGAAATAGTGTAATCTCCAGCAAAGGAAAGAGATGAATATCCCCATTTTCTCCACCAGTATGGTTTTACCGCAAGCTCAAATAAGTCATCGCGGCCTAAGAGACCTCTTTTGCTTCTCCTTCATGCTGTTTTCTTCTCTTTGAGTTATAGCAAAGCGACTAAAAGCTTTTCAGCAGCAAAATATCACACACTCGTGCTCGTGGTGTTTCTTCAGAAGAGCAATCGCATGAGAACACGTAAACCATATTCACTAGTGCTCTTCTTGTCTTGCGTTTAATCGCATTGTCTTCTAACTCTCATTTACTGTATGTTCATGTGCTGTGCATTCAGACACAATTTAGTACAACGGGTTTGATAATGATTGATGTCAAGCATTATCAATGCTCATGTGTCACTTATTTGAGTACATGCATACTCAAATCACACGCTTCAAGACCCTTGCAAAATACATTCTTCATGAAACACTTTTCTGAAACATTTTACCTGCATGTTTTGTTATTCTTTCTAAATTTAAACTGTAAAACAAAATAAATAAATAAACAAAACGGCCGTGGTTGCCAAAATTATTTTGTAAAAGAAGTACAGAAAAACTGTAAACACACAAAAAAAAAAAAAACTGTGAAAAGTCAAATAGAAAATAAACACATTAAAAAATGTTAACCAGTAAAATTCAACAAAAATCTGTTCTGTACCTTTAACATACCGATAACCACCATAATAACGCATGAGCTAAAAGAGAAAGCCACGTGAGGACTAATATATAAAACGTGCACAGAGTCATTCACACAAACAGAAAACACCTCATAATAACACTTAAATAAACATTCATTAAACAGCAGAAGATTTATTATTAAGCGCAAAGGTTCATAACTAATAACAAAAACAATAAAAAACATGATTTTTGAAGCGAAACACTTTCAAATGTCGAATGTCATGCAGGGAATTCAAACATTTGACAGTTTTTGACTGTAAATTGCACAAGATTTTGTTCTATTTATTTCTAAAAACTGTACAACTAGCATTGTTTTGCTGTAAAATGACATGACATTTCAGCTGAGATGTTTTACTGTTTTTCTCTGTATGTGGTACGGTAACTTACTGTTAATGTAAACTTTGCACTTTTATTATTTTTTTAGTTTTTTTAAGTTTTTACAACATTTTACAGTAACAATTACACTTAATTTTTAGAGAGCTATTAGCAGTTTCTTAGCAAGAGTTTCTAAATGAACACACATATGCATATATACTGTATGAATACTCATGCAAACAGAAGTGGTGTGAATTTGCTAAATGGAATGTTCCTCAAATGTTTGTAAACCAAGAATAAAAGTTATTTAAAACATTTTAAAACAGGACGTTTGAACATTCAGAAAACAAAAAAACAAAAAAAACAATTCTAAATTTTCATTTTCATGACATGAACGTTAACAAAACACTGTAAAAATATACCATATTAAATTTGGAGCTTGATAATCGCAGATCACCATTTACAGTATCTCACTGGGGACAAGAAGTTGGACAACATGAGAATGAACACTTTCATTTATAGGTGAACTCACTATAAGTATCATCTGGGCATACGATGTTAAATCATACATACAGTATTAGCATTAGGAATCCTACAAATGGTTAAACACACTGTGTCTGAAATCACACTGCTTCTGTTTGCATGAGTATTGTGTTCTGTGAATGACCATCTGAAATCAGTATCTCTCTACAAGCACAGAGCACCTGTCTTTCTCCTGCAGACGTGTGCAGAAGGGAATCATGGGATGTCTGACTGCGTGTAGTGTGTGGGCTGAGCGATTCATTAGTGCTCAACTCCATTATCTGCAGCCATCTAGTGTCTGTTTTGTGCTGTAGAGTGCAGCACAGAGATGAAGAACACGAGATCTGAGCAGAATAACAGCAAAGGCTTCCTTCACACTTACCACAGATCTGAAGACACTGCTTTTAATTTAGTAATATCATTCAAAAGTATTTTAGATTCATTTCGATCTCTTAAAGTAATTGATACGTTTATTCATCAAGGGTGCCTTTAATCGACCACAAATGACAGCGAAGATAATTTCATAAAATATTTATATTTCAAACGCACATTTTCTATTCTTCAGCGAGTCCTGAAAAAGACAATGGATAACAGTTTCCACAGTTTTGTGGACATGTTTGTTGAGGCAGTATTTTTGTGATTTCTGACACTAAAGACTGGAGTAATGATGCTGAAAATACAGCTGAAAATCACAGAAATACATCACACTTTAACACAGAAAACAGCTGCTTTACATTTTAATAATGTTTCAAAATATTCACAGTATTTTTGGTCAAATAAATGCAGCCTTGGTAATCTAAAATCTCGCCGACCCCAAACGTTCAACTTATTTTTAACTTCAGTGTAGTTGATGCATTTTTTCTCAGATTCATCAGAGGTTGAAGTTCTTCAGATCAGCGGATTGTTTTCTAGGTTCTTTAAAGCACCAGCACCTCGATTTACATCAACATTCAGCTTTAAATCAGTCATGCTCATCCTGAACACTTAACAGAGGCAGGAGTTCAGTGCTAAGAGCTGAACATATGAATGTGTGTGAGGCTCAGTCGGGTCACGCAGCTTTATTCTCACCCAATGCAGACTGCGTTTGATTAATTATTTTCCTTCGATGTGGGAGGCGCGTCATAACACACGTTTAGCAGCCTCACAAGACACACTTATCCACATTGAATCGCGACGTATGGAAGCGAATGAAGAAATAATTAAAAGAAAATAAGTGCTAACCCGAGGAGCGTCTGGGGTTTTACTGTACACACACAGACCTGTCAGATATTTGTAACCTAATTCTGTTGTGCTTCAATTACTCAGTCCAGCGCAGGGTTACGCAAACATGACGTATGTGAGGGGTTCGGCCTGAACCCTTTCATTTTTCTGAACATGAATCTGCTGTTGGTTGCTGGAGGTCAGAGGTCATTCACAGATGTGAGCTCATCTCAGTCACAAACAAACATCAGACTCCTGCATCTGGCTCTGCTTATGAATGTTCTTATTAAACACTACTCCAAGCTTTCTGAACCTGAAGGTGCTTTTCTTTTTCAGATGCTTTTAGGAGCCAAAGTAGCCTGATAAACTACCCAGATATTTGTTTTTATTTAATTAAATTCTAGATTTAGGTAAGTATTATAACCTATTAACTATTAGAATATATATATATATATATATATATATATGGAAATTAAACCCAACATTTATCATTTTAATTTATTTTAACTTGATGTACTTAAAAATAATGATACAATACAAATGAAGGAAAACTACAACAAACTAAATTGCTAAAACTTTAACTAAAACAAAAATGAAAATATAAACAACAAAAAAAGTTACTTTTAAATATTCTCTGAACGTAATGTAACATTAATTTAATGAGAATTAAACAATTAAAAACACCAACAAACCAACAAAAACAAACAAAATGTAGATGATATTTCAGAAACAAACTATTAACTTTTTTTTTTTTTTGGTTTGTTTGTTTTTTTGAGCATACTTTTTATGGAATTACTGTTACTGGAAGAATACTGTTTCGTACTTTTAAGAGAACCTTGCCAGAACATTCTGAAAATGTGTCTGTAATACAAAATCTTGTAAAAAACATGGATATAATTAGTTGTTTTTATTATGTTGTGTACTATATTAATATGCTCTGTCAGTGTCGCTGTGGGTTTTGGTTATTTTACCAATGTAAAGAACTTTGAAATAACTGAAACTACCAGATTCAAGTATTCAATAGCCCTGCTATATAAATAAATATATTGAATATACACCAATAATTATATTACAATGGCTCCACAAAAATAATCCTAAGCTTAGAAATGCCTGAAAGCCATTGCATCAAGTGTCACTAGTTATTAATTCTAAGGAAAAATCAACAATAGCTGCAGTGTTGAAGCTGAAACTGTGTGTTTGTGGTTAGTGGATGATGTGGGTGTTAATGTGATGAACTGCACCTGTGGTTACACACACATGCAAAATATTTCTCCTGTGACACTGCTGGCTGTTCTCATAAACATAAATGGCCAAAACCAAATTCTGAGGTCTGCCACACACACGACAAATCATTAGAGGCAGAACATTGTGCTCTTATTTGATTTGAGCAGGGCTTTACTCAAACACTGTGAGTCTGGCTGGATGTTTTCATAACCTCTGACAGGATATTAGAAAGACCACCTCAAACCCCAGGCTCATTCCCAGTGATTCTAAGAGGTAAATATGTCCGAAGAGCCTGGGGAATGTAGTTGTATCCGATTCCAAACAAACTTGCATGCATCATTAAACGACAATTAAAAATCATAATGTATCCTATGAATAAGAGTACAGTAATATATTCCATAATATATTTTGCAATGATGAGTTACACACATCTGTGCGTTGCAAGTGTTTCTTACTTTCTAGTCTCTGTGCACAGCCAGCATAGACTGCTCTGTCAGCTTCAGGAATCAGTTCTCCGTAAATGTGCTGAACACACTCCAATATTGAACAGTGTTGGAAACACAACTTAACATTGGTTTCTAGTCGGGTCCTCTTTTGGAAGCACAAACATAGTTTGACTTTCACAACGACACACAGCGTCTCCAGAACATGGCGCCCGCAGCAACACTACAGCCAGAATATTAGCTCCGCCTTCTTTCTTTTACATAAATATTTGGGTGGTGTTTGAAAATAAACCCACTCCAGGGCTGGACTGGTAATCTGGCACACCTGGCAAATGGTTGATATAATATGATTTTTTTTTTAATTGGACAACGGCCGGCCCATAAAGCAGGGATAGAGGCCCATCGGTTAATATTCCATACTGATATTGGTCTGGCCTGATCATCTCTTAACAGGCTCCACGGTAGAGTATCTGAGACACGAGTCGCGGCCCATTGGTTGACTGTCTTAAAGGAGATTGAGTTTGTCCAATGAAATCTCAGGCCACGCCCTGCCTCCCTCATGGCCAGCGCTCATCTCCCCTTCATCTGCTATGTAGAGTTCGACAGGAGTTTGAGATCAGTCTGTCTATAACAATGAATAAACCAGAAAAGAGCAGGGGGTGCAGAGAAGCTGCGGGAGAAAAGACGCAATAGTCTACAAGTGGAAGCAGCAAAATGTAAGGAGTTTAATAACAGCTCGCATGAAGGGGAAACGGAGGAATCTTCCCCGTCTTTGCTAGGTCTTTGCTGTCCCATAGTGTGAAGATTACTGGCAGAATTTTAAATTATAGTAGTCTATATGTACACAGTTGCCTACTTATTTTTATTAATTGAAAATTATTTTATTTGGGGGATATATATATATATATATAATGGAAAAAAATAAGAGACCACTGTAATTTACTCCTAAATCAGTATCTCTCTGACTATGACAAGCATTCCATGCCAGTCTTTGATACATTTCTACACAAACATACTTAATTCTGTTTATTGAGGTTCTTATCTGGTGAGCACCTGAATCCAATTGTATTGAAAGGGAAATGTATAAAAAGCTCTGCTGTGATCAACACTATCCTCTTGCAGTGTGACCAGTTGGATGGTAAAAAATGCTAAATGTCATATTCTAAGTCGTAAATAGAAATGTAAAAATAAACACTAAACATGCCGAAAACTGTGAAAAGAGAATTTTTGAGTCAAGAAAAAAAGGCCTCTATCCTAGCTTTACTGTCACAAGGATTCTGTGAGCATCAAGTTGCTTCTATCCTTAATATTTCAAAGACGGCAGTTCACAAAAAATGAAACAGAAGCATTGATTTGTATTGGTGGTGTATTGGTGAAATTAACATTTTTAAGAATAAAACCCAAAAGCAACTGATTTTTCTGCAGGGATCTCTTATTTTTTTCCAGAGCTGTATATAGTAGGCCTGGTGGGCCGGCTGGACCATAAAATGCCAGGGCCGATTTTTACTCCCAGTCCAGCCCTGACCCACTCTGTGACGTAGAAAATTGGGGCGTGTTTAAACAAGCCGTTTTTAGGGGGGAGTCGACAAGTTACAACTTTATAAAGAATATCTTTTTGGATACGTTAGGGATCTTATTTACGCACTAACAGGTTGTAACACTCCAAAGAGAAAGGAAAACCTGACATTAGGGCTGCAACTAATGACTATTTCAATAGTCGACTAGTCGTTATGAACTGCAAAAAAAAAAATATATGGCTTTGGATATTTAATATATTTTGTTTTTAGCATTTTCCTTCCATTAAAAAAGATGAAACACAAAAAAATTAGAAGACATAACATTTATTGCTCCCAAGTGCATTTTCTGCATAGCAAATATGGACGAAACGTTTGCAGTATTGCAGTAAACAAGTAAACAAAACAGTTGCAATCAGCAATAAAATAAATACTGTTCCATAAACTAAAGTGCATTGCATGTAAACAATGT
>JAUCMU010000030.1:3816082-3828606 GCA_032275025.1 Enteromius treurensis
CCGTAAATGTGCTGAACACACTCCAATATTTGTGTTCAACTGTTCTGGAACAGTGTTGGAAACACAACTTAACACTGGTTTCTAGTTGTGTCCTCTTTTGGAAGCACAAACAAAGTAGTTTGACCTTCACAGCGACACACAGCGTCTCCAGAACATGGTGCCCGCAGCAACACTACAGACAGAATAATAGCTCTGCCTTCTTTCTTTGTGGAAATATTTGGGTGGTGTTTGAAAATAAACCCACTCTGTGACGTAGAAAAGTGGAGGTGTGGTTAAACAAGTCGTTTTAGGTGGGTGTGGACAAGCCATCACTTTTATAAAGAACATCTCTTTGGTTTTGAAACCCTAATCTTAGCAACTTATAAAAGCTTATAACACTCGAAAGAGAAAGGAACGCTTGAAACAGCATCATATGACCCCTTTAACACACTTGTTGTTAAAAACATTCTAACTGGAGCTGCTTCTCTAAGTTTATGTCTATGGCGATTCACGCAGGTAACACATACTCTGCAGCCATGACAACACGACCAGGGGTGCGTTTCCCGATTGACGATGCAACTCGCTGATTAACCATCATTATGCAATGCATTGTTTTGGAAACGAACAAGATAGTCACATCTCCATTGCTTGCACCACCATAGTTCAACAACATGCATGTGGTGGAGGAATAACTTCTCCAAGATGCTGATGTTTGGAACATGCCACATATTGAGTAATTTACTATTTCCGTTCGTTCACTGTCATTATACTTTATTTGATCTTTGAATCATCGCGGGTTCCCTCTTACTTCTTACTCCGGGGTTTCCTTAGCCATTTATGCACATGCGCTCTTTTCAGTGTTCCGCTGTGATTCAGGATAAGACAAAAATGCAGTTTAGAAGAAGTCCTCGCTCATTATATACATTTTTATATACATATTCAAATTATAAAAACACACAAAAAAGTTACATAGTGTTGCTTAAAATCTGTCAAATGACACCAACAAAAGCATTTTAGTGCTAAATAAAGTAGAAATAGATCCTTGAGGTAACAATCGCAGGCTGCCACAATCACTGAAGTAGATAACAATGCACTTTTCAATGTCTTGAATTCATGTTGTCAGAACAAAACACAAGAGGACAGTCAAATAGAATTATGTGTGAGGGTCAAAGGTCAACTCACTCTGAATGGTTAAACATATTTCTTTGAGATCCGTCCATTGCAGTGCATCATCTTGTGGAAACTCAACGCTTCCTCATTTTCTGTTGATTTGCATGCACAGAAACTGAACATGTGTATTGTTTACATCCAGACGACATTCGGAAGTAGAGTTTAACGCTTCCAGAGAACCGGCTCTGTCTTTTTCTCTTTCCTCGGTTCCTCATTGCTGCGGGCACTAGAAAAGCAGAATGTATATTTTATGAGAAAAAGATTGTCTAACTGGTGGGTCAAGATTGACTAGAGTGATTGGCAGACGCTGTTTAGCATATTGAGCTTTTGTTTTGTGTGCTGTAGCAATAAATAAGGCCTCAGTCTGGTGTCGTTTGCAGTCCTATCACAGCTCTCGGCCCTATTCAGAGGAGATAAATGTGATTTAAATTAATAGCCAGTCCTAAATAACTCCTCAGATGGTAAACGATGCATTTATCAGATACAGACAACCAATGTCCCTTGATTCATGGGCCCCTTACAACATGAAGGGAGCCTACAAAAATTGTTATTACTTTTTAATAAAGTGTAGCAGCCGCTCGTCAGTCATTTATCAGAGCAGCTCAGTCAGATGACGGCGTTTTCCCGCGCAGTGGAGGGGCAGACACATGAAATATGGCTCTGTGCATTAAAACATCAGCGCTGTGGGAGAAATCATCTTCAGCCTCTCTGGGAGGACTTCAGATGGCTCAAATTACCAGAACGGTCACCTTTAAAGATTACTATGCACATCCATGGCGTTTATTTAAAGAATTAGCTTTGCTTAAAAAAAATAAATAAATACTCACTACATGGTAAATGTGTGTTCCCAAGTGTTTCCACGTGATATGCGCCTCAAGCATGACCTTCGGTGACGTTCAGATACTGTCCATTATCACGGTGATAAATTGGTTATACACTGCAAAATGGCAACATATAAGTGGTTTTATTCAAGTAATATCATTGAATGCACTCAAACGAAATAAGTTACACTAACTAAAGTAAATTCAATTGGTTAAATGAGGGAGAAATGTGGCTCTATAAGCTGACAATTGCAGATCTTAATTTATCACATCACGATCACACCCGACCTGAAAGAAGCTTTCTTACATCTGTCCTCATCACTGGGCTGGTAATTGAGCGCTCGCCATGATCTTGTTTCTCAGACGGAAATAAACAGATCATCCTTCTAATTTCTCCAACAAATAAGAGTGAGCCCTTTAATTTGTGCGGCCTCAAAGCAGCGGCGCAGGAACGTTTCTCCCCTGTGTATCGACGCTCCGTTAAGCCTCTCGCGCAGGTAACAGTCAATCCATTAACCTTTGCTTTTAGCTCAGGCTTCAGGTCGCTGCATCGCCCACCGCAGCTTTTAATACATTTTTCTTAATAGTTGTTCGCCCGTGAATGAAAAGGGCAGCTCGCCTCCTCTTGACATTGACTCTGCCACAGTCATAATAAGGTTTCTCCCTTTCTTCTATCATCTACGGTAACCGCGTCTGTGCCTGTCTGCAGTCATTTCAGAGAGGTAATATGAAAGGGCTTTTGAAGGCAGGGGTCATGTTAAATTGTAACGCAAATGTTATTCCTCAATTATCCAACTGGGCTAAATGTCAACTGCTTGAGGGGGAAGATCTCTCGGTTTCTCCGGCTGTGCGTGTGGTTTTTAATTGTGTGTCCGTATGTCAGAGAGATTCTCTCTCTTTGTGGTACCGGTTTGGGGTCCGGCGCTCAACGGACCGCAGCTCCTGTGCTGGACAAGTCTGATATTAGCCTCTCAGACGAATTCCTGTGATGGCTGGAACTCACAGCTGTAGTGAGTTTAATGAAAAAGCCCCAGGATGATTGGCAGCTGAATGGCTTAACTAACAAAAGAGGGCAGTCGGGATGAGAGGTCAGGAGCGAAGGGGAGCGCTCTGGGATTTCTCCTCAGGCCACTGGATATTACCCCTCCGCTACATTTATATTTGCAATAACAAATTGACTTGAGTTGTGCTAAGTGGAGATCAGGACCCGGTGTGGACAGAGCGAGAAAGCAGGGTTTGAGCCGGGAACAAGCCACACAAAATACACACACGCTATTAAACTGAGCTTCCGTTATGTCATTATAGACTTCTGTATCAGTTATAACATGACTGAACTAGTTACCTTAATCACAGTGTACTTTTGCTGCAAACAGTGTGTGACTCACAGTGTACAGTGTCCAGATACATGGCAACTATTTACTATTGATCTCAAATGGAACAATCTGGGTAACACTTTATTTCAATAGTCCAGAAGCAGACATTTGAGGATTAGTGGACTGATTGCTTAATATCTGCTTAAACACTTTATTTTGATGGGTCCACAACATACTACAGACTGATTATCAGAAACTTATTCTACTAACTCTAAACCTACCCTAACTACCCTAACTATGTAGCTGTGAATTAATGAGACATGTAGTTGACATGTATTGTATTTACTTGGTAAGTTACAGTTAGTAGAATGTGTAAAGAGGACTATCGGAATAAAGTCTAACCAAAATCATGAAAAAAAATGTTATTTAATTAGCTGCAAACATATTTCATATTTCAATATTTTTAGTTCTTTTTGTGATTTTCAGGACACAATCTGTCCCATATTTCAGTCAGCTTATTTTTAGCTGTCTGCTAGGTTAAAGAGCAGAATCTATACGTGAATTGTAATTTGTGTATGGTTTAAAATGCATTTCATGGAATATTTCTGACTGAAACTGAATATTCTAAGAGAAAACAAAAGGACTTTTGTCTGTTGGGAATTGAGTATGTTGTGAAAAGCAGAGTGAGGGCAGCTAGTATGTGAGTTAATGAAGGCAGAAACAGCTGTTCAATCACTGGTTAACTAGTTCCAATAGGCGGACAAAAAGGCAATGAGAGCGTACAAGGAAGGCTACTTATATATCATAATAGTATGCAAAAAACTTTACATGAAACATGTACTAAGTCTGAATTAACAGGAGATGAAAAGGACAGACTACTTCTGGTGAGATTCTGAAGTGTGCATCTAATCAACACTTTACTATCCCATGAGGCATCAGGAGAGGATTTGTGAAGTGAAACAACACACATGCAAACTTCATTCATACTACAGAGATTCATATATATAGAAAATATGTTTTATGATCACAAAGCACTTCAGATGCAGCCCGTGACTTCTGCTTACTAGCATCTATTTGGCAACAATTTAAAATATACATTTAGATCAACTGAAATGAGAATTTTTATGCATACTGCATTCAAGCAACATGTCTTTTATTTATTCATTTATTTGGAGAGGATTGGGTCCAAATCTTGACAGAAATCTCCCCATCATAGGGATCTGGGGTGTAAGTCAGTGTGCTGGGCAGATAAAAGGCCTGAACGTCTGAATGAGACACTCTGCTTTACAATATGAGCTGTTTTATGACAGAGGTCAGACTCCGAGGGAGCAGACACTTTCAGTCTTTGTATCGCTCTCAATCTCAACATGGCAGATGGAGACTGCTGTCTATTGTCATGTGCTGCTACTGAAACTCATCTAATGAAAGAACAGTCACTGAAAATCCAATCACACTACAGTTTGAATTCTTTAGACACATTGTAGCCTTTTATATAACAATGAAGAAAGGTTTCTGGAGTATTCTACACAGTGTTATTGTAAGTAACCATGCACTAATTGTCTGTGTTTGACTCAATAAAAAAATAAAAAAAACATAAACATAACATTGCAAAACATAACACACAAATCTCTCTGTAACACACACATATAACATCAATTGATATTATGGCAAAGGTGTTTGCAAATGGTTGCCTTTAAATCTTTTTTTAAAATTGAAAGTGTGTGTAAGCGATTAAATGATACTAATAACAATAATAATAATTAAAAAAATATAAGTAAAACAGTTAAAATTACTAAAAGTTAATGGAGAAAAATAAAAAAATTACTATATATATAAAACATGACAAATGTCAAACAACAGATGCACATACAATTACTAAATTTAAAAGGATAATAAAAAACAACAACAAACAAAAAGATATTAAATAAAATCAACACACACTTTTAAATATTGATATATATATATATATATATAATAAAAAGAAAATTAAAAAGAAAGTTGAACATGCATATATCATTTAAACACATCAATATTACATAAAGCCATAAAGCTATTATTATATTATGTTACAGAATCTTCATTTATGTCTATATATAGAGCATATATTGTACGCATGTTCTAAATGCAGATGTCAATCATTATTATGACTTTGATGACTAAATTATGAAATGAATTATATTTATTAGTCTTGATTATTAATACTGATATAATCTAGTTATCAGAAGCGAAGCTGAATTGTTATTATTTTCATTAACACTCACACAGACCCATGCTACAATAGAGTCCTCTCTCACACACAGTGCACATCTCTTATTATTCCACGCTGCTGTTATCAGGCCGTGGCTCTGCAGCCATTGTCTGCTCCGTCCCCATGGATACGGCTGATGCTATCCGCTTATCACTGTAATAAAACTAAAGTGCTGGGCAGGAAATTGAAAATGTAGCTGGACAGGAAATAACTGTGCTCTGTCATAATCTACGGCTCGGAACATGTGTTCATCCGCGTGTTGTCACTCTATCTGATGCCGCCCGCTTTGTGGTCAGCCGTTTCTCCTTCCTTCTGCCGCTTTATCAGCCTAATGTCTGCTGGGTCAGCACTGTCCTCTGGACGCTCGTCAGTGACGCCCCTTTCATAGGGAGCACGTGTGACACTTGCATCACGTCCGGTGTATCGAGACACTTCCTCAGGACTGCTGTGAAAACAGTGCAGATGCTGCTATATCGGTGTGTCAGTTTTGGCATTTCTTTACCAATCTGCTTGTGCAAAGACATAGTCTTAAAAAAAATAGAATCTTATTAGCTTGTCAATCTCATTGATAACTGTTCTGGAGCATTAGTTGTCCTTTAAAGCATATTACTAATTACTTCCTAAAGATTTTTGGCATTAAAAAAAGGATAATTTTGACCCATACAGCGTATGTTTGTCTTCAATTATACCTGTGCTGCTTAAGACAGCTTCTGTGCTCCAGGATCAGATCTGTGAAGGTAAGCAGTTCTCTCTGTGCTGAGTCTCTGATTGAAGCATCATGTGCTTCATTTACAGCTCATTTGCATATGAGGGGGCGGGGTCAGGAGAGGTGTTGGTGACACAAGGCCGCCCTCTGTCTGAAAACCAAGAAATCTCCTCTTAGTCTCTCTCTTTCTTCTCATGCACACTTATCACAAGAACAGTGTATATGTACAAGATCTGCTCACTCACATCTATGAACAGATCCTTCTGATGCTTCACAGGCACATCGGCTATGTTGTTTCAGCATTTCAGACTGTACTGATATTTTCTGTAAATCTTTAGCATAAAGGTCTTTCTTCCTATTCTAATGCGTTAATGCATTTGACTTCACGGTCCAGGTCAGTTTTGAATATACCTGAATTTTGACATGAGAAATCCTTCAGATAAACACACACGGGTCTTAAGGCTAGAACATGACTCCTGTACAGTCAGCGAGTATGACTCCATTATGCATTATTATGTGACGACAAATGACCGCTTAGGACACGTTCTTCTCTTTCATCTCATTTTCAATCCATACTAACTTTAGCCATTATTACTTTCTCCAAAGGCCTTTTCCTCTGTGTCCGCCTTTCGCCTTCTAGCTTGTAATTGGCTTTCAGTATCTGAGGAAATGTAAGAGAGAGAAGAAAGTGGCAGGGAAAGAGAGAATGTCTCATTTGCATTAACTTCATTACCGCTCTCTTAGAGTTATATTTAAACAAGTCCCGGCCAGCACACACAAGAGCGTTTCTGAGAGGGGCCGACTAGCCCTCGGCTCCCCCTTCTAATTGATGTAAATGAAAAAAAACCCAGTGAGCTCAGGAGCTTTGACCTTGTTATATGGGGTGACTAACCCCAATTAATCAAAGATTCTTTCTAGATGCTTCAAGCTAATAAATAGCAGGACGAATCAAAAGTCCTGTGGTTACTGGCTCTGGAATGATTACGAGAGCGGATGAGATTAAAGAGCGCTGCAGATGAGGAGAGCTCTTCTGATCCAATCGTGTTTAAAAGACAGCCAGTCAAGAGGTTGATTGAAAAAGGAAAAGTAAACAGATGCTTCAACACTTTTTCAAAACCCTTGAAACTATAGACTCCTAATGACCAGCGAACAACATATATATATATATATATATATATATATATATATTTATTTATTTTCATAGACATGTGAAGTCAGTTCACACAAATAAGTGTCAAAATATCTGGCCTGTAGTTTGAACTTAAAATAGATGTATGCACTTATTTCCCCCCCTCATGATAAAGGCATAGCTGGCCAATGCACTGAATGGAAACCTACCAATCTCACGGACAAGGAGGACAAAACGCCGATTCAAAAAGACGTGAAACATTAGCGGCCCAAGTACTGCGTGAAAAATTAATGACCCCCCTCTATACAGTCTCCTCTTGTAATACAGCGCGATTAGCAGCACTTTTATTAGCGAGCAGCTCAACAGCAGCGGTGGTGGAGGTGAGTCAGCGTCACTCCTCACAGTCTCAGGCATCTAGCGTGTCACATCAAAGTCATCATGACGCCGGCTTAGCTTACACCCATCCAATTAGCCAGAGAGATGGCACTGACCCCGAGAACACGCTCCTGTGTCCGGACCTGAGAGTCACTCCATCTCAGGTAACACTAGACTCGCCAAACACTCATGAGGGAAAAACAAAAGACAGAGGGAGGGCTGCATAAGATGCCAGTGGGTGGAGAAAAGGACAAAAACATGCCAAGAGAGACGGAGGAAAAAAAGTAGGTAAACATACAAGCCAGGTACAAAAGCAGAGACACGGACTGTCTGGCCCGGTAATGAAATGAATTTGTCACCTCATTGTCGGTAACAATAGGCCTAATTGAAATGAACCTGTCCCTTGCATGCATCTGGCACATTAAACATTCGCTAAGATATGCTGATTCTTTCTCACGTTGAATTATTTAGCTGCTGGTCCTCTCTTACAAACAGGGACAAACAAAAGACGCTGAGCGCTCACGCCGGTATCCATGTGCTGAAGATAAGCAAATGAGACGGGCCGTCTTCATCGTGATCGATCAACAGTGCTCTCCAGTCCACCGATGTCCCCGATTCTCAACACACCTGCTCTCTGTAATCATCTGAAGAGCCTGGAATCCTAGTCAACAAGATTACAAAGACCATTCAAACTACAACATTGTAGCTTAGCAAAACACATTTCCTCTTTGAAGCACTCTCATCAGTGTCGTTTTTAAACATATCTTTAACGTATGCTGACAACCTGAGTTCTTACGATCCCTAAATGTTGCAATTTGATTTGAATATTAATTTGCAATGAATATATTCTGGAAAAAACAAACAAAAAACAACTTAATATGAGCAGAGATACTGCAAATATATATGTACTGTTACCTTACCTTGAAAAGCTATAGAAAAATATATAGTGAAAATAATAATTTACACATTTCTAAGAGGTAAAATGCATCTGCATACGCATAATGGCACTTCACATATGCACAATGTATTTTTGAATGTGACTGAGAAAATTCTAATGTTTACATGATTGCTCTTTTTTTTTTTTTTCCCTGTTGATCAGATTATTTCAGGTTTACACCACCCTGTACAATCCAATTAATATTTAATTTGGAATGAGCTTAGTCAGACAGGTTGAGGTGTTTACTTTGGCTTTTAGTCATATTGACTCATTCAACTGATTATTGGTGTACATGTAAACATAGCTCCAGTCATGTGACCGCAGTGACATGTATCAATACCAGGACAGATACAGCGTATCGGCTTCAACTCTATAAATAGGTCATCTCAGTCAAAACGCATACATTTCACAGCTCCAGATCCAGCTGCACGTTCACTGCTGTCGTTTTGATAAAGATGGTGGCATCACATCTGGCCAGTGAGCATCTTCTTATAGTATAAGAGATGCTCTTTCACCCAACTCAATATGGTTGCTGGCACAGTCACCCGAGAGGCGTCTCTGCCTGATGCACCTAGCTGAAGTGATGAGCCGTGCGCTGACAGTTGACATTTGGTTGGAGAATGGGCTTGGCATACGCGAGATCAGCAACAAAGCAGGCCCAGGGACGGCTCACTGAAGGACGCGACCGTTCTCCACACAGCACAACACACTACACCACACCACACGACAAACACCACCGGATATTGTTTCTGACATCTCGTGAAGTCGTCTCAATCCCGCGCTCTGTTCAGGGAGCACGGGGTCCAGCAGGGCTCCGCTCTGGGCCCGCTAAAATTTTAATAGGCCCCCGGTTCACGAATGCAGAGCAGCATGATGTTGTCACCTTGGCATATTTTATCACAGATCAAACATTAGTCGGCAGATGCTGTAAACTTGTAACTGCCTCATCAGCGGCGCTCAGAGGCATGAGTGTAAATGCTTCATTCTGCATTACCTTTTTTGTGGGTTTTCCTCGTGTGTCCTTAAGTTGTGCTCCAGACCAACTATCATCTTAAGCATCCAGCCTTAACCTCCAGTAACAAGCTAGAATGTCTGTGGCAATCGTCATTATGCGTGCATGCAGGGCATGTAAATATTCCTTCAAGGATTCTGCTGTAGCTGCTGCATTTTAGTGCGAACCAAACATATTAAAATTGCATTTGCTCATTCATTATGTAAATAGCCTATGCTGCTGGCAGAGTTAATTGCATCTGACGTTGTTGTCTTCATCAGGCTGCATCTCAAAAGCACCGCTTGGACCTCTTAATAGCACACGTTACTTCTTGACTGTTGCCGTGTGGGTTTTGCTTTTGTCATTTATTTTTTGACAACGCCACGTGCTGAGACCTGCTAGCCAAGTATCTTGTTGGCAATGATTGATTACCCAATATCTAATTAAACCTGATCCGATCGCTTATTATGCAGAGAGGAATAAACAAACTGAAGTCAACTGTCAGGCCGTGTGATTGATGATGCTGCCAATCCAGCTATTGTTTGGCCTAATGTCTTGATGCTTGTAACAACCGGTAGAGCTGCCTCAGACAATGTGCTCTGTCAGTCCACAACTGATTTGCCCAGCTCGCAAACAGATATTTGCTCATTTATTTATTTCATTCTGGGCAGGGAAATATATTATGCAGGACCTTGGGAGATTTGTTGGGTTGTTGGCCCTATTAAACCCTGGGTCCCCTGACCCGCCTTCAGGGCAGGCCTGTGTTTATATGTGGCTTGAAACGGGACAAGTGACTGCATGAGGATGGTGAGCAAAACAACGGGCTGTGCTTTAAAGACAGCCAGCTCTTAACCAACAGAAACAAGGCATCCTGAAATGAGCGGTGCATAAAATCAGCACATCTTAGATTAAAATCAGTTTTTGGCTTCGCAGTCATGCGGTGTGACATATGCAATTTTAAAAATGCAAAAAAATCAATTTATTCAATAAACATGAGTCTATAAAACCCACATGCGTATCAGGTTTAGATGGGGTATAGCATGTCATTACATATCATGAAATCATCACAACTCTTCAAAAGTGCAATTGGGATGCATGCATTTGCAAAGCAAATTCAGATTTTTGTTTAGATAAAGTGGCTTTTTCATGCTGTTTAATGTGTGATTAGTTTTGAGAGTGCATCTAGAATTGCCTTCACAATTTTGACTTTCTCACTTTTTTTCTTTTCCATTAACAAAAAAAAGTTGTTTATACATTCCAAATAAATAAAACAAATATATTATACATAAATACGTTAATGTATATATTACAAATAAACTGTGTGTTTGTTTATCCTGAAAGCAGCTTCTGCACATTTGTGATTAAGACTCAAGTGCAATTTCTTGTTGGAAAGGTATTACATTTGTAGGAGGACACACGCGTGAAAACCTTTATGGAAACAGAATTTACATTTCAATCTGCTCAGAGGAATAACTTAAAAAGAAATGGTTGACGCAATTCTGTTCAACAAACACCAAAGAGCAGATGAGAATTTGACCTGATGAAAAATTCATATGCACATACAGCTCTGGACGCTTCCATTACCAAACATTTGTGAACCCTGACAGAATGGAGGTTATTCAAAGCCACCATGTTCACAAGGTGTTGGAAATTGTTACTTTAATTTATCCTGAGATGATCAACATCTGATCCCAGGGTCAAGTGCCTGTAGGCTTTTTTAGAGCGTGGAAAAAAAAATGCATGCGATGACGAGGTATGTGTCTGAAAGCTGACACGTTTGACATATATCAAACAACACCCAACCCAGACTGGACAGCATTAATCAAAACTTTTCTCATTTCCCCAAAATATTAATCATTAAATAATTAATTCTGCAGCTACAGGCAGCAGTTGAAGGGGGTCTTGTGCCTTCCTGCTGTTAAAAATTTGTCCTTGTCTGAAAGCTAGATTGATATATTTATTATTTATCAGATTAATCATGGTTAGAGACGATGGGTTGCAGGATGGGCTCATCGAGCTTTATTCAGTGTCCGTGTGTGTGTGTGTGTGTGTGTGTGTAGCTGTGGACGTCATAAAGATGGGTCAGCTGATTTTAAGAGTGCCCACAAATGAAAACGCCCAACTTTGCCTCCAGCTCTGTCCTTACACGGGCAGCTCTAAGAGAAGAGGAGAAGTTGTCATTGATCTGAAGAGGTCAGTCAGGGTCCTGAGGTCATCTCTGTTTATGGAAAGGTCTTGAGTAAAACCCAAAGGATATGCCAGAAAATGTCAACCTCTCAAGTACAAAGGTGCTATACTCATTTTTGTATTCATTGGCCCTTAAAGACTGTCACATGCACTAATTGACACGCTGCTGCCAATGGCTATTACATTTCTAAACCATGCCAAGAATCAATATCAGCTGATACCTTGAATTTCTGAAGATTTAACCTCAGCAGAAATCTTTAAATGTCAAACTAATATTAAAACTCATATGACATGTAGAAGTAACATGTAGAATGTAGAAGAATCCATTATCACTAGTATTTTTTTTTATTTATTTATAGCCTTTAATGTCATTAATACAAAAAAATAAAAAATAAATAAAAACCTTTAACATATTGCAAAAGCTAAAATGCACATAGCATGTAATCAGAATAGCATTAAGAATAAAATGCATTGTAACACTACTTTTGCTAACACATTTTATTGATATGAAGCTCAAATTACATTTGAAGAAAGACAGAAGGAAAGTGAGAAAAAATGCACCAAATTGCCAAAGCAACAATTTACTTTTATATTTTTATGCCATAATGTAAAAAAAAAAATCTTAAGGTAACATTATTTATTTTTATTGACATTTTTACTTATTTTTT
>JAUCMU010000030.1:3828706-3869719 GCA_032275025.1 Enteromius treurensis
TATTTCCCAGCAGCAGCTCACACTATCTTCGATCACAGGCAACTGATTTTGTCCAGGAATCATAAAATTAAGTAATAAACATAAATAAATAATGAATGGATTACCTACCGCATTCATCATTATTGCTCTTTCAAATTCCAATCCGTGTGTGCGTGCACGCACTCATGTTGCGTAGTAACGAACGTGCTGGCACATCGTATGCTTGTGCCTCGTCTATTAATTGTATATACAAGTTATAGTTATCTCTTACTTTTCAGCGTGAGAGCGTGTGAACTGGCTGAAATGCGTGTGTCTCATGGTGAATGCGTGAGACTTGAGAGCCCTGCTTTAAAACACTAGTTGGTGCTCCAGTATAATCGGTCCGCCGAAATTCATCAAGTGAGAAACGCTCTGCGGTTCAAAAATAAGTGCGATTAAAACGCGTAAAAAAATGTAATGCGTTATTTTTTGTGTAATTAATCTAAAATAGCACGTTAAAGTCCCTGCCCTAATATATATATATAAATCTGAATGAGGGAATTTGAAGAAGAAGAAAAAAAGATAAACCAAAACTAAACTGAATATGCAAGAGGGAGGTCTACGACAAACACTGTATTAAAGCAATGATCCAAAGCAATGATTAAAACTGATGCGGATGAAGATGAACTTACAAGATAGAGTACAAGGTATGGACAACTTATGATTAAACACAACAGAACACAAACACCATGCACCAAAACAAAAGCCATGCACCCCAAATGAGCAGAAACCAACTAGACCTAGACCTACTGTATCAAGCCAGGATCCTGACACTGCATGCCTAGTGGTTTGTGGCCATAGCTTTTTGGAAATCTGATCACAAATTAAATGTATTTCTGGTTAAAGTAAATCTCATTTTACAGTATTATGACAAAAAATCATTTTGTTTTACTTTTTTCTTTTTTTTTAACAATCAATAGCCCTAGTTATTGAAGCCTTACAGAAATTTATCGAACTACATCACAAATTATTGCAGTAACTTGTCAGAACAGATACAAGCAGAGCCTCACCTTGCAAAAACTGCCTTTGATGTTCTATTAAAGAATATCTTTATTAGAAGGCTCAGGAGATAATTCCCAATAGTGATTTTCAGTTACTATCTCCTGGTAGGCGATTCAGGTGTCGCCAGGAGAAGACTAAACCAGTAATGTGCAGTTGTTAACACTACAAGCAATATTCCATATGGGCCCAAGGGGTTGTGCAACATATTAACGATTATCCATATTTAATTTGTTATATGTGTATAGGGAGATATGTATATATGTATTTTGAGATAGACTGTTTGCATTGATTAATGCTGTTGTGATTGTGAAGAAAAAAAACCCGAATAAAATAAATGCATTTATGTTATAATAAATGTTATAAAGGCAATTCTTAAAAAAAAATACTTGCAAAGACTTTTTTATGTTTTGTTTTTATAATGTTTAATTAAAATATTGTATACTCTGTCCAAGCAATAATTAAACCATGCCTTTGCAAGCTTGCATTTATGCACCACTTTTGAGTGTTTTAGACACACAGCATGAAAGCCAATCAACAGCCGATACTTCCATCTGTAGAGTTTTCTCTTTTTCAATATTTTGTTACACTCTGATGTACATAACAATTCAGATGAAAATATATATTTCTGTTTCATCATGTCTTCATTATTCTTTTTGTATGGCATAATGAAGTTGCATTCTACTACTCACATCTGTTCTTTTCTGTTCCAAAATGAAATATTTCATGCTGCATAAAGCTTGAAAGGACCAATTTAGTAAAAGAACTGCATCCCATTCACAAGTTAACTAAAGATCAATATTGTTCTCTGAAGCATTAGGATAACAAATTAACAGCCATACAGTATACTCAGAATTATTGCATGAAAGGCTGCAGGTATTACATCATTGATATTAGTGTTTTCATTTTTTATTTATTTATTTATTTTTTCAAATTTTTGTTTCAGGTGTTAAAGGAGGTGACTGTGAAGGCTCAGGCTGCTGAAAAGGTCAAAGTTGAAGTTCAAAAGGTCAAAGATAAAGCACAAGCCATAGTGGACAGCATTTCTGCAGACAAGGCCATCGCTGAAGAGAAGTTGGAGGCAGCAAGGCCTGCTTTGGAAGAGGCTGAGGCAGCACTGCAGGTCAGGAACAATATGAAACGATTACATGGCAGCATTGGAGAGGAGAGAAGGAGAGATGTTCACGGGGCATTATGGTGCCTGCAGCTTCCGTGTAATTACATGCTGCCTGTAAGCGTGTAAAAATAGACTGTGTGATGGCAGGGTTGCTGTAGGGGGTATCATAGCAAGCAGGGGTCTGACAGCAGCCACCTCTAAACAGCCCCACACACCCATTCGATCACATAACCACCCAAACACATGCCCCACCTCTTCCCTCCACCACCTGCCCACTATGTCCCTCCCATGAGTCTATCCATAATGCATCCCATCATTCCTGGGATGTTTTTCCTGTTTTCATTTTTTTGTGCACATTTCAATATGTCCGCTTTAGATGACGCAGATCTAAAATGTAGCTAGATACTTCTAGCTTTTTACTTTAGATTATACAGTAGCTTATGGATACAATATGTTAATATATACTTTATTTATTTGGGGTATTATTCTAACCAAATATTTTCTACATTTTTAATAATTAACTGAGACAGCCACTTATGAGAAATGCTGCCCTATGTTGTTCCTTTTCAGGAACTCGAGCTGCGTCAAAACGCTATGGGAACGCCTCTCCAGCGTGACCGCTCTGAAACGTGTGTTGAATCAGCCAGTCGTGAATTGGGACGTCATCGGCGGGTGACGTCACCGGCCAGGAAGTATAAAAGGACATGGAATGCTGGCCGGCAGACAGCTTCATTCATTCAGCGAAGCTCTGTGTGTGTGTGTTTGTGCCAAAGTCTCTCTGTCTTTTGCTTGGAAATAAGTCAGAAAGAAAATCTTTAAAAAGATAGGATCAGGCAAAGAAAAAAAAAGAATGCCAAAACAGAAACAAAAAAGACGATGGGGTAAAAGCAGCTCAGAGAGCTACAATGTGTGTGGGCCTCCCTGTAAATGCAACATCGTTCCGGGAGACACACACACGCTCTGTGTAGTCTGCATGGGAGCAGCAGACGCAGCTCTCCAGCCAGACAATAAGGAGAGCTGCAAGCATTGTGAGAGCATGCCGCTGTGTGTGCTTCGCTCCCGAAGGGCTCTTTTTAAGGATGAGGGAGTCTTTATAAGCATTCCTCGCGGCGCTAGTCCCGCTCTCATGGGGATCGCAAGCAGATCTCGGTCACGAGGAGTCAGAGACGGACGAAAGACTATCTCACTCCTCCGCCTCGGGATCGGTTGCTAGCCAGACGAGAAGGGAAAGCGCGTTCAGCTACTTCCCCGCGTCAGGGCGGTGCGGCGCTGCTTCTCTCTTCATCCGGGGGTGAAGAGCGGGTACGAGGAGCTCTTGGAGGTGGTCACTCGCACTGTAGCAAAATTAAATATTGAATGGCCAGCCGAAGTGAAAACCGAGCCGCAGAAAAGTAAATTGGATGAAAGATTTCTGCGTGCTCGGCAGCCACCTTCAAGAAGGAGCCTTCCCTTTTTTCCTGATCTTCATACCGAAGTGTGTAGATCATGGAAGAAGCCATTCTCCTCACGCCTCTTCATCCCAGCTTCTGGTTGCTACCGCAATATTGCTGGCGTGAGTGAGCACGGCTATATGTCGATGCCACAGGTTGAGCAGACGCTTGCGGGCTATCTGTCTCCCGAGGCGGCATCGACCTTGCAGGCTCCTACCCTGCCCTCCAAGCCACTCAGAGCTACATCTGGGCTGGTGGGCAGGGGGTACAGGCTTACCAGGCTGACCTGCTGCGTGAGTTGGTAGAAGGCGAGCGGGTGCGCTCCGACGGAATCTAGGAGCTCAGAAAAACCGCTGACCTCGTGCTACGTGCCACCAAGGAGTGGTGTGGGATTCGACCACGATGCGGGCTCGTATGACACTTGCTCGTGTAGATTCGATCCTCACCGCAGTCTCAAGAGTAAAAGAAGGCCGGTCACTCACTGTAAAACAGTTTCAAAGACTGCTGGGCAGCTGCGTCCAACGTGATACCTATTGGCCTGCTGTACATGAGACCCCTACAGGGGTGGCTCAGAAACAAAGGTGTATCCCTGAGAGGAAACTTGATCAAAGTGTCACGCGTGTCGTACGTGCCTTAGACATGTGGAGGAAGCCTGCGTTTCTGGAACAGGGCCCAGTGCTGGGAGCTCCGACTCGCTGTCTAGTACTAGCGACGGATGCATCCCTCACTGGTTGGGGAGCGATCATGAGTGGTCGCTCAGCCCAAGGTCTGTGGGAGCGTTGCCACCTTACCTGGCATATAAATTGTCTAAATATAAGTATAAATTGTTAGTACGCACCGACAACACGTCAGCCGTTTCTTACATAAACCCCCAAGGAGCTCCGCGTTCGCGCCCCTTGTACAAGCTGGCACACCAGATCCTTGTGTGGTCCTGGAGAAGATCCCTCTCACTGAGAGCTTTCTACATTCCCAGCAACCTAAATGTAGGAGCAGACATCCTGTCAAAACAGGGGCCGAGGCCCGGGGAATGAATGCTTCACCCCGAGGTGGTGGAGCAGATCTGGAGAGTATTTTACAGAGCGGAGGTGGACCTCTTCGCGACTAAAGAGAATGCTCAATGTCCCCTTTGGTACTCTCTAGTTCATCCAGCTCCACTGGGGCTTGATGCCATGGCACAGAGATGGCCGAGGCTTCCTCTGTACGCTTTTCCCCCGATTGTTCTGCTCCCTGGAGTTCTGGTGAGAGTGCGCAAGGACGCGGTGAGTCTACTGTTAGTAGTAACGAGTGGGTTACAGCCCTAAGGTACCTACGGTCACACTGTACTGCAGGCTTTCAATCCTCCTCCCTGTCTTTTCCCTTCATATCTGACAGAGTCAGCCACAGATGCCTCTCGGCGGCCACTAATGCTGCCATAGTTCTACTGACAGCTCTTGCTGTCTCTTTAGTGGCACGCAACGAGAGGTCAGAGGTCCTCCTTGGCTCTTTAATATCGTCACTACTGACGTGCTCGCCTTCATCTAGCTCTTTCAGCAGGTCGGCTTGGTACGCCTGTAACACGCCCATCGTGTGCAGACACGCACCAGCCTGACCTGCTGCTGAGTACCCCCTGCCTACTAACGCTGATGTAGATCTCAATGGTTTTGTAGGAAGGGACGGAGCCTTCAAAGACGCTGCAGATTTGGGAGAGAGATAGCCCGCGAGCGTCTGCTCAACCCGAGGCAACGTCTTATAACCTTTCTCTTCCATTCCGGTTATGTTTCCATAGCATTCAGACACCGGAACAAATAAACTTGACGAGAAAGGCTTTTTCCACGATCTTGACACCTCTCTGTGCAAGTCGGGTAAGAAAGGAAGACTCCAATTAGAAGGTGGTGGCCGCGATTTTAGAAATCTCTCATCAAGCTTGCTTTTTCTCAGTTTGGCTTTAACCTCGTCCGGCCATTCAATATTTCATTTGGCAACGGCACGAGTCACCACCTCCACTAGCTCCTCATCCTGGGGCGCAGCCTCTTCCTCAGCGCTCTCCATCTCCTTATCAGACGCGGGATTTAAAAGTCTAGCCAGGCTGGCGCTCGATCCCGTGGAGGAGGAGCGAGAACGGGACCTGCCCGTCTCAGACTCCTCTCGATATAAATCTTCTAAATCACGGAGATCGAGTTGCGATCCCCATGAATGCTGACGCTGCTCCGCCTCGGCGCGAGCGGGACCAGATACACGGGAATCGCTAATGAAGGCTCCCTCTTCGTCGAAGAGAGCCTTCCGGGAGCGAAGCACACACAAAGGGAGTCTTTCACAATGTCTGCAGCCCTCCATATCGCTTTGCTGAAGGGCTGCTACAGCGAGCTTCGCTCCCAGGCAGACAACATAGAGCGTGTGAGAATCATCGGGTAAAATGCACCTCTCACATGGGCTTGCACAAACTTTGTATTGTCTGCCCTCGCCCCTTTTAACTATGTGTAGTGCTTTAGACATATCTTTCTCTATATATATTGTCTTTTTTCACAAACACACTTTTCCTTTCACACAGAGACCTTCTATTTCTTTTTTAAACTCAGACCCAGACTTTTTTTCTCACACACACACGGAGCGCTTTGCTGAATGACAGAAAAGCTATCTGGCCGGCGTTTTCCACGTGCTTATATGCTTCCTGGCCAGTGACGTCACCCGCCATGACGTCCCAATTCATCGGCTGATTCTACACACTATTCAGAGCTGTCACGCTGAGGGCGTTCCCAAAGCGTCTCGTCGACACAGCTCGAGTTCCTGAAAAGGAACTGCATTATACACAGGCCTCAGATGAATCAGTGTGTCATTTTTGTGCTAGATGAACAGATTCTCCAAGAAATTAATCCCAATGCCACAAATTATAGACACAGTTTAGAAAAGCACTTTTCATTTTTGAGTTTTCCATTCATTGCGACTATGTGTGCAGTAGATAGAGATATCACATAGAGAATTGCGTTACACTATGACTTGTCTGGAAAAACTAAAATATTTTTGGGAAAAGGTGAAAAAAAAACATAGTTAAAGTACAGTGAGTCACTCTCAACACTGCCGTAAAAATAAATAAATTTATTAATATATAAAATATATAAAAAGTTATGATTTGAGCTGTACTCTCCAGGATAGGAGCTGAACATCCCTGATGTTATTTTTCTGCAGCTCAAAAAGTAGAGCATGGCACAGCAACACAAGGTCATGTGTTCAATGCCCAGAGAAAAGAAATGGGAATCAAAAGAAGTTGATCAAATGTGCATCTTAAATGCAAGATACTTTGAATAAAATGTTCTGCCAAATGCATAAATGTACAGTGGATGTTGACAGAAAACTCAGTTAAGCTGTGCAACTTGACTGAACTGACCAAATGCTGGCTTGCAAATATACGATTTACCGGTTTTCAAGCAAACATTTTGCATGCAAAAATCAAGACTTTTCAATGTTTTTAAAGAAAACATTAATTTGGTCAGAATATAAAGTAAAACAGTACGATTCAATTCAGTTAGAAATATATTTGATTTGTTCTAAAAATGAACAAAAATTAATTCATCCTTGTTGAACAAAACTAACTTTTGAAGCCCGGTCCATACATTTAAAATCCACTTGACATAAAAATGGTATTTTGGGGAGGTTTGACTCCTCATATGAAGACACAGAGAATAATCATTCAGAGACCCAATTCTGCTGACACGGAACCTCTAGGAAGCAGAGGGGAGGCAGCGCTCGAAATGGTGTCAGCTTCGTCACCTCTGGACCGAGAAGGAGAAACCCAGGTCGAGATGTGTTTTGCTCGACAATGGCAGCCAGTAAAGCTCTCGGTGTGGGAGAGCGAGTATCGGAGAAGCAGAGGAACGGCCTTGTTTTCCAGGCTCCTTGAATAGATTTGTTAAAACCCCACGGTTGATTTATGCTAAGCAGAGCCCATGCAGACGCGGGCTCGCCTCGCCAGAACACTTTCTAAGCCTCGACCCACACTTTGATGCTTCCGTTGGAGGTGCCCAATGAAGGGCCTCGCTCCCCCTCACCCCGCCTTTTCTTCAGTTTCTGCCATGCAAAGATAATCAGGTTTATGTAAAGTATGTGTGCTCCTTTGACAGTCTACGCTAGCTCATTAATTCAATCACACCCGACGCCATTGTTCTGTCGGTGTTTGAAATGCGTACGGGGACGGGGGGTTTCCTTAATCCTGTCAATCACTGTTAACATTTTTCTTGCTGTTGCCATGGCCGGGGCCAGAGTTCATGAAAACAGCGAATATGAGCCAACAAAAGGAGAATAAAGAGTTATTTCAGCCACTTTTCTCTAAAAGGCCATCGACCATGCACAAAAACACAAGGAGTAAATGTAGACAAGTTTGAACACTACAGGCTCGGCGAGGGAGGGGGCAAGCATTTGAAAACCAAACAGGCCCTATAAAAACTTGACCCGGGAGGCTCTGGGAAAAACCTCCTGAATCGGCCCCCGGAAGAACAATGTGCTTTCTTGTGTGGCTTCTTCAGGGCCACAATGGCCGCTACAGTGCAGAGATGGTCGACAGCGGCGTAAGCCAGATCAACGCACTAGAATACTGAGTGCCGATCGCGCTCGAGAAATGCACAAAGACAGAGAACGAGAAAGAGGGAAGGATTTGGAGAAGAGCTGTTCCCAGAAACTCTCAATGTCGATATGTTCATTCTAAGGCCACATTTCAGCACTTCGGTGGCCATTGCGAGATGTTTTGCACTGGAAATATCTGTGTTTAAAGTGATTCATTCAGTTGTATTGATGCACTGCTCAATAAAACACTACATTTAAGCATTTATCAAATGCTGTTACCCAAAGCGACTTGAATTGCGCTCAAGGTGCACATTTGACATTTTATCTGACCTTGGCATTTTTAGAACCATGCTCTTAATATTAGCACACATCACAAAATAGACTGTGAAGTACCATCTGTACAGCAATATAATTTGTTGGTGATGGGAAGTGTGCTTATCACCAAAGACCATCAGGATAACTATACAAATGGACTGTAAATGTCTGCCTATTATAAACAATGCAGTTGTTTTCTACTGCTCTAAATGCTCCAGCACAACTGGGTCAGGTGTCCTTAACTATTATCCATTTTAGGGCTGCAACAAACCAGTTTTTTGCTAATTGATAATTAATTGACTGATCGTAGTTTATTGCACTGAATAATAAGTAGACTTTTATTGATTATTAAGGTTTTGAAGTTAAAGTATTGAGATTTCTGCTTTGATCTCTGCAGACTACAATTTTAATGTTTATTTTTTATTTATTTATTTGTTTTTCCACTTATAAAACAATCATATCATTAGCTAGCTCCACATCGGAGAGCTGCTCTATAACAGAAAAGTGAGTTGTAATTCTAACTAACAGCAACACTAATGCTGGTTTCTCATGTTTACTGACACTAGCTGTTGAATAAAGCACTATATAAATAAAGGAGACATGACTTTATGACTTTTGGAGTATCGCACTGCAGAACTCCTGCAAACATCCACATCACTGTAGTCAGATACTTTTTAAACTGCTGTTTTCTCACCACTCTCAGTTATTGTTGTGTTTATTTATAAAAGCACTCAGCATATATTTACAGTACATATTGATCCAGACGGAGCTCAGCAGCTTCAGGTTGGGCTGCATTTGCGCTGAAGTGTTTCTGTGCGTGTCTTTTTCTCTTGAGTTGCATCCAGGAGGGCTAAATTACAGTCTTGCACACTGGTCAAAACGCATTATTGCAGGCTCATATGAGATCAGACAACTACTCAACAACAATGCCAATAATGTTGCATCATTTCAGCGCAGATGTATTTGACAATGTGATACAATACACTTATTTATTTGGATGATTTAATTGTAATAACGTATGCACTTATAATTAACATGATAAGTCTATAACTATAACCCATACAGGTATAGCTAATATGGGTCTTTTCCAGAGGAACATGCAGCGACAACATAAATCTAAAGTCATTCAATGTTAGTATATAGTAGTTAAGGCCCCTTATTATGAACTCTAACTAACAATGCAAAGCGATTAATTGTTGGACTTCCAAAATTCTCATAGAATTAGATCCATTATTAAAACTTTATAGTAATAGTTATCCTTCAGACTGATTCAGACCAAATCCTCATGAGTTTGAGGCTGATTGTAAGGTCGCCTGCCTTCTTCTAAGGTTAACCTAACCGTGCTCCATTGAAAACTCTGTTTAAAAGCCAAGCTGTACTTGTGTAGTGTTTGTACAGTCAAAGTGCAGAGTGTTTTACTCGCATCTCACAGCATGACACATTAGCAGAAACAATGCAAGCACGGCAGCTATTTAGCCCAACTCGACTCACACAGAGAGAGGCCTAAACGACCGTCTTTGGCTCTTACCACAAATTAAAGATTAAAATAGGGTGTCCTTAGGAGCGAACGCTTTTAATATCTCTCAAAGACTTGCCCTTTGTTTGGAAATGTTAACACAGGATCACAATCGCATATCCCATGTAGACAAAAAATACCCCGACGTAATCTCCTGGCAAAAATTGCGAAAGAAAGGACAGATTTGATTCTGGTGGGAGGAACTAAGAAAGGAAAACATGCACGATCTTTGCCCATTTAACAGCCAATCTCGAATAAGAATGTAAAGTAAGGGAAGATTAAGCTATTGAGACGGCAGCCGCAGCCTACGCATCGCTGCTTCTTTTCAAGCAATTTAGCCAGCGTTTGTTTATTAGTGCCTTACGCGTGGCATTAACGCTCCGCTTATCGCGGCTCGCACACAGAGCAAGGAACGGTAATGCGGCCACGTTCAAAGCGTGATATGGGACTTCTCATTTGTTTCCTCGCAAAGCTGACCTTGTTTAAGTGTAGACCATGGGAGACAGGACTTATTGGACAACGATACTCATACAAGCTATGTAAACATGCTCGCCGGCTTAGTCCCCTACCCTCTGCGATTCGACAAAGGACTTCAGAGGGGCACAAGGAGATTTGGCTGGGCTAATCTGCTGTTTTCCATATATGCATGGGCTATCGCCAGACAGAGCTCCGTTTGAGAAATACCTGCGCTCGCTATCTGATTTCTGCTATTATCTCTCTCCTCCTCCTCCTCAGCTTTGTCACAGAAGTGCATATCTGCATATTACTCTTACTTAGACGCTCATGCGAAAAGAGCGGGCCTCGTATATCTGCATTCCTATCGTAACGTCTCCTATCAGCGGAAATGCAAATGCAAAACAACACGGAGTCGCAGAGCCATGAAACACGCTAATGCTGGACAACTTTGGCATTCTTTTTCAGCGAGAGTTACCTGATGGGCAGCTTTTAAGTGAAACGACACTCAGAACCTGGAATTAACGCAATTAGCAGCCCCGTCATGGGTGAAGGGACGTTTAGCAGAGTGACTGTCTTCAAATGGACCACTGAGAGGCAGCCTCCTGTGTGGAATAATATTAAAACTGCACAGATTAAGCGTCCCATTAAAGATTAAGTGAGTCGTATTGCACACAGCCATATGATCTCATCAGAAGGAGTCCCTGAATGCAAGCTTACAGCAGAGGCTCGGGAAAGCTGGCTAATTAAATTAGCCCTGCGTTTGTCTACTACGTCCTCTTATCGTCCAGGTTGTTCGTGGTGTCCACGCTTTGATTTAGTTTCTCTCGACTCATCTGCAGCTCTGGAGGAGGCCATTCAGGGCAGTGGAGCGTGCAGGAGACAGAGAAAATACTGAGGCCTGACACACAAAGGTCATATGTAGTCTTGGCCTGGGAATGCTTACTGACCGTCTCATGTGGATTCTTCATTTAAAATGCAAGAGCAGCCAGCTGTAATCTGATTGGTTACTGCTGCTTCCTGGAATCAAGGTGCACAGGTTCCTGTCAGAGGTTTAGCAGTAAGCAGACTGCTACCGTGAACACAATGTGCACTTATTATAGACTTTTTAGACTTTAAAAGAACATTTAATGTCTCTGGACACTTAACTGAGGATATGAGAACATTATGTTTTAGTGAATTTCTGTGAGACTCTATATGCCACAGTTTTATGTCTGAATGTTCTGTACAGAGCATATTCAGGACTTTTCAGAGATACTAAATTATTGGATGTTTCACCATGATCACTCCCTTTCCTAGGTACACTATTTAAATATGACTGACATTAATTTAGTGACAATCTTATGGATATATGATAATATTTTGTAATTATAATTTAAATCTGTCAAATCATAAATCAACATCTCTGAAAAATGTTATGGGGTTTCAAATCAAAATATGACTTTCTATTAAAAAACAGGAGGTTGATTTCATATGAGTACACAGGGCTAAAAGCATGTATGTTATGCAGTTAGGGAGACATAACATATGAATAAGAAAATAAATTATATTTCAGTATTCTATGAAATATTATACATTATTGTGAAAATCTTGTCAATTATTACTCACATTATTACACTTCTTTTTGACTACATGTTGCCCTAAAAACACATCAATATGCAAATTAGATTTAGTTTACAGATACATTGTACCTAATAATAAAAACCCCTGTATGACCATTTTATACATATTTTGCAGAAAGAAAAGTTGTATATTGAATCATTTTATTATAACATGAAATCATCTCAATACAAAGTTTGGTGAGGATCCAGGGAGACATCATTTCCAGTATCCAGTGACTACCAAACTGTCCCTAGCAATAATCTTTATTAAACAATTAAATATGTGTACTGTTTATGTTTGGTAATTTCAGACATAAAATAGGAACGTAATTGCACACAGGTGGAGCAGAGTATCCGTGTTTAAAGCAACTCACATGTATTGTACCCAGTTCAAGGCAGCTAATATAAATGTTAAATTCAGAAATTAACAAACTCAATTGCATTGAGACAAAACAGAGCTATGGCTATGGCTATTATTCGCTCTGTGTGTAAAGCATGCGTACATAAAGACAAAAGTTATGCAAAACGATATAGGCGACATAATCTTCCAGCCTAGGATAAAGTTGTTGTAAACATTAACAACAATTTGGGACAAATATAAAAATGGAAACAAAAACTGTTAGTGGCACTCTTTGAGTGACCGTGGACAGTATTTTAACTTTTTACTTAATTATTATTATTATTGTTATTCAGCTGATTATATGAATAAAATATTGGAATATATATGTAATTACACATTTATAATAATCAAGTTGTAACTAAATAGATATAAAATAAAAATGTCAATATTAAAATAACACACTGCAGTTAAAAGCATAATCAAGTATTTTGTATGTACTTTGATATGTTTCTCAACACATCAAAATAAGTTAATTCCAGTTTAAAGGTGTCAGCAGAGGCAAAATTCACATTGCATGTTGTTTGAACATAATTATGTGTTGGAAGTGTGTGTACGCATCCTTCCTATAATATTTCTTTAATTTTTTTTTTTTTTTTTTTTTTTTTTTTTTTGTAGTTTACCCATTTTGAAGTATCCTTTCTTAAATTACCCTGTAAAAAAAAAAAATATATATATATAATAATAATAATAAAAATACAGTAAAAACTGGGAGCTGTGGTTGCCGGGATGTAACCGTAAAAAAGTTTTAGGATTTACGGTTTTACAGTTTTAAGTTAAATTTACAGTTGAATACCGTAATTTCATTAGCGGCTATAATGTTAATATACTAAGCTATTAAAGTATTGAAATCTGTTTTGTAGCTTTGAAATACACTGATAAGCAGCAAATGCAGGTGGTGATGAGAAAGTCACATGATGAACCAAAGCCCATCACAAGCAGCTTTGTGAACATATACAGAACGAGCTCAGTGTCATTCCCACAAACACTAAACACCATCATGATGAGACTCATTAAACTCAAATATGCAATAAACAGTCATTTAACACCATTACATATAACATTCAACCCTAATAAACACAACTGATAAGAAAAAAAACCTAAGAAGAATAATAGTTATTTCAGAGAAAAAACATCAAATTCAAACAAAATTTGAAATGCAATGTACGGAATTCTGGGAGTGTCAGTTCACATTTTTTCCCTGTAAATTTTATGGGAAATTAACGTTAACCATTTAACAGCTTTTTTTACTGTAAAAAACACTGCCATTTTTACAGTGTAGGCTGCTCTGAGATTCCTGTCAGAATGATGTAGTTATGCACAAGCCCCTCCCATGACAGTTGATTGACAGGACTGTCTTACCTTAACCCCGCCCTAAATGAGCTGTCAATAGTCCATCAAGAGTCGATTCCAGTGGAAGACTAGATGTCCTTTATTAAGATAATAATAAAATACAAAGGAAGACAAGATGTCTCTTATTAAGACAATAAGATATAATAATAAGATATAACAATTAATATAGCAGTCATCATTTACTCCTGACATCTGAGCCGCTGAAGACTGAAGGATTGCTGAAGGATTAATGTTACTTAATGTCACCACAGAAGAGAGGGGCGGGGTCAGCAGAGCTTATTATCATTTAAAGAAACATGCAAGGAAACAGCTTACTATAAACAGAGTTGTTTTTGACAAGATAACAGGGATGTTTTTACACTATACCACTGAGAAACTTTAACCAAAGTATATTACAGACTTTATAATTAAGAGCCAAAAGAATCATCTCAACTTGTGGAAAATGAGCATCCCATGGCAAAAGATGAAACATTTCTTTGAATTCTCCATACAAGTAAAACTTTATTAATACAAGAAGCACTTTTTAAAAATGTACTTCAGTGTGTTAACAAACCGTCATGAAAGTGTCTCTCTGTACATACTGTATTCTGTTTTGGTTTCGTTTTGAGTTCTCACGTGTCTTGACCTTATATGGAGTTCTTGTCTTTTTAATTATCAGTTGATTTGTTCCCAGCTGTGTCCCACCGGTGTTTTGAGGCTCCCTATTGTTTCATAGAGTGTTTAATATGTGTCTTTTGACTTTCCCCAGGTCAGTCGTTACTTGTACTTGCGCTTGTTTCGTGTACGCTGTTCTTGGCTCCATGTTTCCATGATCTTGGTTTTATTGTTTTATTAAATAAACGTTCAGTGCAATACAAAACCGTGTGTACACAATAAGTTAATTGTTCCAAATGATTAATTTAAATGTAAGTAAGGAAAAGTGTTGCAAATTAGCTTGGTAGGGTATGGTACATGCATGGCATGTTTCATCTATGTTTACTGTATCTTTCCCTAACAAATAAAATCTTAAGTAATGATTTAAGTAATGAGTTATCACTTTGTCTATTTAAATGGTGAATCAACTCAATTATGTGCAGTATCGAGTGCCACAATGATCTGTCCTAGGCCCTCTGCTGCTTTCAGTAAACGTGTTGAAATATGGGATTACTGTTCCATTATCTAAGCTAACAGAGTGTGTTATAAATGTAAAAGACTGTATGACCAACAATTTTCTCCTATTAAATTAAAGACAAAGAAATTACCAAAAAATTTGGTACCAAAAAACAGTACACAGAATCTCATTTAATTTGCAACAAGGTGGATGTACTGTTACTTCCTCAACAGTCACAAATCTGAGGGTTATATTATCATGTTACAAACACAACATTCTTTCAACCAACGTTGCAAGCTATAGAACATGGACTCTTGTAGTGCCTTACAGATAGTTCAAAATGCAAAGGCTTCATGCAAAATACAGTTCTCAAATTGTGTTTCATCGCAACATTTAATCCTAATTGCAAAGTTCAACTGCAAAATTTAATCATTGCAGTTAATAGTGTTCACCATCTGTTTGATTATGTGTAAACTGTAAACTGTATGATTCTTACTGTGCAAGAAGTCACTAATAACCTACTCCTAAATATAATGAAGACACCTTTCTGTAAAGCTGCTTTGCAACATGCTTTGAATTTGAATATCATGGACAAAAAATGTGTTTGATAAAATTTGAATGGAATGTAAGTTCAAAAGAACCACAACTATTTGAAATTCAAATTTTCTGTAACATGACTTTTTTCATGTGTGTATATGGATGTATCTGAGGATTGCCTGTGAATGCAAACCCTTGGCTGGTTGAGCACTTGTTGAACAGCAGGGCTCCTCGGGCCCCGGAGTCTCAGTCACGTCTGGGAACCCCAACAGCTGATCCTCCAACGCTGAGCACCTGTTCAGCCAACGTCGCTTCTGCCCTCCAACGCTCACCCATTAACCCACAGCCGACACGGGCGTAATTAGAGCGATGCCTTTGGAAACACGAATGGGAAATGTCATTTAAAGCATATGATTGATGACCGTCTCTCTGCGATATTAGATTTCAGTCATCGTCGCACTTAAGCCGAGCTAAAACCAACAGTATGCTTTTTCTCGCAGGCACTTACAGTTGCAGTTTCACCACAGCGGTGATGACAGATTTGATCAGGGTTTGATTACATAATCATATGGGAAGCATACAGGACCATCGGCAGAGCTTTGTTAGGCATGAGTACTCTTTCATTTAATCCAAAATGCGTAGATTGCAAAAGGAAAAAAATCCGCCGTCAGACACGGAAAGTGCGAGATTATTATGTTAGCTCAGACAACGTGTGCTTTCTGTCACGACGGGAGAAAATCATTTTACTCGCTTAATAAAATCTACACAAGTCCCTACAGTGTCTCTCCACACAAATCCAGCCAAACGTGTCCGATTCCCAACACCCAGGTTATTATCACCTCAGCTCCGCACATGAATATCAAATTTTCAATTGCTTCCTCTGATTCAGTTCCATGCAAACAAAAGCCTGCTTTCCCTTATTTTCATGTAAATGTCTCTATATAGGGAGAGACAAGTGTAATCAATCATCTTCATGACAAGGTAGGAGGGCCGGGATTATTGGTGCTTAGTAGTGGAGGGATCATAAAACAGGGAAATTGAAAGTGATATTTAATTGACACTGCCATTTCCAGTGTAGCGGGTAGAACAGCACGCAGCCGCCCACGCCGAGAGAGACGGAAATAGAGAGAGAGAGAGGGGAGGAGGAGGCCCGCAGGAGAGACGAGTCCAAACAAATTTCCTCACTAAACTGCGCTCGCTGCGAAAGTCTAAAGTGAGTTGTCAATCTCGGCCCTGAATGAAGAAAACAAGAAAGTTAAGTTGCTGTCGAACTAACTTTAAATGCCAGCCACTCGCTGCAGGATGGCTGGAGCTTCACCTGTACAGACACATACAGATACAAAAATATAGCCCATAATAATAATAATAATAAAAATTTGCTAGAAAATGGAGCCGGTGACACTACTGTATCCAAATTTATTTGTTAATCAAATATACAAAAGTACAAAGAATGTGACTTTAAATAGATATATACATGCATGCATATACCATAAAACATCCAACATTCATTTTATTTTCTTTCTCAAAATGATCATTATTCTCAAAGGTAATTTTCTCTCTGTATATATATATATATATTTATATATATATATATATTTATATTTATTTTTTTTTTGTTTTTTTTTTTTACTGTATTACATAAAAACAAAAAAATAAATAAATACATTCTGAAAAAAAAAACATACTTTGAAATTGAAATATAGTATATAATACAAATTAAAGAAACTAAATATGTCTATCTATTGAATAATAATAATGATAAGTAGAAGAAAAAGAATGTTAGCAGTTTGGTGATGACGATTTGTGTATTTATTTTACTCTGGTTTAGAGTGCTGTGCGTCTTAATCAGTGCAGACAGAGTGTGTGTTTGATGACGAGCTGTAATGAGAGCAAGGCATTGTGGGCCAGGCACCTGTCTCTCCATCACATGACCAAACCTGAGCCCATGACAGGACGTCTGTAAAACATCAGGGACCCCTGAGCGCTCCTTGATTTATAGTTTGTGTGAACGAGGCTACAGAAACACAGCTATTGTTCCCAGTTCGGTGGCGTGACACGAGCTCGGATGTCTGAGCCATTCGGTCCCAGCCATGCCTCAGCCACTTAAAAAAGCATTAATCACCACCCAGTTTATAAATCAAGCCGGCCAAGAGGCGACGAACGATTATGAGGTCAGAGCGCTGCAGAAGTACTTAACCAATTCCCAGTGCTCCGAGCCGATCCGGGCGGCACATTCATCATTATTCGCAGCTCCAACATAATGGAGCCGACAGCGGCAGTGAGGAGCAGGAGATGGAGATGGTCAGAGGAGGACAGGAGGCTGACAGAAGCCCTGTCTAAATCCCAGACCGCATCCACAGCCTCACAAATGACTCGAGACAAAACCTAGACAAATGTCTTCAAGATGGCCATCTCTAGTCCCTGTGCTGAGCATCAGGAGAGAAAACGCTGTTAAAGAGGTATGGTACATCATACTGTATCAGACAGCTTGTGTTCACATCTCAGCCATCAAACTGATGTCCAGTCACTGGTCATTGTCAGGTGACTTTAGAAGGATAGAGACTGGACCGATTCAACAGAGCAGTTAGTATTTGTCAGTCCTGTCAAAGAGAGACCGGTGATTCCATGGGCTTTTAGAGAACAACACAAAATCAAAGTTGACCCCTTATTTTATTCTAAACGAATGTCCCTGATATTACGCAGAACCTGATTTTGCTGTGTTCAACATGTTCCTGCAACAACATTTTGATTAACCAATCAGATTTGAAGAAACAGTATTTTTCTGAAGTTTAGGTTTACAATCAGTGTTTGAACATCAGTGTCAGTAATCTATAATTAAATATGATTTTAAGCATTACTCATGGGTAAGGGTATGTTTAGGTGTGGAGATATTGTCTGTTTGAACAGGTCATACAGGTTTGGAAGGACACTGGAGCACGTGAATGATGACAGAATGGCCATTTTGGATGAACTATCCCTTTAAAACCAATAAACAATAATTAATATAGAAATATTCAGTTTCAGTCCAAAACAAACCTCATGTAAGAAGAGAAGCTGAAAGTCAAGAGGGAAATAAAAAGTTATGAGGCTTTTTTATTTATTTATTTATTTTTTTACTTTAGTGACGGGAAAGTAAAATAAATAAATAAATGAATCAATAAAAAAAAAATGTGTTCAAAAGTTTCAGAGAAGTTGTTTTTGTTACTTTATTATTTCTTAGAAATCAATGCTTTTAATCATCAAACACGACATTTACAATGTTAAAGATTTGTTTTATGCTGTTGTTTTGAACTTTTATTCATCTGTGCATAATGAAAACTAAAAATGTATCCCACTGTTCACCGAAATATTGAGCTGTGTTTTCAACATTGATAATTATCTAAATGCATATTAGATTGATTTCTGAAGGATCATGTGACACTGAATACTGGAGTAATGATGTTTTCAAGTTTTCAGTTGCAATAATATTTTACAATTTTTGACTGTATTTTATATAAATAATGCAACATTGGTGAAGCTTTTAGAAATATAAGCACCAAACAGTATTGTATTTTATAAAGTATAAAAAAAAAACCATATAGGTCACATCACATATCAAAACTGCACTCATAAACAGCACATGTAGGCCACTTCATGGAATCTTAAATGAAGCAACGCTAAATTTAACACATGTTAGGCTCTCTTTTTAATTTCCATCCTCCTGATAAAGTCAGTGATAGCGTGTTTGACTGGAACATGTTTAATACAGCAGTTGGCTGAAGACAGCTAATTGACCGTTGGGACACAGGAGACGTTGCTCAACTAAAGCAGACGAGACACTTTCCATTATTCGCGCCTTTCACCGGAGAATCCACTCTGGAGGCTGGCTAAATTGCGCTTAAAAAAAAGGAATGATGTGTAATAATTTTCTGTTAGCGATGCGCTAACAGATGGAGGATGAGAAGAGTTTCCTCTGCGGGAAGTGTGTCGTAATCAAATAACACTGCTAAATCACCACAACTCCCACAAAAGCATAAGACGCTAGTGCTGTCCTGAAAGGGAACAGGTGTAGGAATTTGATAGAACTGGGAAAAGCTGGAAATGTCTGTACTAATTTTATTGCTGGTGTATTAATCCTCACAGAAGCACCAGGTCATGAGATTGGCGCGCTCCGGTAAGCACTCAGGGATTTATACAGAAATAAGCTCAGTTCACCCACACAAAGAGCAGCAGATTCCCCACATCTTGATACAAAACGCCTCCTTCATCTTCGGTCCCTCCCTAAAAATAAACCCGACTGCACCAGGCATGATCCTCTGCATGCAATGAAGCCTGTAAGAAGGTGTTCATCAAATAGATGGCTATGCTTTAACAGGTTTATCAAAGTCAAAAGGAAGCTTAAATCAGATGTTCACGATCAGCAGCTTCTGGCCTGTTTTGGACAGACCATCAGAAAAAGGCGAGTTTTTCTTCTCCTCCAAACTTTCCCTCAGGAGCTCCGAGCCGTCGGCGAAGACCGAGCCCAGCATCTAAACAAAGCCTTTATCTCTGACACGTGTAATTTAGGAGAAATAAAGCACCAGCTACCAAGCATTAATACTTCATCACAAGCTCCAGTAGAGCAGGGAATCGGCTCCTCTGACTGATTATGGTATCATTTTTAGTGTACTGTTTTGCATAAATACGCTCAGGTTTTCTGGAATGGAGTGAAGGGCGCATCTCTCACACAAAAGATGCAGGCTCATTCACTTAGAGAGTCTGCTTATTGTTTCTTTGAAAAGTATGTTTAGTCAAATAAGTTTCTTGTGTACATGTTTTAGTCTTGACAAGGAAAGAGCTAAAGAAACCCAGTGCACCAATACAGCAAGTCTGCGTCAGAATACAGGCATGCTATGTACATATATACACATCCATATATGAACACGCACTGTAGGTTCAGCTTCTTTATTAAGACCAACCTGATCCATGCTTTTTACTTGACAGTTCTGACAGATAAGCATTTTATTGCTCAAATGCTGCTCTTTCAAAGCTCTTGAGGCTGAGTTACATTTCTTGTAGAAGTTTAATATTGATTAAGATGTTTCTCCTGAAACGTTTAGACTTACAGTAAATGAGTCTGCTAACCTATAAATTAAAATGTATGCAATTAAGGTGGCTCTGAAACCATGGCAATTTCAAGTGTAATAATAATAATAATTAAACTTAAAAAATATTGCAATATAAAAAAAAATAATAATACTACCACAGCAATTATAATTAAATTGCATATCACAACTGTAAAATAATCAGTTCCATTCTGAAACAAACAGGACATTACTGAAATAAATCGAAGCTCTTGTGATGCTCTTGTGATGATAATCACACAAAGCCATGTTGTGGTTTCGATTCCATTTTAATTAATCGTGCAGCCCTGCTAGAAGAAATAACTGAGATGTTAAAGAGACTGTAATACTGGCAGCAATCAATCAAACCCAGGACCTGCACAAACTCATCCTGAAGAATTACAGTAACACAGCCTATAGCTTTTAATAATGCATTAAGCGTTACAGAGACATTCACTGTAAACATTCAAACATTTACAACAAAAAGTGATTAGCACAGAGCACTCTTTTAAACGGACTGTGCAGTTTTGTTGAACACAAAACACAATGCATGTAAAGAATAATACATATATGTGAGAATAAATAAAAGGCGGGGGAAAACTAATTCGACGGCGCGACCGACGAGCGAAGCGGGAACTGTTGTTATTTGTTATTACACAAGAGCTAAATGAGAAAATGTCTTTCTCGCCCAGTCCTGCATCCTGTGCAGATTTTTATACAGTCCGCTTGTTTGATCATAAATTGTTGAGTGCAATGACTTGTCTCCTCCACTTTCCTCACTGGTCAGGGCAGATTAAAAAGTCCAGCACACTTCCAACCGGTCTCAGCATACTATTAGCATATATATGAGATTTGAGACATTTTCTAATATTCTCTAGCAGAACTCATCTGTCAACGCTTCTGATGAATTATAAAAGGCTTGTTTATAAGGAGAAAATCGTTCCTTCCTCTGCTCACCTTACAAGAGTAACCTTTACTGTTCTGGAGGAAGCTGAAACTACTTTCCGTCGCGTTAATGCGACAGAGTTATGCATGTTATTATCTCATAATGCTGTGTGAAGTGGTTGCCAATGCATTTAATGGAAAGAAAAAAAACATGACAAAGTTGATGGCTACAGGATTTTCCAGTGCTAACACGGCTATATTGATATTAATACATGTATCCGTCATGAGGTGGATGCGCTGGTGCTATTATCGCTGATCTCTTCAAATATCATGATCAACATCAAACTCTGAGATTTCAGAGAAATCCATTACATGCTGAGACAGACACACAGAAAACATAGTAGAGAGACACTCACAGATGCATTGAGCATGATTAGATGTGAGTGCTGTAAAAGTGCAACACTTACTGTAATTTTAAAATTTAATTTAAATTGCTACAGAACAGAAGCACACCTGTGTTTGTCTTGAAAAGCATTGAGCTGAATCATCTCTAGACAAGAGAAATATATGTTACTGAAATATGTTGGTCACACTTTATATTAGGTGGCCTTAACTACTATTTGCTCACGTAAAAAACAAGTACAATATATTTATTGTGTTCAAATTGTTTTGCAAAACACTTCTGTTGCTATTGAGGTGGATACAGGTAAGGGCAGGGACAGGTTTGGTGGTATGGGTAGGTTTAAGAGTGGGTTAAGTTGCAAGGAATGGGTCAACAGTGTAATTATAAATGTAATTACAGAAATGAATTACAGATGCTATTACATATAAGTACTTTTAAAAATGCAAGTACAATGTAAAAACCTGTATTTACACGATATGTGCATTGCACCAAATTATTTGTTTAAATGTACAGTAAGTACATAGCACTTAAGGCTAATCTAAAATTAAAGTGGGACCAAATATTTGGGAAGCATGCAAAGATTATCATCAGCAGTTTGCTTTGAAGATTAACACCATACCTTTTTTTTTTTTCTCTGAAGAAGAAGAAGGAAAAAAAAAAAACTTTTACACCAAACAAATGGACAAAAATTAGATTCTTATACTGAATTCTCATGGCAACTCTCATTCATATATATATATATATATATATATATTTTTTTTATGCACTAAAATATTGAGAAACACAACATTAATAACAACCAGAAGTGTTTATTGAGCAGTAAATCAGTATTTTAACATGATTTCTGAAGATCATGTGACACTGAAGACTGGAATAATGATGCTGAACATCACAGAAATACATCACACTTTTACCCACAGGAAACAGCTGATTTACACTGTATATTTGACACTTTGCTGTGTTTTTGGTCAAATAAATGCAGCCTCTGTGAGCAGTAGAGACTTTATTCTGATGTATCCGTTTTGGATCAAGTGTTTTTTTATGCAACAACTTGTTTGTCCACAGGCTTTATGAAACTAAGCTGCAGCACGGTTTGACTCTGGAGTCTCTCGCTGTATAATCTACTGGGTTTGAGAGCGAAGAGACTCTTCAGATGGGCTGCTGTTAGTACTCAAAACACAGAATAAGTTTCAGCGGGGTTTCATTAAAGTCTCTGATACTTATATGTAACACATCCTTTAATACATCACGCCCCGAGCTCCAGTATCCAAACCTTGGCCAGAGTGCGGTTTAGAACCCTTGCTGCAAACACACATTACACAGCCGTCCGTCCTGCGTCTCAAGGACGACAAAGAACCTAAGCCTTTAGATTCGCAGCCGTACAAAACCCGCTTTAATTAAACGACTAAAAAGTGCAGCAGCCTGTGTCCTAAATTAATTGCTTTCTATTAGATTACGCCGTCGCCGAATTATTAACATTGTCGTACATCCTCATACATTCAATTTCCGTCGAAAGAAACTTCCTCCCCTTCCAGCCGGGATATTCCCACGTTCTGTTAAAGTGGATTTCGCTTTGTTAATTAAACAGGCTAAAAGGGCAGCGGCCTGGATCCTATTTCAATCGGATCCATAATTTAGCACGTTTACAGCGACCTGAGATTATTACAGCCGCTGGAGGAATTTCAACGTTACGGCAAATGCGAAGCGACCGGTAATGGCTGTCGCTAACTCAAAAGCGAAGGGATAAATTGTATGCATTTGTTAATTAAATGAGGAAACAATCGGCAGGCTGCGTCTTCGGTAACGACGGAGGACTCATAAAAAAAGAAAAGTAATAGACAATCTCACGGCGCGGCTCGTTTTGAATACAATTACGCCGGGTAATAGAGTTTGGCTCGGGCCACTTCCACACAGCTGTCAGAGGGAAGAATGTCTCGCCTTTATTTATTTATATATTTCCCCCCTTCACATTTTTATTAAATGACTAAAAGCAGCAGTCTGTATCCGATCTAGCCTATCTCAGCTATTGCATCGACTGCATTGGATTATTTTACATTTTGATTGAAATGATGTCAGAGGCAGATAAAGGCGGCCTGACCATTGTAATTGAATCAGCTGGAGTTGTTTATTCTGGTGATCTACAGCAGTGATTTGCTTGTCCTAACACCCAATGCATAAAAGATCCCCTCTTGTTTAACACCCTACTGATTAGATCGCTTTAAAATGGCAAAACAACGCCATTCGTGTCCAGAAACAGACAGGCATAAAGATTATACATAAAATGGGACGGGGAGGGGAGGAATCCTCCTGTCACATGTGTGTGTGTGTGTGTGTGTGTGTGTGTTTGTGCGCCATCTGCTTAACTTTCCATGTGTGACCAAAACTCTCCATAAATAAATTTCACATGGCATGGATGCCAGATGCAGGCGGCAGTTTGACTGACAACATTTAAATAACAGTTAATGGGAAAAAGCAAAAGTAACAGCCTCTCGTCCTGCTCGCCATCCTCTGACACTTTCAGGAATTTAAAACAGGCCTTTTGTGCTCGCCGTCTGATCCCCAACACAGATTTTCTGCCTGAGCTCAGATGGAACTGATTACAAATATAATGCAACAGCGGATCTTACATTATCACATTATGAGATGTGAGGAAATAATACACTTCCTGGTGTTGGAGAGAGACATACTCCAGATCAATTATGTAATAGATAGAAGCATTTATCAGCACATCTCGTATCGGGATCATATCTGTGATTTAAGCTTGTGCGAATGAATGGAGGATTTAGTAAATATAGATCAGCAAGGCAGGCATACTGTCAATTAGGTATGAAAAACACAGGGTCAATACGGTAATTATTATACAAAAATATATGTTTTGTGTCTTGTTGAGAGGAGGCTGTCAGTTTAGATTTGATCTGACCTACTTTTTCCCTCTTGGATGATTAAAAAGCTGAAGAAAACCCCACAGACCTACACTGAAGGAGTGCCATCGAGAAAAGATCCATATCGAGAGGAAAAAACTGAATATTTGAGAATATAAAGAATATTTTAAATATTATGAACTTTCAATTTTTGCATTTTTTTTTAGAAGTTCTCTGTTTATAGTTGTGGTCCTGTGCAACATCTCTTTTATTAAACATCCACGACCTGATCTTCTCTCATCTATGGATTAGTTAAGGTTTTAGCAAAGATGCAAATCGTGTCCTGAGTCCCGCGTGAGCTGCTCTCTCAGGTCAACCTCCATCAATCAGCTGCAGTAACAGGCCTATCTCATGCTCCACATACACTGACCCCAGACCAGCTGAGCGTAGATAACATCAAGATCTTAGCCTTTCCTTCACCTAAGCATAACGCAGTTTTCAACACTAGAAGCAACTGGGTCACCGACAGTATGTTCAGATTTAAGAGAGCCTGGCTTTTTCTGCACGGTCAGAGTTAACTGTACTTCAGTTCTGTCAGATCAACACTAGTGCAAAGTTCACTTATCTCTCTCTCTCTCTCTCTGTCTCTCTCTCTCTCTCTCTCTGTCTATCTATGTTATTTTCCTTCTCTCAATTTACTTATTTTTGTATTATTATTATTTATTTTATTTTAATTTTTTTTCGCTTTGCACTTTTATTACTTGTTTTTTTTAGAGACTGATGTAGTGTTATTTTGGCCTATATTTGCTAGTTATTAATTACACTTCAGGTTAGTTTTTAGGGTTACACTTTGTAACTACATCCCAACTACATGTCAACTAATTATTTTTAATTGGCAACTACATGTCTACCACTGTTAGGGCAGGTTTAGGGTTAGGGATAGCCATCAAAATAAAGTGTTAGAAGATATTAAGCAGACAGTCTACTAAAACTCTAATGACTGCTAGTAAGTAAATTACTTACCGTTAGTAGAATGTCTAAAGTAGACTATCATTATAAAATATGATAAAATATTGCAGATTAAAATATAAAACTGTCAATGTTTATGTTTTCATTTAATTTCCATAATAAAAAAAAAAACTAAAACAAAAAACGTCTCATTAGTTTTATAAGACATATCATCATTATTATTATCATTATTAAAACATTATCTTTTGGTATATTAACATTAAGCATTAAAAACAAATAAATATTGGATCCAAAAATGTATTTGTAGAATGTATAAAGCGGACTATCGAAAAGTGTTACCCTGTTCTCATATAAAGTGATATATAGGCCTACTCTACAGCAAATGTAACTATCGTCCAGCTCTATGTGACTATGACACATTGAGAGATTATAAACATTGACATCATACATTTCTGGAAAGCAGCTTTGAAACTTTGTAGTGGGCCTACTGTAGGAAGCATTATTGCATTTGAGTCGACATTCCTGTTCCGATGCAAACCATTTTGTGAAAGTAAAAGCATTGCAGGAATCGGATCCATTCGACATTCTCAACACAAGTGACCTTTCCCAGCCTCATTTAGGTCAACAATCAGAGAATAACACCTCAGTGGTCCCAGCCAAACATTTCCGCTAACGCAGCAACGTTAATCGCATACATATAAAATTTGGATGGTTGTTAAATGGGATGGCAGTTTCACAATATAGATCTCATTTCCATTAGGGTAATAGTTTTATTGTCGCACAATTATGCAGAGAAAGCGTGCGCCGCTCTACCTGGCAGGCCTCGCCATGTATCAGGGACTCTTAACTGTGCAAATGTAGCCACACGCGAGTAACATGGGTCAATTGCAGACAGCATCGTGGATAATGATTAAATCATTAAAATTTTGTCTATGCTTCACGGAGCATGGAGAAAATTAACTTCACCACCAACCTCATTTTTCTGCTCAACATGAAATAATGATTTTCTGCCAGTATAATTACAAAGCTAACATCTGATAGAGTCAGCATCCAGGGGGGATTATCACATGCATGAGTATTAGACCTCATTACCAGCTTGACTGCAAAATTATTACATCTTGTAATTGGATGGTGAGATTTATATACAGATTGGCCAGGTTCTCTGTAAGATTGTAATTACAGGCTTGGTTGCTTTGCTACTTATCACCCGGTGCAGGAGGAGAGGGGAAAACAAGCGCGGGGAGCGAGCGTTTCATTAAGCTGTTACCCTATCGATAGACGCACTCCTCCGTATTTATTAGGCCAAACGCGGCTGTTTGAGGGGAGGGGAGCCGCCGCCATTTATTACAGCCTGACAAATGGGATTTCATTTATTTAACCTCCGTGATCTATTCCGGCGAAATGTATAAACAAGTCATCCGTTTTATGATTCCAGAGTCGACGCCTCAATTATCTAAAGGCTAACTGACTGTTAAAACACCCATCTGCTTGCGGGAGCGCGTTGATTTAATTTGCCGTATGTTGGCGCGCACTGGCAAAGGATGGTCTTGCGCTGAAACCGCTTTCGTCAGGTTTTTGAGAAGCCAATCGATGACTCCTACCCAATCTCATGAAAGTGCATATCAATAGCCAGAGTTTATTATTTGATTTGGTGTGCTATTTATACACAGAAATTGACTTCAATGTCCATATGATACTCAATAGGTAGAATTAGAATTGTGGGGTAGAGACCTATCATATGCAAGCGAAAATTGAGTATTATATGCACGCCAACAAATTCCGATCATATGCACGCGAAAACTACATGAAAACTGCACATCATATGAATGCAGAAATTGCGTATATGCATAAGAACAAATTGCGTACCAAATGCATGCCAAAGGAATTTTTATGCTTCAATTTGGCCTACTAGTAATACAAAGAAAAGCACTTCAGTGTGCAAATGATACTTAATAAGTAGGATGGGTTGTGGGGTAGATGCGCATCATATGCACTTAAAAACTGGGTGTTATATGCATGCCAACAAATTGTGCACCGTATGCACGTGAAAACTGCATATATGCACGCCAACAAATTGCACGCGAAAACTGGGTTTTATGTGCAAGTCAACAAATTCTGCATCATATGCACACAAAAATTGCGTATATGCATGGCAACAAATTGCATACCAAATGCATGCCAGATTAATTTTATGCTTCAATTTGGCCTACTAGTTTACACAGAAAAGGACTTGTGTGCATATGATACTAGGATACTAGGATTAGGGTTGTGGTGTAAATGCGCATTATAAATATAAATGCGCACGGCAACAAATTTTGTACCATTTGCATGTGAAAACTGCATATCATATGCACGTCAACAAAATTTGTACTGTATGCATGTGAAAACTGCATATTATATGCACGCCAACCAATTTTGTATCATATTCATGTAAAAACTGCATAATATATGCATGCCACACTAAATTTTTGCGTATCAACAACACACTGTTTGTATTTGGTGTACTATTTATGCACTGTCTGGGGAACACCTTTGTTCTCCTGTAACCATTCATCTTTGCTGCAGAATGAATATTGACATGCAGGCTGCTTTGCTGCTAATTTTGTGGCCGTCGGCTGGCAAGCGGTAATAGAGTTGTTATTCGAGTCCATTACAAAGGCCTGCGGATCGATGAGTTGCGAAGATCCGGCTATGGCACAGTGCTTACGTGAGGAAAGAGTGTCCTTGGGCTCCTTCCTGATGTCTGTTTCTCCTCCTCTCTCACAGAGTCAAGCTTTCTGTGTGACCCAGCCGTTACTGTATTTGCAGAGGTGTAATAAAGTACATTTACTTCTGTATTGTACTTACTTAAGTACACTTTTTCAGTATCTGTACTTAATTTGTGTATTATTATTATTATTCTTTTTTCTTTTTTTTTTTGGAATTCAGTGAACATTTTTTATTCATTTTTTATTTTTTTTCTTCTATGGAAAGTTATTTTTGGGGACCTTAGAGATGTGCCCTGCGCAACTCTACAGAAATGCTTTGGTCAGACCAGGCGCAAAGTCAATATAAGAGGGGGCCACTGAGAGGGCCTGTAAGTCCCTTACTCTCTTGAGAGAAGAAATCACCAACAAGAACGCAGTCTTGATAGTTGGATGGTGAACTGAGATCTCTATAGGCTTGAAGGGAGCCCAACAGAGAGCTTCAAGCTACACAGCAAAGTCCGAATGGGGGGACGCTAGATTGTCCTGGAGACCTCAGCACACTGCGGAAGAAATGTGAAACCAGGGGTTAACTGGATTGAGGCAGACATCGAGATGTCGTCCTCACACACATGAAAGGTTTGTGGTTGAGACTGAACACCAAGAAAAGTGTGCTTTCTCCAGCACAGAGAACTCGCCGCATAACGCTAGCGACGGATGCGTCTTTAACTGGTTGGGGAGCGGTCATGAGTGACTGCTCGGCCCGCTGTCTGTGGAGTGGTTGACATCTCATGTGGCACATCAACTGCCTGGACATGCTGTCCATGTCTCGAGCACTCAAACACTTCTTCACAGACGTAAGAGATCAACACGTGTTGGTGCGCACCAACAACACGTCAGTGGTCTTTTATATCAACTACCAAGGAGGTCTGCGTTCGTGCCCCTTGTACAAGCTGGCACACCAGATCCTTGTGTGGGCCCAGAACAGATCTTTCTTACTGAGAGCCATCTACATTCCCGGACATCAAAATATTCGAGCAGACATCCTGTTGAGACAGGGGCTGAAGCCCGGGGAATGGATGCTTCACCCCGAGGTGGTGGAACAGATTTGGAGATTGTTTGAAGGCACAGGTAGACCTCTTCACAATGAAGGAGAACGCACTATGTCCCTTCTGGTACTCCCATAAATATAGCGCTTTTAACAATACAGGTTGTAGCAAAGCCCTGAACATTATGAAGTATGAGAACAGGGTGATGGTAATGTATAATGATGAGATTAAACTATGTATTTATCAAATACAGAGATGGTGAGTCATTTCCATGCTCTTAGTCACCGGAGTTTTAATTAGTATCACCTGGCGGCAATTAAGATTGGCTTTATAAGCCAAACAGTGCTACAGCTCCTTTGTTGGAGTTCGAGGTAACCATCTGCACCTCTGATTCCTTCTGCCTCAGTCTAATCCTTGTTTTATGTCACAGAGAGATCTCCCCACGCCACGACAAAGAGGAGCTGAAGATACACTCACCTGCACCGAGCACTTTGAAGCCTGAACCCCAGTGTGATCGTAAGACCTTGAACAATGCCTCTGATTACCTGTATACTCACCTGCACTGAGCACTTTGAAGCCTGAACTCCAGTGTAATCGTAAGTCATCAAATTATGTTGCTACTTACCTGAATACTCTCCTGCGCTGAGCACAGTATAGCCTGAGACCTGCAAAGACTGTATGACTTTGAACTGTACCGTTGCTTACCTGAATACTCACCTGTATCACTTACCTGTGCGATGTGTCCTGATAGTACAAGTCTGCAAACAGCCTGAGTCTTGCTACATGCATTGAGCTGTTGGAACTGTACCTGCATTACTCACCTGCAAGCCTGCTTCTCCCATGCAGGAAATGGAAAGCTGAATATCATCTGCGGGTTTCAGATAAGTAAATGATAAAGACTTACTTACTCTTCTACTCTGTGCCCAGGTGACGAAGAGGATTATTACTGGACCGAAGTGAGGTTATGATCGACCGAACGCCTGAATGTTCAACCGCACCATACACACACATTAAGGAGAGTCAAACTGAGAAGCGATCTGGAGATCTCCAGTGCCATTATTTTCCTTAATACCCACCTCCTGAGTTCTTCCCCTTCCTCTTTATATATATGGAGAAATAAAACTTCATTATTGACTCTGAACTTCGTCTTGTTGTTCCTTTAAGAACGTTACAGATGGTCTACAGATGGTTGCCAGAGGCAACAGCGGCAACGAACCAAAACCCCATCCATGAGAGAATAAAAAAAAAAAAAAAAAAAAAAACCTTTGGAGTACCAGGTATTTCAATATCCTGTGATGTCTGTTAGGGTTTCTACATAAAACTAACAATAACATTTAGGTGTCATTTAGGCACTTTTATTTACTTCTTTTCTTTTTCTTTCTTTCTTTACTGGAATATGGATTTTTAGCAAAAAATAGAGTGTTCTAATAATAGTTATAAGCAGAATACATTAATACATGACAACTGACACTGAACAGAAATAATACTTCAAGTAAAACAAAACGTTGAAATGAAACCCGTTCCAGTAAAATACTGTATTTTAATTATTTTCTTTTTTTTTTTTTTTAACTGTCAAAGCACCTCATTACTGATTTTCTGGAGCTAAGTCTGGAGCTACAGTAACTACATATTGTCAACACACTCTCAACAGGTACATGATTTCATAATTTAATTTAAAGTTTGTGACTTAGGAGAAGTGCACAATGTCCCCTTTTGTTTTCTCTAGTTCGTCCGGCTCCACTGGGCCTGGATACTATGGTATAGACGTGGCCAAGGATTCGTCTGTAGGCCTTTCCCCCCAATAGCTCTGCTCCCAGGAGTTCTGGAAGAGTCTGCCAGGACACGGTCAGTCTACTCTTAGTAGCACTGCTCTGGACCGGGCCGAGTATGGTTCGCTGACCTAATGTCCCTCCTTGATGGCTCTCTGTAGGAGATTCCGATCAGGAGGGATCTTCTCTTTCAGGCAGGAGGAACTCTGGTGCATCCCCGCCCGGAGTTATGGAACCTGTGGGTATGGCCTCTTAGGGGGCACAGCTCATAGCTTCTGGTCGGTCAGCCGAGGTTGTGCAGACCATTTTGTTCACTTCATGGTGTGGTGACCACCAACAAGACCGGTACAGTTCTAGAGTTCCTGCAGGCCAGGTTATCCACAGGGTTGACCCACTTCACCCTCAAGGTTTATGTGGCAGCAATTTCAGCCTTTCACTCCCTTGTTGGTGGGCACTCAGTGGATAGACCCCCGCTGTTCATACGTTTCCTCCGTAGTGCACTCAGGCTGAGGCCTGTGGTATGGTCCCGGGTCCCGACATGGGACTTGGCGGTGGTACTTGATTCCCTCTGTCTAGCTCCATTCGAGCCATTGGAGAAGGTCTCTGACCGTCTCCTCACCATCAAGACTGTGGTCACTTCGCTCAAGAGGATAGGGGACTTACGTGCCTTATCAGTGGCCCCTTCTTGTTTATACTTTGTACCCGGACTGGCGAAAGTCTCACTTTTCCCATTAGCGGGTTATGTCCTAAAAGTCCCCACAGTACCGCCCCAGCCAATTGTACTTCAGGCTTTCTGTCCTCCTCCCTTTTGGGAGACAGACCAGGAAAGAATGCACTGTCTGTGTCCAATGCAAGTGCCAGACACTTACATTCGCAGGTCTGCTCTCTGGAGGTGGTCAGACCAGATGCTGGTCTGCTTTGACCCTCCTCATAGGTGTCTGCCCGCATCCAGGCAGACCCTGAGCAGGTGGATCATGGATGCTATCTCCATGTCATGTGAGTCTGCTGGTCTCCCCTCAACAATGGGCGTCAAGGGCTCCTTCGGACGGGGCAGTCGTGGCCTAACGGATAGAGAGTCGGACCTGTAACCCAAAGGTCGTGGGTTCAAATCCCAGGTCCGACAGGGATTGTGGGTGGTGGGAGTGAATAACCAGCACTCTCTTCCCCTACAATACCACGACTGAGGTGAGACCCTTGAGCAAGGCACCGCTCCTTGGGCTGCCCACTGCTCTGGGTGTGTGTGTGGTTGAACACTTCTCACTGCTGTGTGTGTGCATTTGGATGGGTTAAATGCAGAACATAAATTTCTAGTATGGGAAACCATACCTTGTCATGTCCTTTCCTTTTTCCTTTTTTCCTTTCATTCAACGAGAGGTGTGGCGGCCTCAAAGGCCTTTTTGGCAGGTTTCTCGGTTCTGGACTTCTGGTCTTCCCCCTTGGCGTTCGCCAGGTTCTATGACCTAGACCAGGGGTGGCGAACGTCAGTCCTGGAGAGCTGCAGCCCTGCAGAGTTTTGCTTTAACCCTAATCAAACACAACTGAACAAGCTAATCAAGGTCTGAACAGTTACTTGGAAGCTACAGACAGGTGAGTTTTAATTAGGTTTGGAGCTGAACTCTGCAGGGCTGCGGCTCTCCGAGACCGGAGTTTGCCACCCCTGATCTAGACCGTCCAGCTACTTAAGGCTTAGTTATCCTTATGCCTTAGTTGTGCTGCTTCCACACTAGGCAGGGACTTGTGGGTGTGGGGGCGTGGGTATCTCGTTCTTTCGACACAGTACGAGTTCCTGAAAAGGAATGTCTTGGGGTTACGCATGTAACCCTTGTTCCTTGAAGGAATGAGACACTGCATCTCTTGACCACACCCACATTGTCCCTTCATTTTCTGAGGCTGTCGTTGGCTTCTCCACACGTGCTTTTAAGCATCATGGTCTCTGACGTCACCCACCTATGATGTCTCGCCCTTCCATTGGATGGATTGCACAGCAGATTCAGATCGGTCACGCTGGAGGCGTACCCACAGCGTTTTAGACACAGTGTCTCGTTCCTTCAAGGAACAAGGGTTTCATGCGTAACCCTGAGACATTTGTGCTTCCAAAAGAGAACAATTAAACCCATTTAAGAAAAAAAAAAACAATTATGTACAGTATGTTGAAAATAATTGTTTTTTTTAACCTTAAGTGCATAAACATGTTGCATTACACCAAAAAACAGAAAATAATGTTATTTTTCATTATATCACCCCTTTAAGAGAACATGTACAGTAAGTGTGATCAGCCCTGTTCAGCTAAGGACACAGAAGATTATTAAAAGGATTTTAAATTGTTACTACATGGAGAGTTTTTGAAGAAGCATATTTTTTAGAGAGTACAACAGCATGTCATTTGGCTCAATTCCACTTTTCCTTCACTGACTGCAGTATCTGAATAATATATTCACTGACCACCATAATGTATATGCACAATCAAGACAAGCACACTTTTGTCACTGTGAAGAGTCGATTCAGATGGAAACATGCTTATTGCATTCCGCAAGCTGATATGTTAGTTGCTTTAGCCAATGCAAAGCTCCTGACAGACACAAATCGTCATTAATGCTATTGAGAGGATCGCAGGATCAGAAGTCAGAACAGACCTCCCGTGATTCCCCTCTCACTGCTGTGTTATGTGATCTGGCCTGCAGTATTCCCTGGCCTCGGCCTGGGTCAATAATTTGGTATTTATGTGAAATGGCGCCCATTAACCCGGGCCGAGTTGGACCTCTCCTCTAAGCATTGATCAGATAACCAGTGGGGATATTTTATTACAGCCCAATGACGTAAAGTGTGTAAACCTGCACTCCGCTTACGTGAAGGGGATTAGAGCAGACATATAACAGTGAGTGAGCAAGATAGAGAGAGAGAGAGAAAGAGAGAGAGAGGTCCGGTGTGAGCAGGTCCCTCAGGAACCATCAGAGGGAATTTAGTTGGTGTGCTGCACCGTCTCCATAAACGGCCCTCAAACGGCACTGGGTTTTTTATCTGGCCGCTGAATCAAATTAAAACACTTGTCAGCCTCTGACCTTGCCATTAATCAGAAAACAGGAGTTCCTGCCCCTATGAATTTGTTAGCACAACCTTGTTTTTTTCTTTTTTTTTAATCAAGCACTTATAAACCCAAGTAAAACCCATGGTAGCCCAAAACAATACTGAAGGGGAGGGTTAATTATTGCTTGATTTTGTCTTTGTTGCAACCACACACAAACTGTAAAAAAAAAAATAATAATAATAATAATAAATTAAAAAATCTGTTATTTTCCACAATCAGTTATTTTCACTTTTTTACGGTTGTCTATGGGGCTCATGTAATGTAGATGTCCTGGTCTCTGCTGACATTCGGGTTCTATAGGGAGGTCCTCTCTCTGTGCTGATCCACCATCTGGTTTGGATATGGACTGGATTCAGGTGGCTGCAGTGATCATCTGATCTGATCTGGACAGCTCCAGTGACTTCAGAATAAGAAAGAAAAAGACTACTTTTAGTGTAGATAGGTGTCCTGGGAAGAGCTCATGGTTTTGGTAGGCCTAATTAATGCAGCCTAGCAATGTTTTAAAAGATTTGAATAAGATACATTTGTTAGTGTGTTAAATGTAACCAGTCAGAATTAAATGTATTTTATCAGCTTCTTGACATTTATACAGATCTCCTGAGCCACGGCGCTGAAACTATATATATATATATATATATATATATATATATATATACAACACAATGAATCATAACAAATTAGTTTTAACACAGTTTAAATAGTTTTTAGTTTACACATATGTTATGCTACCTTTACACTAGTGCATTATTATTTATTCTTACAATAGCCTTATCATTTCCCCTCTGAAAGTTTAGTGTATTTTTTTAAGGCATAAAAAATGTGTCTTTTAATTGATGAAGATTTCATTTTGTTGTTGGAAAATAAAGGGGATTTTATATTGAAGATTAAGACACTGAAGAAATACTGTTTTAATAATTTTTGTAGTAGCCTATTAAGTACATTCTACTGAACAATAGTAATATATTTTTGCTGCCATGTCCAAACCCAACTTTTATTTTGACGCTTGCTATGAATGCCGTTACAGTTCTGTGTGTACATGATATGAGGATGGATTTATTCAAATGAAATGATCAAATGCTCCTGAAGTAACCCTCGGAGCAGTTCTGGAGACGTTCTTCATGTAGCCTACCGTATTTATGTCCTCATTTTGTGAGACACAAGATGTAAATATCAGCGGAATCGTCACGTGCAGGTCAGTATGCTAGTAATCAAAACCGTGTCTACACCATACATTAACACAGAGGTTAAATATTGACAATTACCATTGAAAGCGGGAGTGTACTCACTTGTGTGTGAAAAATGGCGCTTAGCGTTATTTAACAGAATGCAACGGGAACCAAAATAGGGAGCACAATTTGACTACTATTAGAAAAAAAAAGATTTTTAAATAATATTTTTTATTAAATAAAATTTGAAAAAACTTTATAAACTGAACACCAAAGAACTGCTGGGTTGTTTTCTGTGCTGCAGCTAAATTGATTTCTGGATGGTGCCGAAGGATATGCATCTGCTTGTTGGTTGTGTTGCCTGTCACTTGTAGTGATGGGATTTATGGCTCTTTGAGGGGATCCGAATCTTGGGGATCCATTCCTTTCAAAGAGCCGTTCAAAAGAACTCCCTCTATAACTGTTCTGTCTAGCGGAGGAGCTAATTTGTGTGCATCTGTGTGAAACACACATAGGAAAAAAAGAACGCGACTACACATCCTTTATCTCCACCGGGTAGACGAAATGTTGCCATACTGCTGACTTAAACGAGCAGGAAGGGTCCGCAATCTCTGGGTTGGTTGCGATGTTTCCTCACGCTCTTCCTCAACTTTTGCTGGCAGGCGTCACATGATTGGAAAGGTAGTCACGTGGTGTGTCGCGATTCTCCCTTATCGCACAGCGATACAGGATCGTGGATCTGAGTGTCGGGATTTCGGTTTCCTATCGTGAATCGTTACAGCCCTAGTATATAATTAGACGAAGAGTAAGAGAGAACAGGTGTGTAGGAGAGGGAAGCACAACATTTTTTGACCGTATTGTACCGCTTACTCATGAACTTGGATTGTATCTTTGGTGTGTCTAAATGGAGGCATCCAATGGCATTTTATGTGCATCTGCAGCAGAACTGTGAGTAGAAGTTATATTTGTGAACTGATGTATAAATATGATAAAGCATTACTTGGAGGACTAACGTGAGTTTGTTTGTTTGGAGGACTTTGTGCGTCAGAAACGCCCCTTTTATACCTCAAGTGACACAAAAGAAGTTTATGTCATTACACAGTGTATCACTTACCAATTAGAATCATGGACTGTAACTAATCATTTTATATTACTTTTTATATCATAAATTTGTTTTGGCATTTTTTTATTTACCTATCATTCAGCTGACAGTAAGAAATGGTCCCAAATATACTGTCCAAAGTATGATATCCTCACACGTAACATGTATTAATACACACAATTACTTTATTTAATTTTTTTAATTGGGAAATAATATTATCCTTTTTTTCCAGATTAATGAAAGTTATTCTAATAAACTAACTGGTTACATAACTGGATCTGCAAGAGTCTCTAGATTCAGGTATGATCTATCATTTTACTTTTCACTTTTTTCACACAGCATTCCCATTTATTAACCGCTTTTTCGAACAAGTACATTGGTAATACATGTTTTCACATTAGTGTGGTTTGTGTTTTACTCCATAGGCCTGGTAGTGTTATAGCAGACTACACAATAAGTGCAACATCCAGCAGCCTTGATTTTGGAGCAGCAAACACGCAGCTTTCTGACTCTCTAGGGGCACTAGGAATAATTTTAGTTAAAGATGCTTTTGCTCAAAGCGGTAAGCGTAGCCAATGCCTAATCTTCACAATTTTTTTAGTTTCATCAAATCAAATATGTTTATTATTTGGGTTTTTATTGATGTTGGTTTATTTGAGCTGTGTGGTTTTTATTTACAGATCAAACATCCTTCACAACAGATCAGTTATATCCTCTGCAAAAGGTTGACCTGAACTGTTTACAGCCAGACTTTGCAAAGGGACTAATACAATGGAAACTGGACAACAAAGATCTTGCAGAAAACACAGAATATTTTATTTCAAATGGCAACAGTACTCTCACTATGAAAAACACTAGTGAAAGTTACAGTGGTGAGTGGCATAAGATTGTGTTTTGCCTCATCTATAGAAGGTTTCATTGGGCGCACGTGCCTGGACCTAAGTTAACTTCTTGTCTGTATTTGTTTATAGCAGCTAATTATGAGAATTGAAATTGGTCTCAGGTTATTGTGCTGCTGTCAATCAACTATTGTGGTAGTGGTCTCTGTAATGCATTTGAGAATTTCAGAAGGGGCAACTTAGTTTTCTTTCAATTTGATAAAAATACTTGTGGATCTTTATCATTGCAGGGTGGTTGTGTACACACACTCCCAACACACATTTCAGTCCAAACAGCTTGTAAACGTGCATACGTCACTGGATGACGCCTTTAAAGCAAATCCTGCTGGCAGAGAATGAGTTTGCATTTTTAATAAATCCATCGGATTTACGCAGCAAACATATTTTGCTTGTTTTCAAAAAAGAAATCTACTCTAGAAGGTCTTAGAAGCTGTTATTGATTCTATTTGGATGTCTACCGGAAGTTAAGTAAGGGCAACAAACGTTTGTTTATGTTGTCATTGAAACCGTCTATATCACATAGTAAAGTGTCAAATAATTAAATACTTTTATAAAAGGTATTACATTCTTTCATTTTTAGAAGCCTTGATCAGTAAACAAAACATACTTGGTTTACTAAATTTGATTTGTATATTAATAGTACTGTAGTGACCCCCTTCCTTCCATTCGCAGGTCGATATTCATGCATTATACAAAGGAATACAATACCCTACATTCAGTGGCAAAACATCATTATTAACCAACGCCCCAGAATCATTGTGGGTGATAAAGACCGTACCTTTCCATGTGATGGCAGTAGTTTCCAACTGAAATGTTCTGTTGATGCTGGCTACAATATTGAGTGGGTCTTAGGTGGAAACGTACTCATTTCAGGTTGTAAATAAAAATCAGTTTTTTTGTCAAATGTATTTATATATTAGGAGTGTAACAATTTGCGTATCGTGTAGGCCTATCGTACGATTCATGGTCATTTTCCAAATCATCAAAGTGATCATTTGTATCTCCTTGTTAGTGGAGACTCGAGAGAGCAATGCTCATGCGTGTCATTATTTAGTTATTTGGAACGCACTTGTCCACAAATGGAGCGATGTGATTTCCTCATTATCTTCAGCTAGGCTGTTTCTGTAATAACAACATTGGTGGTGTGCGTCAGCAGATTCGTTAAGGGACAGATGCATTGCATAAAATCCTTTTTTTAAAAAAGAGTTTTATACATATTAGTTTTGATATATTAGCATATTTAAAAAACATATATAAAATATAAAATGTATGTTTATTTGTAACAGTTATGCTATCAACAATAAAAATAGATTTATGACATTAAAACAGCGACAACTGCTGACGCATATCGTGTTGCGTTCGTTATCACAGGAACATCCCAGCTGAAGATAATAGGGGTGTTCGAGATGCACTATACACTAGCCTGCCACAGGCTGGCGAGAGCAGCCCCTTGCAGTCGGGGGAGGAGTAAAGAGACGGCCATCAGGTCGGACACTTATAGGTTTCCATAGAGACTTTTATGTAATGCAATATGACGTTTATTTTTTGTTTCTTTGTTTTGTGGTTACCTATAAGACATTTTTCAAATATAAGCAGTTTATTCAGTGTAGTGAAGCCTCTCACTACATCCATTAAAAAAACGGCCTCTGGTTGTCCAGTTTTTTACTCTTGTACAATACGAATATATGTTTACCATATTGCTGATTACATACAGGAACACGCAGCCCACATCGTCCTTGTCGTCACATAATCTGACCAATGAAAATAAAGTGTGTCATCGTCAAGGCTTTCACAGCCGATTTTGAACAACTGCAGCGCCTGACCTGTGCGACTGCTCTCGTTTTGCTCTCACGGTACTTTGATGGCACATGTGATCGAAAGGCGGCTGCAGCGCCGATCAAAGTCGGACAAATTATCTTACCAGAATGCATTGTTTTGTAAGGAGGCACCCGATTTTTAGCGGTGCCACATTAAGTCTGACACACCTAATACTAGGCCTCATGTGGCTGGAGTGTGTCAGCAGTTTCTGCAAGACTAAAGCATTGATGCTATGGTCTGGCCCGTCCATTCCACAGACTTGAATCCAACTGAGCACATCTGGGACATCATGTCTCGCTTCATCCACCAACTTCACGTTGCATCACAGACTGTCCAGGAGTTGGCGGATGCTGTAGATTAGGTCTGGAAGGAGATCCCTAAGGCCAGGTGGCATTGCTCCTGATGTTATCAGGAGCATGTCCAGTGCGGTCATACAGGTACATGGAGGCTACACAAACTACTGAGCCTCATTTTTACTTGTTTTAAGAACATTACATTAAAGTTGGATCAGCCTGTAGCGTGTTTTTTCTCTTCAACCTCTATACATTTGATTAACATCAATAACAATAACAATTGTGATTTTGTTTTCAGCACATTCAAATGTAAAGTATTTAGTAAGAATGAATGAATTAAATATTCAATCTGATCTAGGAAGTTTTTTTAGTGTCCCAGCCCTGGTGGTGTGTGCAGTGATCTCTGCATGTATGGATGCTTAGAAAGAGGATTCCAAGTGATTGTGTAAATATTCATCTCCCACCCGTGCTTTCAGCATTGCCTCTGGCCTTCCACTTGGTCATAGAACCATGGTTCTGTTTATAACTAACACTTTGGTTAGTTGAGCTAAACTACTACAAATCATTTTTGTTCATTTTCATTTAAAAAAAACTTTAAATTCTGTAATAAGAGAATAATGTTTAAATCTATAGAAATGTTGTGTTCTACAGAAAAAAAAATAACGAAAGCAAACATACACAAATATAAACGAGACAATTGAAATAAATCAAACCTCAGACTGATAGAAAAAAAAAACTTTATTGTGAAGGACTATTGTACAGACAATACATGATCATGAGTGTTTACTGCATGGACAAGTCTTTAAAGGATGGGCAACAATGCAGCATCTGTTTAAGAGAGTTTTGCAGTTTTGCACAGCCTCACAGATTTAGGTGATTTTTAGAATCATAATACATAAATAATTAAACCATATCAAAAATCAAATGATCCCACTTCTGGTGAATAGATGATCTTCTATGATAAATAATTTAATTATCTTATTTTATGCTATGATAAATAATGCATCAGTCATACAAAAATACATCAAGAAGTGTGATTTTAAATCACTGTCACTGTGTTAAGAAAGGTTATGACTGGAATCATGGATTGTGACAGTAATGTAAAAAAAGGAGAAACAAACATGACAAAAAAAAAGAGAAAAAAACTTGTGATTTATAGTCCAAACAGGTCGAAAACAAATCTGATGACATATAACCACAAATAAAATCCACTGCAAAAAAAACAAAAAACAAAAAAAAAAAACATTTAAAATCAAGAAAAGGATAAGGCATATCAAACTATACCTGTACTGAAATTAAATGAAAGAATAGCAACTTAGCCAATATTAGTTCCAGATAGGCTTTATTTTAAAGAGGGATTGTTTAATGTTTTGTAGATGTGTACGATACTATTTCAGGGTTAAATATCAAAGATGCCTTTATTTAATGTATATATTTAGCAAAAGCATAATTGTCATCCTTATTAATTTTTTTTTACATCTGACCTCCGGCCGTATGTCTCGGACATTTGGTAAAAGAGAGGGGCGGAGCTGTCAACTGATCACCACCTGGTGGTGAGTTGGATCCGTTGGCGGGGGAGGAAGCTGGACC
>JAUCMU010000030.1:3872792-3888913 GCA_032275025.1 Enteromius treurensis
TGGCCCAGTCTGAGGTCCTGAGCACTCTGGAGAAGGTTTTGGTCCAGAATATCCCTGTACTTGGCTGCATTCATCTTTCCCTTGACAAACCATTTGCCTTGTCCCTGCAGCTGAAAAACACCCCCACAGCATGCTGCTGCCACCAGCATGCTTCACTTTTTTGTCAATATGGGGTGCTGTGTCTACATTTATGAGGAAAAAAATACCCACTGTATAAGCATGATATAATAAGCCCAAGAAAAATGTCCACTAAGGGGACAATAAAGTATATTGCAACATATTGTATTGTATCTAAACCCCAAATTCGAATTAATTTGATGTTTTCTGCTTTCGATTAATTTTGGTTTTAGTATTTTAGTGTGTGTGTATATATATATAGCTTGCATGTATTTATTTATTTATTTCATTAGTTTATTTATTCATTTATTTAGGGTTAATTAGTTTAGTACTTAAGTTTAATGGCTTTTTCTGTTTTGTTTTGTTTTTTTTACATTTTTTATTTAAATTTTTTTTTTTTTTATTGTTTCATATAATGTTATTTGTATTATTATTGTTATTTAAGCTTTTGTCGATTATATCCACCCTAACAGTTTGACATGCTAAACTCCATCTAAAACTATCTCACTGTTGCTGATTATTCCATTTGTAATGCACATACAGCTTTTAGAAATGTATAAACGGATGAATTATCACAGTGCAGGACCATTTAAAATGAACTTGTGTAGACAAATGAAAATACAAAAAAATCAAAAAGTGTCACAGCACCTAAAACATAAGACTTGTCTTTAATTTAAGCCCAACATAAGCAAAAAACGAATTGTATAGAACAAACAACAGCACAATGAGTGTGCATCTATGTCTATTCATGCAAAATCAACTGATCAGTTAACTTTAGTTACATCACGTTTCATTTTATCTATGCACTGTTAATAAAGTACAGTTATAAGGCAATACTAAACACTTCTAAAGCCTGCTGGTCAGATTCTCTCGGCTGAGTGTTTGCATCTCTAACTAGCTGTTTGAGGAACACCTGCTCGGCTTAACTGAGCAGAGAGAGCGTGCTCTGACCCTCCTGATCAATAATGCATGGAGAGTGAACAGCAACATGCTAAACCTCTTAACCACTGCAGCGGAGGAGAGCTCCAGAACACATCCACACTGTCTCTGACCCACATTCATCACAGCATCACATGCAGATGAAGGCACAATACCTTTAGAGAGAATGTGTTTATGAGCATCTATATATCATTGAAGTTTACCTTCAACCCAAATCAAACACCTATGACCGTTAACCTGCCCCTGAGCGCTAATATATTCATCAAACAGCACTTAATTAGATTTCTAATGGAACTTCACTGCCCATGCTCAACCATGAAGTCGAGAAAAAAGCTTCATAAGGGTAATTACACGAACTCAACATCATATCAAGCCCTAATCCACACTCCCATGAGTCTTTGCTGCACTTTACTATGTCGATGTCACCTGTGCATGGCCATCAGTGCATTTATGATTGAAAATGCTCATTGATTGTAATTTCCTACACGTTTGGGATTTATCTGCATGCCAGAAAGCAACCCTCACATTTTGTGTTGCTTGATTAATTTCTCACTCCCTGTAGCAGTTACTGGACTCGCTTCTTTAAGAGAAAATGCAGCCGTTTTTATAGTGTTTTCTGTCGTTTGTCGCCCACAGAGAGAAAAGGCTGTAATATAGTGACCATGAAAACCCACAGAACACAAGGCTTTATTCTTCAGAGGATAACACATTTGTGGTCAGCTCAGTCATAAATCAGTGTTTGTTTCACCTTTCTCAGCTGAGCTGTAGCTGTCTCATCCCAGACTCCTTCCAGATTTAAAAACCAGACAAAAAGGGCTAAGGGAAAAGTTAGTGCTGATTTTTCATCATCTAATTATTGAAAAGGAGAAAGCTGCATGATTCACTGAGCACCTTTGAAAAGCATTAACAGGAGAGCTCTAATCTGTTTCCCCGGGGAGAGATAGAGAGAGAGAGACTCAAAATAGAAGTGTATGAACTTGTCAAGACACTTACAGGAGAATGTGGAGCTGTTTGAGATCTGCCACAAATCATCTCCTCACACCTCCTCACGGTAACAGGATCATTCCTGAGAGTGAGATATACACAGAGCAGGGCTGTGTTCAGCTGAACGCCTGGCCTCGGGCAAATATTAGCTGATTATTTAGCTCTCACGTTCTGATCGAGGTCTGAATAACACAAGAGCCATGTGTGAGCACCAACGATTACTATTCATACATGAGAACTAATTGTGAATGAACTGATGTTTGCAAACAAATTTCAGGAGGAGCACGCACGAGTAATTAGCAAGGCTTGCTCCTCATTTCCTAATCATGCTATCATCAGAGCAAGAGAAACCTCCTAGAAATAGTACAAGCCCCCTCTCCTCAATATCTCGTTCATATCATCCCTTCACCACACCAGACTCCTCCGTTCGTACTATCCTTCCTTCGGGGGGTACTCGGGGCTCCTCACGGACTAGAAGGGGTAAAATTCCTAGGGCTCAGGACAGCACGCATAACACGCATAATTATATGTATTACAGTAAGTATGAACTCGTGAAATATAAATTCGATAAAGCACTTTCCTGTTAAGGAATCAGTTATGCCGTATATAAAATATGAATAAATGTAATTAATTGCAAAGGAGTAACTGTTGCTTAAAGCTTTATTTCTTACTTTTCCTTTTTTTTTCTGGGGTCAGAATGACAACATTAATGGATGACAATCATCTTTCATCAATAAATGATAGTGAATGAGTATTCTGAATGCTGGATTTCAGCTAAAGGAACATTTCAAAACAAAGAATCTGAAAAGAGATAAACTGCATTTTGAGAATCTGACAATTAATATATATATATTAATTACAACCTTCCACATCCATATTTTTTTTTTCTTTCTTCTGTGAATAGTTTTTGTAAAGATGCAGATTTCAGAGCAACTGATAACCAGCATCATGGATTAATCATAGTGTTGCTCCTCATGTGAATTTGCTCAAATTAAATAATTTTCTTCAGTGATTGTTTTGTATTTGTCCTAATTATCTCAATGTTTAAGGGCTGTAGTGGTCCTGATGGATGCAGGTATATGAATTCTATGAGCTGTATAGCCCTGTGCTTCTCCTGAGAGCCGAATGAGGAGGATGAAGAGGAGGAGGAGGAGGTGAGGAAACATGCCGTCCAGTGATTGATTTGCGCTTGGTTTTGTCAGAGACAACAAAAGGATGCCATGTCCTTTCAAGGTGTATTTCGTGCATTTTATAATGCTGATGAGACGTTACACTAGATTTATGCATGACAAGGATCCTGCTTATCCGATCAGATATTTGGCAAAACTTGTCTCATTGTTCACAGCTATTCCTAAATCATGTTTAAGTGTCTCGGACCGCATTGCTTTTATTTTGAACGTATTTCCATATTAAATACAGCCAGTCATATCTGATCCATCTGTCCAAAAGAGCCGAGCTTCGTTTAAATCTTTAACGAAAAACAAGAGCACGAACTCCAACTCCAGACTTCATTATGCTCTAAAAGCTTATACTAGTGCGTCTCAATATTTAATAGGGACCCAAATAACACCAGCAAAGAGAGAAAAAAAAAGATAATGTAAATGTATACGGACTTGCCCATCAAACTTCACGGATGCATTACCTGTTTTCACTGCAGTCTAGTGTGTGTGAGGAGGAATCAATCATATAGTTGATGTTACTTGAGATAAAATGTCACGGGTTATTTTCAGGAGGAAAGAAAAGGACTCATTTAGCTCCGAGTGCAAGAGCGCGCTCGCGTTTGAGCCTGATGTGACGAGAACTATACTGTAACAGAAACGCATTGGCATGAAAATTAACTGATATCCTCTCAAATAAATGTTACTTTATTATTTGCTTTGAATAATAGCTTTTCCCCTAAGAAAATCATCGTCACTTAGTAGATGAACGCGGATGAAGGCTGCGCGGGTCAGCGCTTGACCTCCAGTCTATTAACACACACACGCCGACATTTGCTCGCTTATTGTCTGACTAATTTAATTTCACAGAACACTTATTTTCCAAACTCAAGCGCATGCCAAAGGAGAAGGAAAGGGTGAAAAAAAACTTGCCTGATAAAAGTCTAACTCAATTTGAGGACAAGTACCTTCATCTGTAAATGAAAGCAATTATGCGGCCCATATTATATTATGTTGGCCGGTCTCAAGATAGTCATCAATCATCCGCAATCGAGCTGTCACTGCGGGCACATTCGTTTCTAGCAGGCAGTTTTCCAGCTGGGGAAAAGAGGAGTACATCATCATTAATTTGACTGTGACCCCGGGGCTTCTCACATGTCTGAACCCACAGTCAGCAACACACCTCCAGCACTTCATCTCAATGAACGAAATCAAGAGCTTTACATGAAGACGCACTGACAGAAAATAGAGAGGAAGAAAGAGATAGATAGATAGATAGATAGATAGATAGATAGATAGATAGATAGATTAAATCTCTCAGAACATTTAAACTATTATTTCAAGGATACATACAAGGTAAAACAGGTACATATGTACAAACGCTTAGGTATTTGCTGTATTTTAAGTGTTGCACTTGCAGGCGTTTGTTTATGAAACTAAATGCATATCAATCCGAATTAAAATCTCATTTGTGGCTAATCCACGATTGCAGATTTGATTTATGATATCAAAATCGGTGCCTTCTTTATTTTCCCTTTTAGGTGTTTGTTAATGCATGCACGGATATTTTATTGTCATTAGTTTTTATTCTTGATTAAACTGAGACAAAAGGGCGCTGCAAACGAGAGATATAACACAAGATAAGGTTTGATCGTAAGATTTTAGAAGTGCAGCCTCTTTTTCAAAACTTGGTTTAATTGATAAGCTCAATTACAAGTCCATTATTGTGCCTTAAAAAATCACCCCCACCCCTCTGTCACTCGTTGGGATTTTTATCCGGAGAAATGCATATTAAAGTTAGAGTCTGGTCATTTTGACTGGGTTTCTTCTGACGTCAGAGCCACCGGCGTTTAAAACAACCCACATCTGGGCTGACGTGTTTAATACTAGTTTTTATAACGCAAAATATGTATTTCTGACATCAAAGACGGCAATTCGCCAAATGCTTCAGGATGCGCGCGGCTGTGCTGTAGAAGTTTAATAGAGCGACAGGAGAGTATCCATCTATCGAACACTCTCAGGAAGGCATTTAAGCAAATTAAACATGGTAGTATTGCGCTTCGCCCTATAAGCGTCCGGCAGCTTTATGCTTTACCAATCAATCGGCACAGTGAAACACAGCAGAGCTGCAGTCTCGCCTGCGTTCCGGCACACGGGGATCACTCTACAATGTCCTATCCTCAGTTCGGATATCCTTACTCTTCTGCACCTCAGGTAAGCGCTTATTCTCGCACTGATTTTTAGAAGGGGAAACGCTCGGGCGCGCCGCGGGTTCGAAGGCGATACACAGATAAAGGTTTAATCGGATTGCTGCGCTGGGCTTCCCTCTGCGCTTATCATTTTACAAATCTACAAACACGCGTTCGAGCCGCAGACGCATGCAAAAGTGCAGATGCGATGACAGGGGGAAGGACGACAACAGTTGTTTTTTGGCCGTGATCCATAAAGTGCATTGTCCTGTGGGGGCTGACGGCGGCCGCTGCCAAAAAAACAAAAAAAACAACAACAACTTTCACCTCATTTTTGTCGTTTTGCAAACTGGTACAGGTTTGAAGTTTGGTTGTTTATTCATGCTGTGACATTTCCAAATGTTCCAGTTCCTCATGACCACCAACTCTCTGACATCTTGCTGCGAGTCGAGCACCAGGTCCATCTCGGATTCGTCGGCGCAGACACCCGTTTACTGTCCGGTGTACGAGAGCAGGCTGCTGGCCACCGCCAGACACGAGCTGAGCTCCGCCGCCGCGCTGGGGGTCTACGGGAGCCCGTACACCGGCGGACAGGGCTACGGGAACTATGTCACCTACGGCGCTGACGCGTCCGCTTTCTACTCTTTGGTGAGTTCAGAACATGCGCGAGTATAAATGATAATAACGGCATGACTTCTAGCAGTGAGGCGTAATGTTTATGTAACCAAACTCTATATTCAAGAGAAAAGAAATAACATCAACGAATCTTACATTACTTTGTATGCAGCTACACTCTTAAAAATAAAATTGAGTTATTGGCACTAGTTCCACGAGGAACCTTGAACATCCAAGGAACCTTTCAGATGCAGAAAAGGTTATTTATTGTGGGAAATAAAGGTTTTTAAGACGCTCTTTAAAACTGTTTACTGAAAGGTTCCTTGTTGAACTAAAAACGGTTCTTTATATTGCATCACTGCAAAACCTTATGGAGGTTTTTTTATTTTATTTTTTTTTTAGTGTAGGGCTTAATTATCGCAAAACTGATGCATTTGAGACATTTTAGCTTTACATTTACATTTACATTTATTCATTTAGCAGACGCTTTTATCCAAAGCGACTTACAGGTGGGAATGGATTGTTTTCTCTATGGCTCCAAGTTTAGGATAAGCATCATATTTTGCTCATTATCGTGGTGATATTAACAAACGTGATACATGTAAAGTTTTATTTGCTGACGGTTCTTGCATTTATTTCCAGGGAACGTTTGATGCCAAAGATGGAAGTGCGTCTGCGCATGCGGGTATAACACAGGCTGCCGCATATTACCCATATGATCCCACCCTGGGACAGTACCAGTATGACAGGTATTGAATAGAGGCCTTCATTAAGAGTCTTCTGATTGACAATTAACATGACTCGCTTCATTTGGATAAACGCGCTCAACATATCAATTGAATAATTAGCGCACATATTTGAACACCTTTTTTTTTCGAGTAAGGAAATAAAAGCAATAGCAGAATTTTCCTTGACTTTCAGGTCACTGTCTTTGATGTATATTTTATGTTATATCATGTTTGGCCTTCAGGGTTTCCCCTGAAGTGCTTTAATGGACAGACAACTCGGCCGCTGCACTCGATCAAGCAATTTGTTCGCTCTGTTAAAAAAGAAATGCGAGAAAGTGTATAGGCCTAAAGGAAATAGGACTTTGCCTTTCTGTGCTGCACTGCAAAACTTTTCCCACCACACCTTTCTCTCGTGCCACAGATACGGGACTATGGAGGGGGGGACCAGAAGGAAGAACGCCACGCGGGAGACGACGAGCACGCTCAAAGCGTGGCTCCAGGAGCACAGAAAGAACCCCTATCCCACCAAAGGAGAGAAGATCATGCTGGCAATCATCACTAAGATGACCCTCACTCAAGTTTCCACCTGGTTCGCCAACGCCAGGAGAAGACTCAAGAAGGAGAACAAAATGACATGGCCACCGAGAAATAAGGGCTCAGACGATAAGAAGTACGATGATGATGATGAGGATGGCTCGCAAGAAGATCAGATCAAAAGTGAAACCAACGATGACGGTCAGCTCCATTCACAATTCTACCGTATATCAGTGGCCTATTAATATGCCGATTTACCCTGTTTTTAAATAATATTTTTTATATACAAATTAATAAATTAGGCTACACTACAACCCTGAACTATCTGAGTTCTAAGGGACATTCCTAAAAAGTGCAAACTTTAAAAGATCCGGTGAAAGGTTCACCAAAGCAGTTGTTAAATATTATTTTGCTAACTGTTTTATTGAACAATAACTTACTATGTGCCACCTGGAGCACAGAAGCAGTCACCAGCAGCAATGGGCAACAATTATTATTATTATTATTATGGTTTATTGTATGCGAAAAAATCATTAGCAAATTAAGTAAAGATTGTGTTCCATTAAGATATTTAGTAAATGTCCTACCGTTAATCTATCATAATGTATTTATTTATTTGTATAGTAATACGCATTGCTTTCAACTTTAAAGGCGACTTTCACAATATTTATTTATTTTAATGTATTTATTTATTTATTTTCCTTCAGATCCCAAAAATATGAAATATGGAAATATCCTAATAAACTATACATCAATGTAAACCTTGGTTATTCAGCTTATGCATAATTCTTCATTTGCCTCATGATCATTTATTATTTAGTTATATTAATAAAACGTTAGTCCCGCGTAATTTCAGGCTTGTATGGTGTGTTGTCTCTCGCTCTCTACTTACTTCCCTTTACTATTTCCGAACAGAGAGCAAAAGTCGAGAGGACAAGGAGCTCCAGCTGAGCGACTTAGACGACTTTGACACAATCGAGTCTGAGAGCTCCGAGTGTGAACTCAAGCACCGCTTTCACATGAACGCACACATGGCGACCACCGACGACCGCCTCAAAGAGCTTTCTCCGAAGCTCTCCATTCCCGGCCTGCTCGAAGCCAAAAGTGGCCTGAAAACCACAGCGGAAGACTGCGAGCTTCTCAACAGCAAAACGTGCTTCCAGCAGCAGGGCCACGCATTACTGGACAGCAAACCGCGCATCTGGTCTCTGGCCCAGACCGCCACAGAGTACTCCTCTTGTATGCTTCGTTGTCAGCCATCGCCCTCAGACTCCTCCCCTGTCAGCGGCCTGGAGAGACAGCAGGACTCACCTGTCACCACTCTCAGAAACTGGGTAGACGGAGTTTTTCACGACCCCTTGTTTAGACACAGCTCCTTGAACCAAGCACAGACGAACACTACGGTTTCTTGGACCACCTCGACCAAAGGGTCGATCTTAGAGACTGGAGCCCTTGGACGCTCCAACAACGTGATAAAAACACAGCAACAAGAGGCCAGCAAGGACAACATGCCATTTCCAAAGGGGGTGAATAAGATATTCTGCTCCTAGCAGACCATAAGACTGTTTGGAATAGCTGTTTACGCTTTCAGTTCACAAACAAACGTCAGACTCTGAATCATGGGGCCCAAAATGCGTTTTGTTACATAAAACCATGAGGAAATGTATGTATTTATTGCTGTGTCGACATCTCACTGGCGAGGGGTTGGTTGGTTTATATATATTTATCGGTTTGGTTGACGCACGTTCAGATTATGTAAATTAACTGGAAGTTTATCTTCTGAGAAAGACTGAACAAACAAAAAAAAAAGTTTACAGCCTAGTTTTGTTTCAGCTTTTATAGTTTATTTGGCATGCATATGTTGCTAGTTTTTACTGATCATTCTTTTAGACGAACTCGGACCTTGTTGCAACGACTCACAAGTGTCACTGTTAAGAAAGCATCGCACAAATGCACAGATCTCCTCGAAACGGGGAATGTTCAAATCTGCTCACTATAATAAACGGTGGATTTTTCGCAGCTTTTGTTCTGTGCTTTTGATCAGAGTCAGTCGCTGTCCCTGGTGCTGAACACACGCGATGAGACCCACCTGCTGGCTTCAATAAATGCATCTTATTTTATCATAGGTATTATTTTCATTTGTCATTTAGCATTTGCACCATAAAATATAGGCTCGCAACTATATGCATACATTTTTGTGTAAAAAAAAAAAACGGATTGCTTTTGGAAATGTAAAAGTCATTTAAATGTTACTTTTGATATCATTAGGCCAAAGTAATGGCATCACAATACGAATGGGCCGACTGTCCACTCTAAATAATGTACACGATGTTCTCAGTAGTGATTGTTTCGTGTTCACTTTGTTTGGCTTTGTAATAATCCCCCAATCACTGTTTATCATTCTCTCCCGTCCTCTGATGGGAGAAATGAGGCCCTCAGGAGCCATAAGACAGCGCTGGATGAGCCCCATTAACCCGCCATAACCAGCCTGTAATTGGGATGTTTTCAGTCATCATTCACTTCATTCTATCGATTTCTGCTCGCTCTTTCTCTGCCTCTGATAATATTATCGAAGCGCCAAATCCTTTACCCTGACCCAGCGCTTGAGCTCTGCAGACAGGCCGTTTATATGGTAGAAGGCGAGATCATTTGAAATGTTCATCTTGACACTGAACCCTCAATTTCTGGAGCTCGGAGGCACTCGGAGGCTTTTTCACCGGGGCGCGTCTCTAAGTGAAAAGGGCAAGAGAATTAGTTGGTCGAGATAAAAGGGCAAAAACACGCAGTCAAAGGCAGGAGTTGACAGTGATGGTGAAAGTGTGGCCCCTGGAGGACTGGGGTCCGCTGAGGGGGCCTTCGCTGATGAATTTCAATGTGAAAGCCAAACGATTGAGATCTTCTCCTGAACGATTCCGCGGACAAAGACATTTGGAAAAACGCGTTTTGTCCGTATAACGCAGCGCACAACAAATGGTGCTGTATTCCGACGTCTAAAAATACAGAGCATTGTTTATCCGTTTATCACTGAAATAAATAAATAAGATATCATAAAATCTAAAGAGGCGAAATTGTTCATTCTTAATTTGTTATTTTATACATGCATTTTAAAATTAAAATTAAAGCAATAATAATAATAATAGTAACAATAGTAGTAGTAGTGATAAATAATAATAACATGACGAATAAATACTTTATATAGAAAATTCGATATTTTCTAAATGAAAAAAATTTAAAATTGCAGATCACAAATACATTTGTAGAACGGAATAAAATGCCATTGCATAGAATGAGAAAACATTGTGCGTATTGCATAAAAATAATATATAGTTACTGTTTCAAGAAAGTTTCCCGTCGTAAAACAGGGTTTGGAGAGGCAGATAGAGGGGGAGGAGATGTGATGGTTTGACTTACTCATTCAGGCGTGTCAAACACACACACACACACACACACACACCGGGTGGAGGGATGATGCTGAATTAACGGCGCTTTTACATAGAAACCGAATCAAACTGTAATCAGCGACGCGTTACTTTTCATTAAGCGCCTTTGACAGCAGCATATTCAGACTCGACAGGGAACACAGGGGCCCCTGAAATAAACTGCTCTCAAAACACAGAGCCATAAGATAATTCCTTAAGCTCCATTAACAACTCTTAGCCGCGGGAAATAGAAACATCTCCAAATCTAAAAGCTTTATCGACCTGCGCAAACCTCCGCTGATGGCTCCGTTTTCTTCCCTTTATTTATATATTTCTGCTTCATCTTAAGAGACAGGAGCGTCTAGAGCCGATAATAGACTACAACGCAACATATTACCTGAAAAAAAGGTGAGAAAGGCGAGAAGATTCAGCTCTTTAATTGACCAATTATTGCGTTTTAGTTCCTTCACCGGCTGTCAATCATCGGAAATCTACTCTGTTATCTTGTGCTGCGATTATTATCAGCGGGTCATTGTAGTTATTTGTGAGTTGTCGAATCCAGGACCACTTTGAGACAATCATCCCATAAACATTATTTTGTTTTAATAAAATAAATTATTATTATTATTTCTAAACCAGAAATGAGCTGTATATGATGGGAGGAGGATGCATCAAGCAGGCTCACTTCGAGAACAGAACTCAAGCATGTTGGACACGAGATTTCTCAGCTCTTAACAGACGCGACGCGTGTTTATCAGACGCGTTCGAACGCTTCTCCCTCCGGACTCCAGAGCGCGGAGAGACACGCGCGCGCCCCCGGGACAGAGGACACGCTAAATATATTTGCACATGATTAGTAGAACATTTGGTCTTAATTAATCTGGCTAATTAATAAAAAAGCAATGTGTAGAGTAAAATGCTGACGTTGAATGAATCCTGAAGGTTGGAAGAGAATCATCGAGCTCAAAAAACATGCAGATCTAACACTGTTACTCAGTCAAAATAATAATAATAATAATAATGTATTACTCCATGCTAAATATTATTTAACAAATAAAACTGCAAATTAATGTTTGACATTAGAAATGTAACGTTCTACAATTGTTTTGGATTTCACTTTATTATTTTCCTACAGTGAAACTGTATAATTAACATAAAACAAACAAACAGTACAATATAATAATCTCAACAGTGCTGCAGAACTTTAAGCTATACGTGTGACTAAAGCCAAGTCTGCAACCATTGTAATAATAATAATAATAATAATACAATGCATCATAAAATTTAAAATGACAATTAAATACACATTTTACCATACAGGTTTTACCATAACACTGCATTTTCTACTTTAGAATATTTTCTAATTATTATTATTTCCCCACAATAGGTCAAATTCTGAATATAAATTCACATTGTTTCTAATGGTTATGTGCAAAAAGAGATCTTGCATATCTCATATAAATAGAAATGTCTTTTTAAGGTGTTTGACATTATTTATCCCCCCTCTTTCTAATAACAGAGTGAACAAACTAAATCTGTTTAATCTTGCATTCAGTGTCACGAATGTTCTATCAGTCAATATTAATCACGCACAAAACAGCACATGCAAAAGCCATTTGTTTTCCCTGCAGCTTTAAAATTGCATTTAAATGTCATTAAAGTTCACTAGATGGCTGGCGTAATAGGCATCGATGTGGTGGCACACGGCCTATCGGCGGTTCTCGTCCGTCAGGCTCTGAGGGTCTGGAGGGCAGACTCTGTCTGATAGGCTTGTCTTCACTCTCAGGTGTCACAAACTTCCTTCAGCCTTCGTGGAGCTGCTGCAGATGTCAGAGAGGGTAGATAATCAGACTGAGGGTAGATAATCAGAAATATCACACAAACACATAAAACACTGTCCCACTGGCCTGGGGCCCGGGGCCTTCCTCACAGAGCTATGTGCTGCTTTACAGAGAAGACACACTCCAAAGCTAACTGAAGTTACTAAAGCATGAGGCTTCAACTCCAAGAGCAACTGACAGAAGAAGCCTTCCTGAAGAGGAAATAAAAATCATTTAAACACACAAACAACATAAATCATATAAACACAACAAAATAGTGAATGTGTACAAAATAAAAATGTTTCAGCGTAACTGTGAGAATCGTTCAGATCAAAAGTGTGTTTATGAATATATATCTGTGTTTAGTTAAATTCAAGCTGTAGAAATCACAGCTGTTAGTGTAACTTTCTTTTGCTGTTCTAGTCCTTTTTTATTTATTTGTTAGTCCCCACAGTAATTTCATTTTAACACACATACTGTTCACATCTTGTGGTTACTCTGTTGAAACAGAGATTGTTCTAAAGTTACATTTATGGAAAAGGTGGATGAATTTAATTAATTTTAGAATCACTCAAATTATTTTGTCAGCATTTGGAATGTTCTTTTAAAATAAACAGAAATCTTCAAAGACAGAAAAAATAGACCGGCATGTGATGAGAAAGTAGCTGAAAAGTGGGCTGAAGGAGTCTGAAGAGCTTCAGAATCCCTGCATGAACACAGATCTTTGAGCTGAGAACACTTCTTCATCTTCATCTGCAGTCATTAAGAGCATATGTGTGTCCAGCATGTAGAGAATCTCTTAGGGAAACTCCCTCTCTTTCAGGGAAACCATCACAAGACCTTCGATCTTCTGCAGTCAGAAAGTGTTCCTCAGCCACATCTCAGCCGCTCCAACAAGAGCCACTCGCACACATCTTTTAATTTGTCAGAGGAGCTCTGTAATATTTCCTTACATGCTATGGCATCAGTGTTCTTATTCCCCTCGTGCCCAACCTCTTGTTTTTATCTTTGCTTTAACAGAAACACTCGAGCCGCTCTTATTTGTATGTAGCTCTGATCTTTTGCAACACAATTGGATACTGAGGCAAAGGTCAAGCTTAACTCTCTTATGCCTTTCATAGACGAATGAAAACAGCATATACTATTGATCCATCCTCAAATGATGTACATAAATCCGAGAGCTCCGCACAATGCTGCATGACCTTTCTGCAATTACCAAGGTGACAGAAGTGATGCTTACAGGAGTCTGACACAGGTTCATTCCCAAAGCTCTGGCTGCAACAGACTCACTTTTTGACCTAAACATTAATAAAACATAATCACTGATTTGAATTGTGTGCTTTTCTGAACCTTGTTAATTATCACTGAAAAACTCCAAATGTACTAAATGTACAATACAACATTTCTGTGAAATTAAACTCCAAATGGTTGTTGGTTTTACAAATGCTCTGATTGCATTGATCTGTGTTGCATAAAACCTGAATGAATGCATGAATGAATGTCATCTGTGTAAAACGTGCAAACAGCACAAGTCAGTGCATGCAATAATATAGCTTTATTACCACTTTGCATATTGTGCAAACTGAGATAAAAACGAATAGATGTTGCAAACAAAAGACATCAACACCATAATTACACTTTTAATACAATAAACATGATTTAAACAACATTGGATGAAACAAATGGCAATCCTGTACATAAGTAAGAGGAAATAACTAGACAAAACATTGTTGTTTAATGAAAGAAAGCTGCTCCAACCACAGGGAATGCTGAGAATGTCAGTTTGGGATTTTCAGTGTACATTTCTAATCTTTCTCACTTCCTAAATTGTGCATTTAACTGTATTTTAATGCCCCTTTCACTGTATATAGTAAGGAACTTTTCTGCGTCTTGAAATGTTTTACTGTTAGCATTACCATAATTATTTGCAGTGTGATACATGCTGTGTGCAGTATATAATGACAAATACATAACTGTTGGTCTTATCAATATATCAGTACTAAACGTCAAATATGCAATAGGTGGGCAGAACATATCCACTGCACAAAATGTGTCTTTGGTAAATACAAACCAACACTAAACACACCGGCCTGAAGTGAGCGTCTGGTGTCTGGCTGCTTCTGGAGAGTGTGACCATGGGCTTTAACTAGACCTGCTTGAGCTTCAGAGCGGAAGATGCTGAAGCGTCCATGCGAGCGGCGCTGTTTTACATGTCTGGCCTGGCTGAGCCGCTGAGGAGGAAGAGCTGCTTATGCATGAGTCTGGAGCACAGGGCCCTCGTTAAAGTGCTCCGGCCCGCTTCATGATGTCAAGCCTACTGATTTGTGTTATGGCCATCAGAGTGAGTTAACATTCACAATGGGTGGAGTGTCACAGAGGGACCTTCCACACACACACACACCCCTGAACAAGCAATCAGCACTTGTGCGAAAGGTCACATTTGCAATGCAGGGGACTTTATGCAGAAAAAACGCAGGTAATTGGAGGCGGGTGGCTTTGATACCTTTGGCGGATTGTGGCAAGATAATGTGATGGATGTGGAACATTTTGGCAGGCAATTAAACGTTTTGGAGTTCCTGACTGTCGGATGAGAGAGGGGCGGAAGTTGGGAGAAGGGAGTCTGACAGTGTGCCACCTTATAATCTGATTTGCTCCTAAAAACCTGCTCCAAATCAAAGTGCTTTTAATCAAAGCTGAGGTTTTTGTGCTGTGTACGAGCGATGCATGAAAGAAGGGAGGGCAGAAATGAAGGGCTAATTAAAGTGGGTCAGGATTGAGCTACAGGCATGAGAAAACACTTTAAAGCCTTTACATTATTTACACGCTCCTGCCTTTCCTCCAGAACGACGCTGCACCTTTAAGAAACAGATACAGAGACCATCTTGAATACAAATTATTCTTTATTTGTGTGTATTTTTTTATTAATATGAAATAATAAAAAAAGTCAAATGTTAAAATAAAAAAATACCTAAAAGAACCAGGCAGCACATCAATATTGTAATGAGTAAGTCACCAAATCGTTTGATTCGTTTAAGAGGACTGATTCATTCAGGAATGGAGCAAGATATAGATGCTGAATTTAGAACTGCATACTAGCACACAATTCTTACTATTTCTGCCATAGGAAGATATTGAGATCCCCTCACATGATTGTAGAGTGCTTTGGGTGTACAGCAATATAGAATAAAGCGCTATATAAATTATTCATTCAATTCAATTCAATTTCAATTTTATTTGTATAGCGCTTTTCATGATACAAATCTCTGCAAAGCAGCTTTACACCAAAGTTATGTTTTACAGTATATGTAGTAATAGTTTGTACATGTACATGTAGATATGGCATAGATGTGAGGTAAAGATCAATTAATGACATAGTCAAACAGACAAGGAACATTATAAATTAGTAGCAGAATTCGGTAGTGTTGTGTTTTGTTTCAGGGTTGGCATGATCTGAAGTCCTCTGTGGGGTTGGCATCATCTCTTTTTAAGTGTTCTGGATCCAGGCTGGAGCTTGTGAATTCCTAGTTACCACGGGATGACAGTCCCATGGTAGAAACAGAACAAATAGGAACAAAATTAGCGTAGCTGCTGTTCAAACTAAGAAAATTAAGATTTGTTA
>JAUCMU010000030.1:3898784-3910992 GCA_032275025.1 Enteromius treurensis
TCAGTAATAAGGAGATTGGTGGCAGCTGCGATCGTTCGTGCGTGCTCCTCCTGAAATTCGATTAATTGCTTAATCGTAATTTATGTACGGTGGCCCGGTCATGCAAAACACAACACAATTTAAAAAGTGAACATAAACTCACAACACAGCAAAATTTAAAAAGCAAACATAAGCTCAGAGCACAACGGAAATGCTCCCGACCACTAGGGGGCAGTTGGTCTGCAGAAACGGCTTTTGTGCAAGGTACTCGTGGGTGCTGCAGGCTGTATTGGTAGAACAACTTTGTTTTTAGAACCAACAAAGTGGACAATTCATTGCGAACTGAAGTAACGCCATGGGGTGGTTTTAATGTCAGCATTAAAACTATCAAAACAGGTACAGACCACCCACGAATACTTGTGAAATATGCACAATAGCCGTTTCTGCAGACCAACTGCCCCCAAGTGGTTGGGAGCATGGTGTTGTGGCTTAATGTCGTTTGTTGTGAGCTTATGTTTGTTTTTTTAAATTCTGTTGTATTGTGTTCTTGAAAGATGGTTCCACTAGCAATCCATGCGTGAAATAAAAAAAAAAAAAAAACAGTTTGTGGGTCATACTTTTTTAGTTCATAAAATGCACACATGCCTATATAAAAAAGGCATGAATCACAAGCGCTCGCCATGTTTGGCAAGGTACTGTAATGTGATGCGCACCACATACATGAGTTGCACTGGTTGATGTGTGAGAGAATGTCTGTACACAGGCCTCTGGCATCAGGTTCAACCGCTTCCCAACATGCCAATCTGCAAAGTTTCTCATTAATATGCAAATCAGATCTGTTTTCTTACATGCACCACAGAAAAAAAAGAAAGAAACAAAAAAAAAAAACTATTCCTAGGAAATGTTATGCATATTTCATGCACCATGTGCTTCTGCAGAATGATCAACTACAATTTAATTGGTTTGGACATTGCAGTTTAAAAATTTAAAGGTGTTAGTGAAAGAGATGCCATATAAGACTTCAATAGGCTAGCATATTAACCGTCAGCGGATCACATGCTCCGGAGACAGACATGCGCTGGGTCCGTGACCTTTCACATTCGTTCGGTGGGTTACACGTCAACAGGCGGAGAACAGGCCAGAGCTTTTGACTGTTCCTCATGAATATTGTAATGACCTGCTCAGCGCCGGCCGCGTCTCAATACATGGCTGAGCTTTAAGAAAGCGGGTGACATGACATAAGCATACGGCGGTCCCTGAGCCCCTCTCATTAACCCTTCTCATCCCCGGCACATCGGCCCGCCTGAGGGACAGAGACAATGTTTTAATTGGTCCATGTGATATTTGGAGCTCAGACGGCTGTACAACAGCTGCTGTCTGTGACATAATGAGGGTAGATCTGAGCCAGAGGAGCTGAAAGCCAGCATGATTACTGAGTGAATGAGACTTGATGATTTGTGAGGGGATAAGACAGGTCAGCTCATTTCAAAAGAAAACGTGAGTGCTGTTTGTCTGTGCAAAACACAGCACAATGATGCAACAATGCAACCAGATGCCAGCTCTAGGGCCCTAAGATTTTTATTTTCCAGTTTAGTTGTTCACTTATTGTGGCACATTTTTGTTCTGCTTTTTTTTTTTTATATTTTTATTAATTAATTTAATTATTTATTTATTCATTCCTTCCTCACGTTTTCATATTTGTTTTTAATTAAAAAAAAAAAAATACTTAAAACTTAAAATAGATGTTTAAATCTTATTAAAAAAATGGTGGAGGTAGAGGTACAGCAGTTATAGTAACTGTTCTATATAACTTTTAGAAAACCGACCAGTGGATTCCTCTTTCCCATCACACTTTGCATTGGATTTGATAAACTGTTAGTGTTTTATTTTTTTGTATTTGACATTTGATTGATTGATTGATTGATTGATTGATTGATTGATTGATTGATTGGTTGGTTGGTTAAGTGGTGTTGAAATCCTCAAGCCAACAGATCTACAGTGCTTACACTTTTCAGGTGGTCAAACTATGAATGTCTTATATTTAAAGGTGACACAGGACAAAAACATGAGCGCTGAAATAATCAATGACATCTGCAGACCGTGATATCTCAGAACAGGACGTCACTAAAGGTCACTGACCATTGTCAGCGCACGAATCAATAGATTTTATGCCTATTTCGTGATATTGTCACGACTAGCCGTGCGACTGGGTTGGTTTTATCAGCATGTATATTAGCAGGGAATCAAACCCATGATCTCAGAGTAGCCAATGTCATGCTCCAGCAGCTGGACTATTCATCTGACCTGTCAGAGACACACTATCTAGGACATGATGCACATGTTTATGGTCACAACACACAAGCTCACAAGACCTCAGCACTTTCATACAGCACACAAATGGGTAACACTTTATTTTGACGGTCCACTTTAGACATTCTACTAACAGTAAGTAACTCTGTAACTACGTGTCAACTAGCAGTCATTAGACTATTAGTAGACTGTCAGATTAATATCTTCTTACACTTCATTTTGATGGGTCAACAACATACTACATACTGACTATTAGAAACGTATTCTACTAACCCTTAGCCTACCCTAACTAGTCTGCTCTGAGAGTTATAGACATGTAGTTGTGAATTAACAAGAATTAATTGACATGTAGATACAAAGTTACTTATAGTTAGTAGAATGTCTAAATGGACACAATCAACAGAACAATTGTGTGTGTGTTGATATTATTGGTGGGCCATTATCGCTATAGCCATTATAACGTGCTGCTTATCGACTCTTATCGTGCAATAAAAAATATAGCTGTTAATCTATTCACAAAGTTGTGTTGGGAGCTGGGTCTATACTGCGCAAGCTCTGATGACTTTCACCTTGATGTTTTAGCGTGGATGTAAACCTAGCCGAATTGCACTGTGGCCCTATTCGGACAGGACTAGTTTTCTAAACTACTGTACGAGTGAGCTTCAATTCTTTAATAATAAACACCTCAGTGTTTATTACAGAGGTGAGAGGGTCTGTTTTGTACTTTTGGGCGTCACAGAGATCACGCGTTCTGTATGCGTGTATTGCTATAGTCATTAAGATTGATTACAATTAGTATAATCAGAAATACCATGGTGAAACTAAATGGCTAGTGCAGCAAAACCATGTTAATGTGTGTGTGACATAGAGTCCTCAGACAGCGGATCCATAAGCAAGCCGTTTAATGACACAATGTAGAGATACAGGCAGAACAATAACCACAAACAGATGTGAATGAAAAAGGCTAAACAGTACCGGAAACAGGCAGAAGATCAGGGCAACAAGCAAACAATCACAGTCCGATAAATCCAGGCGTGGGTCAGGGCAACAAGCTAGTATCATAATGCAAAAGGCAGTCCAGGTTATATATTTATATTTATTTATTATTATTTATTTATATATCAAAATATATTAAATGTGTGTGCGCTAAGAGCATACACGGCATATCGCATTGGCCAAAACACATAAGGAAACACGTTGTGAATGTCAGTCAGTTCAGTGACTCGTTCAATAAAACTTCATTCTTAAATGAATCAACTGTTTGAACAAATCGATCGAATGAATGACTCACTCACTCACTCACTCACTCATTTAATAAGACAGTGATTTGTCACTACTGTACCTTTTTTTTTTTTTCTTGAACCCATTAAGGTCCATTTAAAAATATTAGTATTGGCTTTTCTAATGGAAGTGCAAACACATTCATTCCACATCTGAACAGTGTGTGTAAATACAATTAAATGTCACTTCAGATTTAGCTTCTGGAAACAATGTTATGGCCACACTGTAGTCTTAAATATTTACGGTATGTGTAATAAATTATATTTTGAATCAAAATATTTATTTCTAAAAGTTTTTTTATTTATTTATTTTTTTCGTAATGTTTATTCAGTGCTTTTCTCATTTAACACAATATTGACTGTAAATGAGTCCAACATGATGTGTGATTGATTTTCAGTTCATTTCAGTAGTCTGCATACCCCGTAATTCATTAGTTTTAATTGTTTGACGGCAAGTGTTGATATAGTTTCAGTCTTAATGTTTTGGGCCCTAACTTTGGTCATACTTCAGTCAACTGAATAGTTTTAGTCTTAATCTAACTTTAGTTTACTAAATAGCATAAGATTAGTTGTGATTAGTTTTGCAGTAAAATTTAGTTAAACAGCAATGCACTTATTAAGCATTTCTCAAAAATATCCAAGCTCATTAACTCGTTTTTATTAATTTACAAACATCAATAGGTTTTGTCATTTCTTTTCGTGAAAAAAGTTATTCTGAAACAAAATCAACACTGTACTAAATAATAGATGTGTTTATTTTGTGCAACCAGAGTAAAATTATCACTGTAAAGAATGTTTTTGAGTTGCCTAAAGAGGCCGATCAGTTCTAAAGAGCGCTGCGCTTCATCGATCTATAGTAGTGAACCTGAGCGATTTCCCACCGGCTCCGTGTTCCTTAGCTGCGCCTGCAGCTCTGACAATATAAAAGATGTGTGTTTGCCCAATACACAATTCAGAATGGCGTCAAAAAGTAAAATCCAGCGCAGACAGGAAGGCGGCCGCTGATGAAACAGAATGCAAATGAAACAGGTGAGGTGAGGAAGGCAGAGAGCGAGGACATTGAACGCACCACCATCTGCCTCTCTCCAAACCTCCAGAAACATCCATCCAGAACAGACAACATATTCTCCTCATCAGCCACGTGGTGACAAGCCTCTGTCACACTACAGCGCAGCCCAGGCAAATTAGAGACGCCCGCTGAGAGCTTGTAAATGGGAAATGGAGGGGAAAGTCAGAGCTCCCGATGTGAGAAACTCGCACAGACAGACACACAGAGTGACTGTACAGACGCGGGACAAATATTTGATAGCCATGCTGTCACTGCTTTTTAACAGCGCAGATGAAATCGACTTGACAGCCACAGCGCAGGCGCTCATGAGCCAACAATGGACAGGCGCTCACCATTTCGGGAGCTTTTTTCAAGCGAGTCGGCTTGAATGACACCGGCGCTAACCTCCCAGGTTACACTAACAGACATCAAGGCACCAATCAAGGCTGCCAAAGAGGGCCTGTCTCCCTGAGTTTGGATGGGAGCTTTCCGCTCGGCCGTCTCCGACTGACAAGCACCTTAAAAAGGCCTGTCAGTTGGACATGAATTGCAGTGACCTCCAGGGCCTCATCCAGGAAATTCAAAAATTAATGTAAATGTACTTGAGGGCTGAGCCATTCTTCTGTGAAGCATTGCCAAAAATGAAATATTCAAAGGTGAGAGTTAATACCTAGGAACACGGTGGACAGATCTCCTCGCCTCCGTTTGGGGAGAATTCTAGCCGAATATATTTCAACCTCTCCTGATTTGAGAGACAATTTCCAGCTGCTGAATTATTCAGATGGAGAGCGTTTGGAAATGATACGCTGCTTTATCTGAGCGCGGGTGTAATAGGTCGTCATGTGGCGCTTTGGGGCTTGCTGCCGTAATGCTAAACGAAACACTCATCTCCTTTGTGATTTCAGTGATTTTACTGCCATTTCCTGATTTTGAAAGAATCAGCACACTCCAAAAAAGAAAAAGTAAAAAAATTAACTAGTTAATGAAATTAAAATGAGTGCAGGCTTAAGCTTCAAAAAGAAAGCAAAAGCAGGCTAAATGTATCCTAACCGCAATGTGAGCAACAGAACAAAATTTAAGACAGTTTTTCTTGCGAATCCTCGTGAGCTCTTAACCAGAGTCAGTGGTTTGTGTTGAACTGATGAGAAGTATAGTATAGTATAGTATTAACACTTATAGGGACCAATTCTCATTCCTAACTAGCATGCCTATTATTAAACACATCGACTGTTTATTAGTGCTTATAAAGCATATACTGCATGACCATATTCAATATCCCTAATTCTTCCTAAAACCTAAACTACCATACAAACTATTAATAAGTAGAAAATTAGGAGATTAGTGAGACAAAATTAATAATTAATGGTTAGTAAATAGCGATAATTGGACCTTAAAACGGTGACCAAATGAAAATTGCTTTCCCTTTTCCAAGCAGTTACATTGAGCAGATACGAAAAGAAATCAAACGCTGGCTGAATGTATCGTAACTGATATGTCATGTGCACTAAATTCCAAAACTTTTGAGACTTCTGTGTGCAACAGACCAGAGTAAGTCTGAGCTCCGAACCTCGCTGAATGAGGAATAACTGCATATACACATTTACTGAAGAGATCAAACAGATGATTTGTTCAAGACATTGCTTTTTTTTCTGTGAACGGTCTGTAGTTCACACAAAGTTTCATATGACAATTAAGATTCTGACAAGTGAGTTACACTGCATTCAAATCAGTTACTGTACACTTCAACAGTTCATGCATTTGCAAGTCATACATAAGTTGACAACAAATATATGGAATTAAATGTGCATTTTTAAAATAGAAAGATGCCAAACGTACTTTAAAAGTCTATTTTTTTGACGACGACGACACCAAAGTTACGGTACTCAAAATAAAGAGGCCTACAATCTTTTCGTCACCAACATGTTTTTTTTTCAAGAACCGTGACACCCATCTTGATGACCTTGATTGACTATTATATGACAACATACGTTCAAACACTGACAGAATCACCAGTTAACACTGGCTACTAGCCCTTGACCTCCAGCTGAACCTTGGCCTTTGACCCTGTGCAGACTCACCTCCTCCAAGATAAAGTGGTGATAACACACTGGGCTGCTGTGCTTGACACTCACACTCACGATGACCAGCCCAATTAAATATTCTGAGCAAATGTGACCAAGAAAATCTTTGACGCACCAGGAGAATCACTGTCATGACAACCAAGTTGTTCAGAATTTGCTTGGTGAGCTCTTTAACAACAATAATAACACACATTAAAATATGTACATAAACGCAGATGCATGATAAAATAGTGAGATCCACAGAAGAGGCCAGACACATATTCCAGATAAAACAGAAGAAATTAATTTCTGCACAATTAAAAAAAAAGAGTATGTTTTAAGTTTCAACTGTACTTGAGTGAAGCAAGTAGAGATACATTTAGTAATTAAGTATAAAAAAAATGTGTGGAATTTTCCAAGTGTTTTACACTCATACTCTGTGCTGGAACAGGTACGGTGTAAAGCATCTGATGAGCAATGTATTTCTGGAGACTGGAGAGTGCTGGGAGATCAGGTTGAGGTTCATCGCACACATTTCTTTTCCTTACACCTGCTCTGTTCACATTTCCTTTACAGACTCACTCCAGGATGAGCAGCGCTGTCTGTCATTTAATCTCCTCAAACAGAGTAGCTCGTCCTCGCGCCTCATCTGCCAGGGTGGGCTGAAGCCGTCCTGCAGTTTCCAACATCTCAGCTCCACGTATGGATGAATAAAACACCATATTAATGAATTTTGGATGAAAGCTTCACAGAGGGGGCCGGTGTGGCTCATTAGCAGCTATATTATTGATCACAGGATTCCTCTGCGCTCAGGAAAGCGCTGCTCTTCAAAAATGCAAATAACCAGCAAAATGAGTAATGTCTCTTTGACTGAACATATTATAAACAAAGCATCAACGGCAGACTCTGAAATCCGCATGATTAATGCAGTGAAGACTGTCACGCTTGATTAATGTTTCACTGTGTTTCAGAATTACACGTCATGAAAAATACAGCAGGAGCGGAGAGACACTTTGTCTCCTGTGATGTTTTCTGTTGATCTCAAGATTTCAACAGGGGCCTTTTTAAACTTTAAGACCTTGATTCATTATCAGAGAAAACATTTTAAAAAATCCATATACATGAATAACCTTATGAACTTATGGTGTAGATGAAAAGCACAACACAATCTTAATCCAGTACCTAGGAATTTTCCAGCAAATAGCAAAAGTTTTGTGTGAGGCGCAGGTTTTAGTGTAAGGCAATAGAAAAGACGGTTTGTACAGTAGAAAAACCATTAAGAATGAACCCTCAGGCTATGGGCTTTTACAATCAGATGGCTGGAGACTCGGGTCGGTGGATGGCTGAGGCTCTCAGGAGACCGCTGTTTACAGTGAATGTGAGTGGCCCGTTTATGCAGTATTCATCAGTGTCTGTGTATGACCTGATGTCACACACACTCACTCCATATCCAGAGAATTCATACTGTACTGGTGATTGACCATACACAGTCACTGTGTGTTCAACTAATATAGTCACAGTGGGACACATTACACCTTCAAGAGATGATTCCTGTTCATCCAACCTGGTACAGTATGTCTTCCAGATTAAGAACATCCTGCCTGCTTTTTCCATGTTAAAGCGAAGGTACTGAGGCTATTAAACTGCAAATGCACCATAAAAAACACAATAAATTCAGCAAGAGTTGTGTCTTATGAGATCATATGAAGCTTTGTGCGAAAAATAGGCTGAAAATTTAAGTTGTTAGTCATAAAATGTATCAATACTTATTTTTATTGATACCCATAATGTTTTAAATGTTATACAATAATTGCAAATATGGCACCTCAAAGATGTTCCAGGAAAATTATTCAAATTTCAGTTTGTTCCTTTAGTCTGACTTTAATACAGTACATAGTGCAGAAGTCATATGTTGCGATTACTTTTGTTTATTTTTTTCTTTTATTTCAATTTTTACTATTTTATTTTATTGATTTTTAAATGAACTATGCCTTTAATATTACAGTCCAGTTTTAACACACTTGAAACAGCAGGTTGAAATATTAGGAAAGAAAGTGGAATTTAGATTTTCAAAAAAATTAATTATCTTTAATTTAAAAGCTCGTTTTCTCATAATGTAAGGAATACCTGCAAACACACACACACAGCGCTTCTCTCATGAGGCTCAAACATTCGAATCCTAGAGCTGTGTATTACTGTGTGTCACCCTTTGATGTCTTTATGATGGGATGAAGTGGGAGAGATAAATGACAGCAATACTAATTATAGCATATTGAATGTTTGTTTGTGTACATGAAGCCTTTTTTTTAATCATTGAGCGCTAAGAGGATTTGCTTTGCATTTGAGCAATCAGAATGGATTATTTATTGCTTTTAGCTGTTATTTATTATTTGAGGGTTCATAATGCAGCACACATTCACACGATCACTGTATAAAGTGTTATATATATATATAACTATATAAATGCGTCATTCATTCATTCATTCATTCATTCATTCATAAAGTGTTATAAATTATAATGAATCATTTCTTTATTTATGTATTTATTTATTTACCTTGTTTAATGTTTTGAATCAGATTTTATTTTTAGATTTAGTTTTTAAGTGTGTATGTGTATTTTATCATATTTGGTTTTACACAATATGTAAGATTTTTGTTATAAAATATCCAAAAACAAGTCGCAGAGTGTTATGTACTTCATGCAGTCCAAAAAAATTCCAGATTTAAATAATGAACCATACATACCTGTTCATTGTCGCCTATCAATGACGGAATATCCGCGCTATCATCACTATTGCGCTATTTCTGCCTATGAATACTACGGGGACACACATGGGCAAATGCTGAAGTGGTAGTTCCTCTTCAGAAACTTGAGCCGCGTCGACAAGACGCTATGGGAACGGCTCCAGCGTGACGTCTGAATCATGTGTAAAATCAGCCAATGAATAGTTGGGACGTCAACAAATTTAGCATACAAGCACGTGTAATGCTTTCTGCCGGCTTTCAGCTTTCTGTCATTCAGTGAAAGCGCTCTGTGTTGTGTGTTTGTCAGTGAAGTGTATTTTAAGTGTAAAAGTGTAAAAACGAAAATAGAAAAGGGGCGAGGGTGACTCACTCTGGAGTGTGTGTTCCTCTGAGAAAGATATATATTGCCGAGTGACACACACACACGCTATGTGTAGTCTGCCGAGAAGCGGCAGTTCTTCAACAAAATGAGGAGAGCTGCAGACATTGTGAGAGAATGACACTAGGTGTGCTTCACTCCCTGAGGGCTCTCTTTAGTGGTAAAAGATCCCGGTCAAGCCGAGGTCACAGCCTGACCGCGAGCAGGGGAAACTGAGATGGGCGAGTCCCTATCTCAATCCTCTAGCACGGGGTCTAGCGCTAGCCAGGCCAACCTTATCTCACAGCAATTCTTACATATTTTATGAGGTGGTTTATTCGTACATATTCATACGACCTCACTCATTCGAATTCATGCGATTTCTTCTAAATCGTATGCATTTTTGGAGTTGCCAATTTGTATAAATTTGTACAAATTACCTAAACGTTACCCCGCCCCTAAACCTACCCATCAGACGGTTTTAGACAAATCGTACAAAACCGTATGAATTAGTATGAATTGGCACAAATTTTGCACTTTGTACGAATATGTACGAATTGGTCGTGAGACTGTGTTGGAAACCACGGTCTCTTAATCGCCCCAGTATGAGGGTTTTTTTAAACGCGGTGACTCGCGCTGCCGCTGATCTAAATATAGAGCGGCAGCTGGGATGAAAACTAAGCCGCTAACTAAGTAAATGAGAAAACGAACGTTTCTGCAGACGCGCCCAATAACGCTACAGGACTTCAGAGGGCAGGCTCCTCTGGGAAAGCGTGGCATACACCTCATTACGAGTGGCATACACCACATTGCACAGTGCCTATCTCTCCTCAGTGCCCTCAGGAGACCGATCTGCTAACCCTGCCAGTGTTCCAGGGCGCAGCGGTCTCCAGCGAGCACTGCTTTCAGTTCTTTCCACCTACTTCTTAGTTCCAAGAAGGATGGGGGGCTGAGGCCCATTTTAGATCTCGGGCCACTGAACGGCTCAGTGATGAAGCTAAAGTTCAGGATGCTAACTGTCAAGCAGGTTGAGTCAGAAATCAGGTCCAAGGAATGGTTTGTCACGATAGATCTAAAAGACAAGTACTTCACGTACCGATCCATCCTTCTCACAGGAAGTCCTAGGTTTGATTTTAGGGGAAAAGCGTACCAATATCGGTCTTCCCTTTTGCCTTGCACTCTCACCCCACACGTTTACGAAGTATATGGATGCTGCGCTGGCTCCCTTGCGACTCCAGGGCAACCGCATACTCAATTATATTGACGACTGGCTGATTTTAGCACAGTCGGCGAGCAAAGCGAGGAGACATTGACATGTTGTACTCGCTCATATGAAACGACTGGGGTTGAGACTGAACGCCGAGAAGAGTGTTCTTTTCTCCAGCACAGAGAACTATTTTTCTTGGTGTAGTGTGGATTTGACCGCGATGCAGGCTTGCATGATACTTGCTGGGATTGAGACGATCCTCACTGCAGTCACGAGAGTAAGAGAAGGCCGGTCACTCACTGTCAAGCAGTTTCAGTGACTGCTGGAACTGATGGCAGCTCCGTCCAATGTCGTATTTAATGCCGCTGCACATGAGGCCCCTACAGTGGTGGCTCAGGAACAAAGGTGTTTTCCTGAGGGAAAATCCCCTTCACAAGATCAAAGTGTCACGCCGAGCTGTATGTGCCTTAGAAATGTGAAGGAAACCTTGGTTCCTAAATCAGGGCCTGGTGCTGGGAGCTCCGACTCGCCGCATAATGCCAGCGACGGATGCGTCCCTCACTGGTGGGTGAGCAGTTATGAGTGACCACTCGGCCCGTGGTCTGTGGAGTGGTCGCTCTCTCATGTGGCACATCAACTGCCTGGAGATGCTGGCTTTTTCACAGACATAAGAGATCAACATGTGTTGATTAGCTGCTGTTTGTAGTGATAAATATACAACCTAACTCCCTCAATATTTCCTAAAGTATATATCAAACCTATCTGTTTGTTGATCGTTCGCGTTCATTCTAAAAACCGCAAGTGGATCTCGTGAGCATTTATCTGCCGGTTAGCGTGTCTTTCGCATCTCTCACGCTACACTCGCGGATATTATTACTGTTTTTCTAGCATCGTCTCCTTTAATTTAATTGCTTTCTCCCGCTCCATTTAAATTATTGTTTCACTTCTCTTTCACTCCGCCGCTCCGTTTTTCACAAGTTCTATTCTATTATTCTATTATTACTTCTATTAGAAGAAAACAAACATAACCCTCGGTATCTATTCAATTTAGTGACTATATTAACAACAAATAAAGCATCAACAGGTACTGACCTTCCGCAAGACCACAGAAGTAACAACTTTATGCGATACTTTACTTTCAAGATTAATATTATTAGATATAAAATAGAAACTGTGCAGCTGTCAGCTACAGTATCCAGTCAGGTGCAATGTAGATCCCCT
>JAUCMU010000030.1:3917746-3947226 GCA_032275025.1 Enteromius treurensis
AGTTTGGGACACCTGATTTCCAGAGATTACCGTCGTCTTGACTACAGAGACCGTCTCTGCATTGATAAACAACGTTCAATCTCGTCATCTTACATTACAACCAATCTATTTTTCCTACCATTCTACTTCGTCCAGCATCCTCTCTCATTGCATTTTTTGGGCGCTAAAATTTGGCTGCTGTACTCCCATAGCCTTTTTGGGGGGCAGACGGTGAACGAGCCGAACGAATATCCCTATTGTACTGGATACTATTCCCCTTTATCATCTCCTCCGTGCTGTTTAAGATGACACTTATCTGATCTTCAAAACAGCAAAACAAACATAGACCTCCTTCATTACACTGCACTGTAATAATCTACGTGTATTTACTGAAATGCATACTGTATTACATGTTTATATCAATAATCAGTGTTTCTCAGACTGTTAGCAGAGTTTAGACATCTCGCATAGCAGATGATATCCGGAAAAGCGTACAAGAGCGTTTAAAAGCTCTGAAACCCCTCACCAGATGTGCATCATTCCTCTCCACGGCGCTGCTGAACATTCTTCACCATCAACTGACTTGTTGAACACACTTTTATTAGTGACCCTGATGCGCTCTGAGCACTTCACACTCTTGCGCCAGGTAAGAGGCAACAAATTACACAGTGCTGGCGGACTGAAAGGTGTTACGGACTGTTAGAGAGCTTGCTAAAGCCACACAAAGTCGTATATAATGTGGCCATATATATGCTGAGTTTGAGCGTCTGTTTTTTGAAAATCTAAAGAAATTAGGAATGTTACATTGTAATTCTATTAAAGATTACTCGACCTGTGGTTAACGCACAATAATACATAGTCAGATTCCTGAGAATCTCAGTTTTCTCGTGACATTTGACTTGAGTATTTTGTAAAAAATATAAAAAATACACATTCTAAGGAAAAATTATTCATAATCATTAGGCGATGTGTGGGACGAGTACATTTCTAAGCTTAATTTTACAGTGTTATGTATCACACAACCAAAAGGTATTCTTTGTAAAGATTATAAGCTTTCAAATTACATATACGGGTCCGAAGAGTTTTAGAGGCTAGACAATAACATATCTCCATTCAATAATGAAATGCCATTATTTAAAAATTGAGTGTTTAATCTTGTCATTATAAATGACTGACAATCTATTCCCCAATCTGATACTGTTCAGTGCTTTGACACAATCTGTATAAACGTGCTATTTAAATAAAGGTGATTGATTGATTGACAAGAGCTGTCCAGTGAACAGATGGGGTTGATCGGCAACGAACGTAATATCTTCAAGTTCAATCTTGGGTGTATATACTGAAACTGGGCTGGTAGACATTTCAGTGACTGAAGCATGAAGGTGCAGGTTCTGGCGGGCGCACAGGATGGGCAGCCGACTCTGGAGGGCGCACTGGATGCGCAGCTGACTCTGGAGGTAGCACTGGATACGCAGCCGGCTCTGGAGGGCGCTCTTGCAGTGCAGCAGGCTCTGGCAGCGCACAGTCCTTCCCAGTTTCAGACGTCTCAGGCCATGGAACATCAAAATAACATCACAGAGTCACCGAGACCCGATCGCCCAGCCAGTTCATAGAACTCCGCAACAAAGTCCTCAAAAGACGGAGCTCGGCGGACGAGCGCGCAGAGTCCCGCGGTGAACGCCATCTCTTCTTTGTGGTCAGTTGTTCTGTAACGCTCAGCTTCGCTTCTCAGCAAGCAGAAAAAGCATTTATTCACTGGAGAACAAGGAGGTGCTGACGAACACGCAGAGACTTTACATATTATAACAACTGACAAAGAACAAGCAATGGACTGATAGTTATTGACAGAAAATGGCAAAACAGAGAGATCATAATAATCAGACTTGTTAAGACTCGACAAGATGAAACAGAGTGTCTGATTTATGAAGCAAAAAGAAACAAAACAAAAAACAACAAGCCCCCGCCCTCAACCCTTCCCAAAGGCAACGCACAAAATAACAAATACATAAATAAATGAATTACAATAAAATTAAGGTCTAGTCAAATGATCCCCTACTAAGTCTTAGAGAGAAGGTCCAGATGGTACATTAACTTGCCCAATAATACCCATAATAGGGCTCCATATTTTGTAAAAGGATATCAATGATCCTTTGTAAGAGTGTCTGCATTGCAATACATTGTCCATCTCGTATCCATTCCTCATGTGATGGGGGAGAGTCATGTTTTCATTTAAGGACGATTTCACGCCTAGCTAACAGAGTGGTAAAGGCTATGACACAGCACATTGTGGACAATGTAACTGAAGCTGGGGGAAGCCCAAACTGAACGGTCAATACATTAGGGCCAATGGTGATGTTGAGGGCCTGCAAAAGCGTTCTAAAAATGTCTGACCAGTAGTCTGTTAGCCTCAGACAAGACCAGAACATATGAAGGTGATCAGCTGGAGATTGTTTACATCTATTGCACTCATCACTTCTGTTCTGAAATATTTTAGCCAATTAAGCATTTGTGAAATGAGCTCTGTGAAGCACTTTACATTGTATTAAAGCCTGTCTTGCACAGATAGACAGAGAATGAACTAAACCAAGGATCTCTTTTCACTGATCTTCAGATATGTCAAAGCCCAAATCCTGCTCCCAAGTTTGTTTAAGAAAATTAATTGGAGATAAGGTAAGGTGGGGGTTATATTACAACAGATAATGGATATCAGTCGTCTTTAACCAGGGTCAAGGGTGAGAACTGAATCGAGTTCTGATTCAGGGGGTCGATTAGGAAAATGGGGAAATATTTTTTTAATTAAGTGCCTCACTTGAAAAAAGTGAAAAAGATGGCTACTATGAAGATTGAATTTAGTTGATAAGGATTTTCATACAGGTTGTTCAAAGTACAAGACAAGACTTGCCCATGGTGGGAATAAATGATTATTTAAAATTGGCATGTAAATTGATGCTTTGTGCAGGCCAAATTGTTTCCTGAGTTGAAGCCAATTTTTAATAGCATTAATAACTACTGGATTGCGTGAAATTTTGTGTAAGGACAAAATTAGCTCAATCATACACATAAAAGTAAATTAGAGTCATTTAAGATTATATTGGGAATTTGAACAGAATCACAGTTTTACGGCGGATCACTGAGTCTGTCTGTAATTCAGTGAACGAGCTGTATAACATCAACTCTGAGCTGGATATTAAAATCCAGATAATAGTTTAAACACTAGTAATAAGCACAGTAGCAAGATCGGCAGTTTAAGACATTAACTTGTACGCACAAAACATAGATGCCTCTCTTTTCAATTATAAATATGGCTTTATTGGATAAACCTAAGACACTTAACTTCTTACACTCTGCGGCTATTTTGGGGAATCACCCCTGCATTTTGCCTACCAAATTAAAATGCTTCCCATACCCACATGCAGAGGTGTATATACAAAAGATTGACTTAATTTATAAGAAAACCTTTTGAAATTACACTAAACACTATTGAAATTGATTAAAATTATTGTATATATTGTCTATGTTATAATAAAGACAAAAAAAGAGGCGCTTTTTTTTTTGTTGTTGTTGTAAACTGAAATTTAAAAATGTATAATTCAGGTTCTGAGTGCCTCAGCTCCCTGCAAACAATTTTATTTGTTTCCAACATATGCCAGCAAGCACAGGTCTTTAAATGAATTGGTTGTAAATATGCCCATGACTGCGAAGCTAGATGGCCAAAAGTTCAATAGCTATATTAAATAGCAAGGGTGAAATTGGACACTCTTGGCGTGTGCCCCGTCGGAGTAAAAACGGCTGTGAACGAACACCATATAAAGTAAATGAATCCAAGAGATGAATTTAGGGTCAAATCCAAATATGCCTAATGCAAAAAACAGGTATTCCCACTCCACCCTGTTGAATGCTTTCTCTGCATCCAATTAAACTACAGTATAACGTCAGGGGTGGTGGATGAAGGAGAGAAAAGAATGTTAAGTAATCTTCTGGTATTAAAAAAAAGTGCCTTCATAGATAGCAATAGGAGTTATATATATTATATTATTAATAGATAGTAAAGCTTTCCCCTCCTTGCTCTAGCCTCACAAATAATATTTTCTTTCTGCTGAAACTTATGAAGCCTGATAATAACAGGCCTGGGCCTCTGTCACAATAGCTTGAATTTGGTCCAGCTTTACCTCAAGTGTCGAAACAGTGTTTTTAAAATCTGCCAAGAGAGCAGTCCTGTGTTCCTCCAGGAGGTTAGTGATCGCTGCCATGCCAACATCTTTACCGTCATCTCCACATACCTCAACTTTCTGATGCTTTTTGCTTTATTTTGCTTATTTGGCTGCCATTGTTCGATGTGGATATGTGAATGACTACAATATTGTCCATTTAGCAGTAAAACAAAAATAAGTGGTGGGCTATTCAGACAGTTATAAACAATGCGGGAGCAAGACTCAACGCGTCTTTACGCATCACACTAAACAGGAAGCGACACAAAATTTATTTAACATTTTGCTGCCAACACAGTAGGAAAATAGAAATAAAAATAGAAAAAGTGTTGTTTTCATTTGTTTTGTTATGATACAGTTCATTTAACAAATTGTTGCGGAAACAAAAAAAATATAGGTTGTACAAAAAAAGCCTATTAGCTGTATTATTTGTCTTGTCAAAATATTACATTTAACTTTTTGCTACACAGTAGGAAACGTGTTGCAGAAAAAATAAATAAATAAATAAATAGACCTACGACATCTGTCATTTAAAATAGGCTAAGGAAAATTAACAGTGAGCAAACCGAGTTAAACTTTCTTCGCAGGCGCAGCCAAACTTTGTTCCATTCTTATTCTGCTCTGTCAATCACAGACAACCTGCCTGTATTGTCTGAATGTACAGTAAGTATTTCTTTTATTAAGTATAATAATTTTTTCTCCCTTTTCACTTTAATTTCTTTAGGTATAATGAATTTAAGTGTTATAAGTCCAGTTTGTAGCACTTTAAAAAAAAAAAAAATTATTATTTGTCTTTTATTTTGTTACTAATAAAATGAGTTTTTCTTCACTGCTTGTCCTATTTTGGAACAATCCCTAAACTGAACTTGAGTAGTTTTACAATGTCATGATCACCAGCTGGAGGACCCATGAACTGCAGTAAAGGGCACTCCACCTCGGATTCTTTTATGTCTGTCTTTGTTTCCCTGTCATATTTAGGACTCTTATTGTAAAATGTTTGTGTCTACCATTGTTTTTACATGAGTTCAGCCAGAGCCATGTCATGCCTGCCCTGATCTGCCAGAGTCACAGAATGTCTCCTCAGAGCCACTGCACAAGATGGCCGCTAACCCAGAGCCACTGTACAAGATGGCCGCTAGCCCAGAACCATTGTACAAGATGGCTGCCAACCCAGAGGGCCTCAGCTCTCCTTACGCTGCTCTGAAAGCCTTCTGCTCCACCCTGGATGGTTGCAGCTCTGCCTGCACCACCCTGAAGGGTTGCTGCTCCATCAGCACCACCATGGCTCCCTGTTCCTCTGCCACTGCTCCATGACCCAGGCCTAGACATGTGACTCGCAAAACCTCTGGAAATCACTCTATGCTCGCTCAAATTTAGACCCTGTTTCCACTAGTGTGTTTTAGTTTACAGTTTTTTCTGAATGCTTAAACCCTAACTGTGATTCTTATAGCACAATTTGTAAAACGATTAATACTTATAGCAAAACCACTCACTGAGTTTGCAAAACTAAAAGCACAAACACTGCTTTGCACTCAGTTTGCAATTTTGTAACACAAACTTTGCAAAACTGTAGGCACAATTCACTGCGCAACACTCTTTTTGCAGAACTTTAAACATAACTCACTGCTTACACTCAATTACCAAATTTCCAACACACTCCTAGAAAAATTATACACATGTATGGCTATCATTAACACTATTTTGCCAACTGTCTGGCACACTTTCAAATGTGAAAACTGTTTTAGATAATTAGTTCACTTTGCAATCAGCCTAAGCAATATAAATAAGCCACAGGTAAGCTGTCTATGTGGAGTACAATGGAAGGAGCAGGAAGAGTGAGAATCAGAGGAGGCCGAGGGAGAGGACGTGGAGGTGAAGAAGTTGGAGGAAGAGGACGTGGAGTTGAAGAAGCGAGAGGGTTAGAGGAAGAGGACAAGGAGGAGCAAGAAGAGGACAAGGAGGGGAAAGAGGAAGGGTAAGAAGAGTAAGAAATAGAATAACTGATGACATCAGAGCTACAATAGTGGACCATGTCATCAACCATGGGATGACCCTGAGGGAAGCTGGCCAACGGGTTCAGCCTAATTTGAGCCGCTACACTGTGGCAAGCATCATTAGGACATTTCGAAATGAGAATCGGTAAGTACTTTGTAGCACTGCCATACTCTAATGAGAAACACAACAGTACCATACATGCAAAAATACTGAAATTGTTACTTTACAGAATTGCTAGACGTCCAGATGCTGGGGGCAGAGGAAGAATGTTCACTCCAGAGCAAGAGACCCATATAGTGAACATGGTGATATATGCAATAAGACTGCGTGAAATACAGCAGCGCATAATTGATAATGACACCATCTTTCAAAATATACACAGTACAAGCATTTCTGCACTAAGTCGTGTACTTGCACGCCACAGAATAAGAATGAAGCAAATTTACAGAGTTCCTTTCGAGAGAAACACAGAAAGTGTAAAGCAACTGCGATATGACTATGTGCAGGTAAGCTATAGTGTCATTGGTTCTGAATTTGGAAGTGCATACTGTAGTGCTGTGCATGGGCCTGATGTGTTTCATTTGTTTTGTCTTGTCCAGAGAGTGATGGAACTAGAAGCAGATGCCAAGGGACATGAGCTACTTTTTGTAGATGAGGCCGGTTTTAACCTCAGTAAAACCAGGAGACGTGGCGGGAACATTATTGGACACCGTGCCATCATCAATGTCCCAGGACAACGTGGTGGTAACATAACCATGTATATAAGCCAAAATGGTGTTGTTCACCATCATGCAACCATAGGCCCATACAACACTGCACACATTATTGCATTCCTGGAAACCTTACATGACATGCTCACTGTTCAGAGACCAGAGCCTACCCGATATGTCATCATATGGGACAATGCCAGTTTCCATAGCGCTGCTTTGGTCCGCAACTGGTTTACAGACCACCCATCCTTCATGGCACTCAACCTCCCTCCATACTCTCCATTCTTAAATCCCATCAAGGAGTTCTTCTCTGCCTGGTGCTGGAAAGTGTACGACCGTCATCCTCATCAACAGGTAGCCCTTTTACAGGCAATGGAGGAGGCATGTGGAGATATTGACCAGGCATCATGTCAGGCCTGGATACGGCATTCAAGGAGATATTTTCCCCGGTGCCTTGGACTGGAGGATATCGCATGCGATGTGGACGAAATTTTGTGGCCGGACCCAGAAAGACAACATGATGTAGGCTGATTGTCTTTTTTTTTTTCCTGAAATTACTATTTTGTGTTCTGACTTTGTCTTGATGAGTGTGAATAAACACCAATACTTGAAGTTTGGATCCTTGTATGTTTACATGACACTATGACAAAAGTATGACCTCAAATTGGCATCTGTACACAGAGAAAGCAAAAGCCAGGTGTGTTTTGTATTCATACCATCGGTGTGCTGTTGGCGTATTGTGTGCTTAGTAGATGATGGCTTGTGTGTACTGTTGGATCCGAAAACACAATTTTTACAAAGGTGTGAAGAGTTAATCTAGCTGTGTTCGCTTTTGCAAGAGAACTACAATGTTTTGATAATTGGGTGAAAGGTTTTGTTATTTGTGTGTAGAGTTTTGCAAAAATAGCCAATAGTTGCAAAAAATGTGCTTAAGCCATCAGAAAAAACTGTAATTTACATGTATCTAATTTGTCCCCACCTCTACCGTAGTTAACTAATTTCAGCAGTGCTACACAATTTCAAGTGGCGATACTGGATTTCAGAGACTGAATTTATCCAAATTGATAATATAACAATATGTTTGGATAAATTCATATTCATCATAATAAAAAAATTTACCCAAATTAATAACTCATTAATACTTAATGACTCAGAACTGTACAAAACTCCAGTGTTTAAATCTGTGATTGGTTACACTGGAAAAACAGGGTCTTTTTTAATACATGTACATGTAATTCCATTCTTACTACTATCATCATTTAAATATGGTTGGTTCTCTTATACCCTCCAATATGCATTGCACTATATCAAACCTGCTTCATAAGTCAGATTGCTCTCATGATGTTTGTTTTTGGGAGCTCAACAGCATCCATCCCTATTCATCACAGAGTCTTCAGAAAGCCTCTCTAAAATACATTCTTTTGTATTTCCCTGAAGAAAATAAAAGTAATTTGATTATCTTGCGCTTACCACTAATAAAGAGAAAAATTACAGTGTTAATGTTGCAGAATTCATCGCTGAAATGAAATCAGTTTCAGCTGTAAAGCAGCTCCACATAAAACAATGGAGTCATTATTCAGTTCAGCTCAGCGCAGTTGATTTGATACCATCACTGAATATTAACTGTATAGATTTTAATTATTTGAATTGTATTATTGTTTGAATTAATTAATTTTGTGTATTAAGTTCAACAGACTGTTGTTTTTTCCTAGTGGCTGGAGTATTTTGAAGCTGTTAATATCTGCCCTTCATGTGTAAGTGTTTGCTCTCGGCCGTCTGACCTGACCCGATCTCTCTCGTAACCCTGCCGGCTGCAGACCGACTGACGGGACGCTGGGATTCGCTCGGCTGACCCCTATTTTGGAAAGGCCAAGCGCTCTGTGTGTGTGTTCAGAGCTCAGATACAGCACAGCACCAGGGAAAGAAGGAGGTCAGCACTGTCACTCTCTCTTTCACACACACACAGGTCTGGTGTGGGCCTCATTACCCCCACAGCTTTAACACACAGTGTCCGTGAGCCTGCAGACGGGAGAGAAAGCAGCCTGAATGTGCCTGAGCCTCTCTTCTCATCTCACTCTGACAGATAGAGACCCAGAACACTGTCTTTCTCTCTCTCATACACACACATTCCACTGCTTTTACACACATGCACCAAAAAATAACTCTAAACTGATTATTAGTTCTGACTTTCAGTGATCAGTTTAGTGATCAAATTAATCAAGGCTACTTTAATTTATACATAAAAACTGTACATTCAAGTTACAAATGTAAAACTTGAAAACACTAATACAGAACTATATTTATAAATACTGCAACAGTGATGTTCATAAAAAGGGATGAAAATACATTTAAAATTGAAATAATACTTCTAATACTTTAATACTTTCTTTTATGAGTGAGTTGAAACATAAACATCACAAGTAACAAGAGTTACGTAATCACATGACTTTATTTTAAGTAGTCTTGAAAGAACAATATCTGAGTTACTTTTTCAAACAAGTAAACCAGGTTAATCTGTATCCCCATGTATTGACTGACATCCACAGAGATACTTCCTTCAGTCTGAGACTCTTGTGATGTGGAAGGGCTTTTACACTTGCCAAAAATTTGTTATATTAAAAACAAATAAGCAAGCCCAGACCAAGTAATGTGATACATTACTTTTAAAAGCTAGTTTTGTTATAGCTACAGCTGCTATTGGCCTTCAATTATTTTTTTCCAAGAACAACCTTGGACACAGGGCTTGTAATTTAAACCTAAGTATAATATATTATCACTGTTTCCTTTCTAATTCTGTTCTGACACAGTGTCAGTTGTACATTTTGAAATAAACGACAATGCTACATACAGTATGTTGACTTTAAAACAGCATCTCAAACTAATGAAGAACCCTGTCACAAACACAAGCAAAGTGCAAACACACACACACTCTCTATCTCTCTCTCTCTGTCAGGAGCTCTTACAAGTTCTTTCATCATTTGACAAGAATCAGATTGAGCCGCGGCTGCAGAGAACGGCTCTGATGGGACGAAGGCCACCGTGAGGTTATCAGGCCCTCCTCTCCCTCAGGACCTTTATCTAAAGCCTCTTTGATTGGAGGCCCAACTCACTTTATAGTGCCAAGAGACCCAACCCATCCGGACAAGCAGATAAATGAGGCCGGTCGCTGATGTCCGGCCCGTCTGACACCAGCCGGTCACACCGGTGGACTTCTGTCCCTCGACCCCTCTCGATCCGCTACGACCTTCAGGGCAGGACTGCGGCTCCGGTACAAGGTTTGATAAGGCCACGAGGACTCGATCTAATGTCCGAAAGCCTGGCAGATTAAAGCGTGGCAGGACAGATAGAAGCGCTGGCCTTCGATTCCACCGATAATCTCCTCATCCTGCTGTGATAATATATATTGGATGGTCCGGTCTGACTGGAGGCTGTCTGGAGAAACACACAGGGGACGGATAGCGTTACAGTTAAACGGCAGCGCTGATGGATACTGGGCTAATGGAGAGCGCTAAAGGTTAATACGTCTTGGAGGGAATATTGTATGGCAGGGATGGTGATCTCTTCATAACTATCCCGTCTGCTTCCATTAAGCCGCTTCAGCCACTGGCTCTCACTGAGAGACTTAATCGTTTTGAGATCCTCCACGGCAGTCAGGTTTATCACACGCCATTGAACTTTCTCTTTATTTGATGAGTTAATGGACTGGCATAATGTTAAAAGTGGGAAAGATGGGGTGCTATACGTCTGAATGTATTAATGAAAGAGCTGAATATTTCACCAGTGGAAATGGAATCAGATCTGCGTTATGAATTTGCATACATAGATGCACCAAATGTCTAAGTCCAGATAGATTAGGAGTGCTGGTGAAATGAGGGCACTTCAGTTCTGTCTTGTTTTTCTAGTGCTCTCATGATTTATACCTCACTGGAGACACTGACGTGGTTCAGATCCTACTGATCCTCCAATGAAAATCATATCCTGGTGAATAAAAGATGACACACACATTCACTTGCTGTTTTTACAGAACGGCTGTTATTGAAAAGCTAGTGTTAATAAAGTGTACTACATGGCAATACTTTACTCATTAAAGCTTCACTCCGTAACATTTTTTTGGTTAAAAATGATCTAAAATCAATATTTGAGCAAGCACATAACCAGCCAGTGTTCACCATACTTTATTGTAATTCACAATAGTTTGTTTATAATAATGTTTTCTAATCTAAAAAGGGTTTTTACATAAAATTTGAGCATGCCACTGTGTCATTTCATCACGCCTATAAACATGAAGATGTCTCGGCTACTAGCTATCATGAGGATCCTGCAGAACGAAGATCAATTAGCTTTTCTCACAGCAGCTGTGGAATAATTAAAAGTCAAAAAAAATAAAATGATGGCAAATCATAATCCAGAAAGGGTTATGAAACACATTTGAATGAAATTAAATGATATTTCAGTCTTAAATGAGCTTCTGATTACAGATAGTTTGGAATTACACCATATCTTAAAGACAACCAGTTCAAAGAGAACATAGTTTTCTTTTTGGGTTGAAATAATTTATTCGTATGAAAAATACGTCCATACACTTTTGATATTCACCATGTATGTACCAGGAGAGTACACATGCTGTAAAATAAAGTGCTACCTGAAATTCAAATGATGTGACAATTAGAGAATAGACTGGACATAAATGTAAATCTACACACTATACACTAGGGTGACCATACTATAGTACTACTATACGCCTCTTTTTAAGAATGAGAATACAAGAATAATAACTGCTTGCATGGTCAGATGTGACATGAACTAACCAATGGCTACACTTTATCACCATAGTAACTTGTTCAGATCACAATATGCGGTGAAAAGTCTTAACTGGGTCAAATATTCCAGACATAGGCTAGAATCTATGATGACTAAATACAGGATTCAGAGCGGAGCAGTGACTTACAGAAACACATTCACATCAAAACATTAGAATCATCTGCGCTGGAGTATAAATAATTTCGCAAAGAACTGCAATACCAGGTTCAAACAGAGATGCTTCATTTTTTTTTTTTTTTTATTCTTAGTAAAAAGACCTGTATTTGCCTTAGAAACTTTGCGTTAGTTTACTTAAAGTATTGAAATACAGAGTTTTCTTCTAAATAAAATATTTCCATCAACGCTTTTAGTGAGAGAATGCAAAATCATTGGCTCCCTAACCATAACTCTAGATCAAAATAAAAGAGAACCTGATCAGTTAGATTGGCTATTATGTTGGATGGACAAAAATTTGCTAGATCTATAGTCAGAATGGTTGGATCTGCACATACTCCTCACCCTTACAGTCTCTGACAGAACCTTACACTCCTGAGTGTGTGTGCATGTGTTTATGCACACTCGAGGTGCTGTAGTGTGCACTGAATAGGGCTTGTAATGTAAGGCATCAGCATGTGGCTCACGTCCGTTTCCATCCGAAGCGCATGCAGATGCAGCTGAAACATTCCGGTCGCTGACAAATGAACTAACAGACAGTCCTCTTCATTTATTGGGTTGTTCTCTCTAATAAGAGGTATTATTTACCCAAATGCAAATGCAGTCTCAATCAATTTGCACCATGTCTCACATAATAAAAGCGATCCATTTCACGCGTGTATCTAACAAGCTCCTCACAGCCGAATACAGTCCCCGGCCGGGCTCCAGAGCCAGATAACACATGCAAAGCAGAGCATTAACCAATAGTCAAATTTAATTAATGGCTTTCCCATATGCATCAGGAGGATAATTAAGCATTCGCAGGTGAAAGAGACCGATAGGAGTGGCCTTCCTGGACAAATCAAATGAGTGGCGATAGCATCGATGGATCGCCTCGCTTTCTTCAGGCCGCCGGTGTCCTTCGGTTATCAAATTATCACCAAAATTTGTCCAGCGTCCTTCGGCGAGAAGAACTTTAATTATGGTCCTGTCTGATGGCAGGTCATTAATAAAAGCTAGTTATCTTCATTCAGAGGACAGGGAAGGCCTCTCTCCCGTCCCGGCCTTATCTCATAAAGAAATTTGGGATATTCCTCCAGAATAATTCAAGATGCTATCCGGCCGGATATTCAAAATGCTGTAACGTGAAAATCGTTGTGTAATGGAAAACTTCCTCGTGTGTGTTCTGTGGACAAATGTGCTGGAATTACACGCGCCGGCTTCATAAACATTGATGGATCTTACAACCTGCGAATGCAGATAAGGAGGGAATCACGGCCGGCTTTACTTCTGCCACATTTATATTTAAGGGTCTATAGGTTACATATGCATTACTGACTCCTTGGCCACATACATCAATGCCACGGCAGAGAAAAATGAAGGGCCAGTAATAATGCTGAACGTGCATGTGTTAGCGGCCGGCTATCGCTCACAAACGTTCAGTAATGGTGATCTCATTTCCTCCACTCTAACCTCCATGACTGCAACTATCCACTGATAGTCATGGAAGTGTGTTGTGTATGAACCCACGGAGTGCAGAAACACGCTTTAACCAGCTCATCCATCTCAGCTAAACTAGAGCTTCTTGTAGGAGTTAAATCAAACCAGAGATTGAGGAGACAACAATATCCATTCCTGGAGAAGAGTTTATGATCAACATGAGATGTTTAAATCTAGGTTATGTGTGTGTGTGTGTGTGTGTGTGTGTGTGTGTGTGTGTATACACAGTATGTATACATATGTGTGTGTGATAAACTAAACAAATTGAGTAATATCACATTAAAATACAAATTTTTATTTTAGAGAATTAATTTAGATGAATAGTTCACCCAAAATTGAAAATCACCCCATAATTTAGTCACTCCCAAGTCTTCTGAAACAGATCGATGGGTTTTTGTAACAAAAATATTTATATATTAAAAAATTCTAACTTAAATTACAGACTTTGGCAATGGCTGCATGCACTTTTGCGAGAGAGTTGAGTTCTGGCTTCTTGGCTGGCCTCTAACTCCATGTATAATGTATGATACCGTATAAGCTGCATTCATAGCATAAGCTCAGACAAATGAGGATAGAACAAGACCAAATGCCAGTAATGAAGTAAAAGTCAAAAGTAAAAAAAAAAATATGTTAGAGGATTTCACTATTAGAACAAATGTGGATTACATCATATGTCATCATACATTTTAATATAAAATTTAAATGTACCAGTCAGTTTTTAAACCATGCCTCTTTAAATATCAGTTTGGTCAACCTGATCTCACGGCATTTCGTACATATTTTACAAGGTGGCTAATTCGTACAAATCCGTACAACCTGACGAATTCATACAATTTCTTCTAAATCGTACGTATTTTACGAGTTGCCAATTCGTATGAATTTGTACGAATGACCTACACCTAACCCCCGACACTAAACCTACCCGTGACAGAGTTTTAGAGTGAGGTTGTACGAATAAGTATGAATTACCATGAATTTGGCACCTCGTACAAATACGTACGAATTGTTCGTGAGACTGTGTTGGTTTGGTACTGAATTTGTCCACTGCATCAGCTTGCAGGACTAGTCAGTGCGGTGTACTGGTGTGAGCGGAGCACTGCATGTGAATATGAGACTGTAGACAGACTCTGTTGATCTGCATGTGTGTGACGTGATCTGAGAGACGCAGGACCCCAGGGCTCAAGCAGTGCACAGGTGCCCTAAACTACACAATCATGCTGCTGTCACAACACATGTGCTGCTGCTCCAGTTTCCAGCTCAATCTCAGCCATGGATTTATCATGAAAAAGGCTTGGGATTTTATCATAAAATCACTGTTTATTAGCAGTTTTTGATTGAATCATCAGGTGAGTGTCTTGTAATTGACTTTTGTAGTTAGAGACACCATGAGAGTATGTTAAGACATTAATTATTTCTTACAGATTCAATTTCTCACACCATGCTCCTCTTTTCTTACAGTCAGCAGGCTAAACCCTGTCTTTAGGTTTGTACAGTGCTGGTTAAAGTAACCCGGCCTCATCTAAGGAACAAAGACACAGGATCAGGCCTCAGTGAGACTCTGAGTGGGAAGTTCTTGAAGTGAAAAATGAGTTTGCTGAGGAGGGATATTTCAGCTCCAGAGTGTGACGTATGTCGCCTCCTTAACTATAATGTTACTGTAATAATAAGCAAACGCACCACTGCACAGACACAAACACTGCCATCCTTCAGAGTTTATGTCCATGAGACGTCTAAGTAACTTCTGTGATGTACTGCATGTTACTGCTATTGTTCAAACCAGAAAAAACAAAGTGTTCAAGTTTAGTAATTGATTCATCCAACAGACATGATAGACACTTCTAAACATAAGAATGGCTGAGCAAAGGCCCTATTAACCCTTTTTGAGGGATGCCAAAATTAGGAACCTAAGAAATTTGATTGATTGGATTTTTTGAATGAAGTCAAGAAACATTTGAAAAATTTATTTTAATCTTTCTAAAATCCATTTCGATAATTGTAGCAATTAAAAAGCCTGACAAATTAAATGAAACTTGTGCAATTTAATAACACATTCTACTTTATAATGGTAATAGACTCCTGTTATAATTTCTTCAAGTTACGCTGAGCGGGTTGTTGTGAAGATCGTACAGTTGCTGTGTGTAGCCTTCCTCAGATTCAACGCTGAAATTCTTCTGAAATGACTCTCAGAGCAGCTCTGAAGATTAAGTTAACATACAACACTAAACCTCGTCATGTTCTTTATGAGAGCATGTTGATCGTTACCTTTGGGACATCCCGGCTCTAACGATGCTGCTTTCAGTACCCAGCTCTGATTTATTCTCTCCATCAAAGCTACAGCACTGAAGAACAAGGAGCTGTGAGCTGATTAAGTGATCAATAGTGAGTTCTGTCGGGTCTTTGAGCAGCCCAGACGTGCCTGTTGTTCAAACGTATAGATCTATAGCTGGTGTCACTTCTCACGGCTATCGTGGAAAGCCAGAGTTTGCATAAAGAAGGACCCTAATCAAACATCTAATGTAAAAAAAAGTCCTCCACTCACTGATATAGAGAACTAAAATCAGACCTAAAGTGGCTTCTGAAATGTTTTGATCAGCACTGGCTGGTGTGGTTACAGTGGAGTATGTCATGCTAAAAGGCAAACCCTGAGCTGCCCCGCACTCGCATGCTGAAAAGATAGATTAAAATGATGAGGGTTGGGTCCTGAAGCTGAAGTACTGGAGAAACACATTCAGGCCGTGATAAGGGACGTGGCCGCAGAGGCTCTATCAGCTGTTAAACAGAGACATCGCAAGCAAGTGAGATTGATGATTAGCATTTGTGGCCTTGGGAACGCAGGTCTCCTGCGCCTGAGATAACCGGGAGCAGAGAGATGGACGAACCCTAACCAGCATGCAATTATTCCTGCGTCCGCTCTGGCAAACAAACGGCCGGAATGAGCTTGTATAGTATTGTTTCTGAGTCAGTGTAATCTGTGAGAAGTGCATAACAGCGAATCCCTCGCGACACATCCTTAGACTCGAGAAGAAAGCCAAATACAAGCTGCTCTGACACACACACATGTTTCTTTCAGTGAATTGTGGGAACTTTCCATAGACATCTATTACTTTTGTACTGACCATACAATATTTTCTATCCCATAATCCAAATTCAATATATTATTTTAAATATTATCAACTCTTTATTGACACCTTGAGAATAGAATCTCGATAGTATTCTTTTTTTAATCACAATAATATGATATTGTACAAAAGTAGCTTTATAAGATCATAGAACTTGAGTAATTAGATTAACCGTAAATGTATATTTGCTTTTCTATAAAAAAAAAGGGGGGAATGCAAAATAAATGTAATAAACCAAATTGTGATAATATGAATTCTACTAATAATTTAAATTTACAATTTAAACTGCACTGTGATTCATGAGCTGCTGGGTTCGTTAATATTAATCACATTGTCTGCGTGCGCTCAAATTGATTTGCTTGAAATCAAAACAGGGACGACAGTAGGTGAGCCCCAGCTAATGAGATAGCTGTTAGCGAACTAGCTTCGCCCACTACCAGAGAAACCGGCAGTTTTATCAACTAAATGAGCTTGTTTTAAATTTGATGCGTGCTACAGGTCTTAAAAACGTTGGTACAGGGGCAACAAAGATCTGGAAAAGCAAGATATTTTAAAAAGGATTCAGCTAGGAGAACATCTAGCATCAGGTCTGTAAGATGATTAGCTATAACAGTGATGTCTTAGAGAGGCAGAGTCTCTCAGAAGTAAAGATAAGCAGAGGCTGTCTGATCTGTGAAAGAGTGCATAAACAGATTGTGGAATACTTTAAAAACAATGTTTCTCAACATCAAATTGAAAAGGCTTTGCAAATCTAATCAGTACATAACATCATCAAAGATTCATGGTATGGGCAGGTCTTGTGTATTTCAGCAGGACAATACTAAAGCACATACTTCAATGATGACAACAGCATGACTTCTAGAAGAAGAGTCCAGGGCTGAAGTGACTTGCTGCAGTCAGACCGATTACATTATAAACATCATATGTTTTGGAGTAGGCAGACATTTTTATGAGGCTAAACTTGAACACAAATATGCAGGAAAGAAATCAGAAGTGTGTGTAAGTAGGTTTGAATGCAAAGTCTTTCTACATCTGTCAGTGTTGTGTGTGTTCTTGTTTATGCCACGTTGTAATATCCAGTGATGGGAATAACGGCGTTACATATAAATAGCTAACGGCATAATTTTTTCCAGTAACGAGTAATCAAACTAATTACTGTTTTCCTAACACAGTTACCGTTACTGACAATAACATGAGGCGTTACTATAATTTATTATTATACGCTCAGTTCATCTAAATGGATGCGCAGTGTGACGTACCTGTATTTGATGTACTTTAACTCACACATGCAAAGAAAGATACAGAGCTAGAGAGTGTTACATAAAACGCAGAATTGACACGCTACATATGCCCGATACTCTTTGTAGTTTTTTCCTGTCAAAATAACCGAGTTCCTTTGGAATTCTTAGCTTTTAAGAAGTGTACAATTTCTCTGTTTAAACATTTGTTATGTTCTCTATGTTCTACTGTGAATAAAATATTGACTCGTTGACCTCACGCTCATTTAAAATGACACAAAGTAAAATATGCTGTTTGAGGGTTTTGAAAACAACAGCTGGCATGGTGAATATACAACAGGAACGGTTAGGCAAACATATTTTAAATTGATCCTGCAGAGAATGAATATCATACTTTCACACAAATCCTGAACTGAAACAGTCAGACATGTTTTAGATAAACTGCATGAGACAGAAGTATTAACAGTCTGTGAAAAAACTAAAAGCTTGGAATTATGTTCTTATTCTCACTTCTCAATTTTTGTTGCGACCCACCAGTTGAGAAACACTGACATAGAAAACTGTTATTTTAGATTATAATATTACTTTACGATATTACTGTTTTTACTGTACATTTGGTCATGCAGCCTTGATAAGCAGAAACGAGTTTGTTCTGCAACAACAACACCAAAGATTAAATGTATTCATTCTCTGGTGAAGGGCGTACGAATATAAGATGGTGATTCACTGGTTTTGTATTTCCTCTGTTCTCACGAGCCAAACTTCAGGTGAGCAGAAAAGGCTTGACATGTGATGCCTGGAAAGATATTAGTTTTTTGAGCTTCTCCATCTGTGTCTCTGTCCCTCTCTCACTCGCCCACATGATGGTAAAACATCACTAGAGCTCCTCCATCTGGCAGCACTGCAGCACATCTCCTCAAACATTCTGCTAACGGCATCCTGCAGTTCAAAGACAAACTAAACCAGTTTTTAAAGTTTGTGACAGGTCTTTGATGGTACAACCTTCAGAAACACAGAACATACACCTCAAAATGGCAGATTTTACCCACATGTTGTTCTGCTGCAGCCTCAGCCATTCTGACGCTAAAACGCTGATATATGAATGACCCTTGTGTGTTTACCATTCCGCTCTCATTGTCTTACCAATTACAAGTGTGTTTGGGGTTCGGCCAGCGTTTGAAAGCGCTCTTGGGTCACTGATCTTTACCCAAACACTCTGTTCTGAGTAGCTGGGAGAGAAAAAACAAAAAGTGCATGCCGGCCCTGGAGAGCCATATAAAAGCGGGCTCTGTTTGAGACACTTGAGCCCACCAGAGGAAACGCAGGAGGAATTTCATCACTTTGATACGGCACTCATCACCACAGATGCTTTCCGCATTAGACCAAACAGCATCTGCCTCTCGCAGGCATTCTTTGTGTGAGATCGTACACTGCTGGCCCGCTCCAGCACCGCGCATTTGTCGCCACGATGACGGACAAACTGATGCGAAAGGGCACCTTCCTACGCTTCCTGGAAACAGAAGAAGGAACAAATAGGGCAGCGAGAGCCAAATCAAAGGCCTTGCTTCCGCCGTCTTTTTGATCCGGTTTGTCGAGCAAGCATTTGCGGTTGTTCAGACTTTCTTCTGCTGTGTTTGACATCGGTCCGTCTGCTGACAAACGGGGCCGCTCGCATTTGATGCCGGGGTTTAATTATGGCAAAGCTGCCGGCGCCAACTGATCGCAGTGTTGTTAATTACTCTCGTACAGTAGTTGCGCATTTGAGCTCTGGTAAATCGGAACGTAACGTTCAGATCAAATCGCCCCGGCAGAAACAATTAGCCCGATGGCATGCTAGGATAATAGCGGCCTGCAAGATAATTGTTTTATTTCGAGAGCCGTTTCTGAAAGCTAATTAAAAGCTATGAAGTCACCATCTGCAGATAAGAAAACAAGCCAACAAGTGCTATTCGGACCATTTTGAGTCAAGCGCTCCTCGGAAACGCTGGATAGTGAGAGGAGACACGCTCAAGAGCTTCGTCAAGGACTAAAACTCCAGATAACCTTAAAATAACAAATGATGCTCGGGTCAATTGCTCGGACTCTTATCGGCTTCTGACGGAGCTGGAGATCTGTGCACACTGTCAGCTTACACTGGGGCCTGTCGATACCTCGCGGTGAGCCAACACGCTCAAATCTGAGGCCAGTTACATAAACACAGACAAAGTGTTACAGGAACAGGCCATACGAGATGTAGATAAGTCTCTTCATCAGGTTTGGAGAAATGTATCACAGCATCAGTGTCTCAGTAATGGATCCTCTGCAGTGAAAACATCACAATAATCAACAGCACTCCAGTCCATCAGTTAACATCTGGGAAAGCTGCAAAAGTGTTCTGTGGCTGCCTTTTGGTGTGAGAGATAACAGGAGATGAACTTTTTCACTGGAGGAAGAGCTATTGTGGATTATGGACTATTTTAACCAGATCGCCATCACGATGGATTTGTTTCTTACAAGCACACAGCTGTGTATCAAGTACTAGTCTGACTAATTAAGAGTTGGCAATCAGTGGTAATAATACATTTTACTTTTTGGATTTAAATCACACCAATTTGCATATTTAAACACAAAAAAAAAGTCATAAAAAAGTCCTAAAGGAAAAAAAATAAGGTGTCTAATTTGTTAGAGTAGTCCAATAGTTCATGTAGTCAGTCACAGATCTGCTCCGTCTGTCTCAATTCCTCTCAGTCAACACACAACGATTCTTGGCATGAATATAGAGATGAAGAGAACGAAAGCCTTCTGGATGTCAGTGTAATGGAAGTGTGTGGAAAAAGTCTGATCGCAGAAAAGGAGAGTGAAGAGCACACCACAGTCTGACTCACTAACACATTCAAACAACAGCAGAGATCTTGACAAGTAATGCAGTGAACCTGCTGCTGAAAGACATGATTCAGATTAAATCACTTTCTGCAAAAATCAGTGTTGAGCTAATGATTGTGTTCCCCAAACCTTCCACCAGTGGTCAGAAAAAAAAAGATAGTGCCGCCCCAAACTCACACCATTGGCTGAGCAAATGATCCTGAAGCTGTGGAGCAGATAGATCAAAAGCAATTACTATAAAAATATCTCTTTGTTGATTTATTTGAATATCAGTAATACTAAAATAATGCTGACTAGAATCTATTTTTAAAATGCTTTGCCAGTTTGTTGGTCTTCAGGTGAAAATTGAGGTCAGAAGTCAGAGTTTCTTCAACATCACTCATGATTTGAGGATCATTCATATCTGCAGCACAAACACTGAACTCAATACTTGGAGGTTTCAGCACATCAGTGATCTCAAGCAATACAAGTCATGATCGCATTACAGTTTCATATTTCTTTGAAAACCGCACCAATATCTGTTCTGGACACAAAGAAAGATGTGGTATCTCTCTTGAGCTTTTGCAGTGCCTCCAGTTTCACAGCATCAGAAGAAAAGCAGACAAGCACATCAGCGTGAACCTGAGAGACACACACGAGATGTTTCTCCATGACACCTGTGAGCCTGGAGAGGGACCCTCTGGCCTTTCATCTGTCAGACGCGCTCTGAGCGTTTAACATTACGGAGCGCAGGTGTTTCGCAGCCGGGACGGGGCTGACAGACGGGAATGTCACCGCACAGCCAAACACTTGTGTTCTCCACAAAGATCTCTCTTGTCCAACAACAGCCTCGCCTCTGTAACATCAAGGCTTCGGTTTCCACGCTCGTATCGCTGCGGCAAAGGCCGGATTTCAAAGTGACCGCAGGTTTTTACAGTGTCCTGTTTGAAACGGCGAGCAGCTGTCAGTGACGAGAGCCTGAGGATCCGTGTTAAACTCATCCTCATCTTCATCCTCACCACAGAAGTCAGAAGTCATGCTGTAGTATTCGCTGTAGTATGTGGTTTAGTATTGTCCTGCTAAAATACACAAGACCTTCGCTGAAATACACCTCATCTGGAGGGGAGCATATGTTGCTCGAAAACCTTTATATACCTTTCAGTCCTTCATAGGACACAGCGTCTGTGATTTATAACAAGCATGTCAAATTTGGACTTGTTTGACCACAGAACACTTGTCCACTTTGAAAGAGTTCATTTTAAATGAGCCTTGACCCACAGGACATGTTCACAAATGGCTTATTTTATCATGATGTCTCGGAGGATTGTGTTTACCGACAGTGGGTTCTGGAAGTATTCTTGAGCCCATTTGGTAATGTCAATGACAGAATCATGTGATGAGTTTCGTATGAGGACCTGAAGACCACAAGCATCCAAAAAAGATCTACGGTCTTTAGTCTTGTCCCTTACACACAGAGATTTCTACGGTTTCTCTGAAGCTTTTTTTTTTTTTTTTTTTTTTCAGTTCTATGTTGCCACCGTGCCAACTTTTTTGAGAACTGTGGCAGGCATCAAATTTGAATGAGCTCATTTAGTAGATAGATGTGTAAAATTTCACTATTTAAACATTTGTTATGTTCTCTATGTTGTATTGTGAATAAAACATTCGTTCATGTTACATAAAAGTCTTTTAGTTTTCATTTTATTAAAAAAAAAAACTTCACAACATTTCCAGAATTCAGGCTGCATTAAAGTTCGAGAATACATGTGTCAAAAACAATGAAAATAAACAACCGCATTTATTATTTACAGCCTGTATGTATGTGTGTGTGTATACTGTACATATCTGTGTGTGTTAACATCAGAAAGTGACACACTTCATCTCCACATTTCATTAGATTTTGAGTTTATTTTGTACTTTTTACAGCTCAGCTTTGTTTGTCAAGAGAACGTTATTTGTTAACACACATTCTATAAGAAACTAGTGCAGAAAAGCTAGGAACACGCGCCCTGGAGGCTGCATTTCTCTCAGCTAATGCATGTTGATATTAGTGTTTGGATATGTTGGGAACAGTGCTGTGTGTGATTGACAGGTGGCTACGGCTGGTAAAACACAACATCAGTCCGTCTGTCAGCGGAGCCCCACTGTGGCCCGAGGCTTCGCTATAATGCAGCTGAAGCAGAAACACAGCTCTGACAGACACAGCTTCTGTTTCTCTGCTTATTTCTGCATTCTTCTTCATCATGCAGGAGAGTTATTGGATTAGTGGCTTTATAAACACTAATAAACACATAATATACTAAAATGCACCGTTGTGTAATATCAGGTGTTTTCGCATGTGTTGACAGGCTCTGCAATCTCTGCAGTGTGATGTGCTGCTGTCATGGGTTCGTCTCATACAGAAGTTCTCATGAAAACAGTTAACTGACGCATGTACACACTAATCTGGCCCTAACCTCACTGTATGTGTTAATGAATGTGGAGGACTGCCTGTGACCAAGTACCTGAGGCATAAACACACCCAGAAATCTCCATATAAGACCTATTTCATTTTATAATTATTGTAAGGCCATCCAGATTGTGTGGTTTGTGAGTGTGATGCAGTTGTACATGTTTTTTTGTAAATATAAAATAAATGATAGTATGTAAGATATTGATCAGTCATGATCTGTTGGTGGGTTGTACTTTATTTTGAGGTAATTTGGAAATGGCATCAAAACAAATTTCACAGTTTGATTTAATTTCAATCCCAAATCTTTAAATTCTTGATTCAATTTGATTTGATTCAGGTGGATATACAGGCAATCAGGTCCAGTATGTGTATATAAGGCTCGTTTTTAGGTAATTCTGTTCCAGTTTGTTTTCTCAAAATAACTAAGTTTATTCAGATTATTTAATGGCAGGTGCAACAAATAGTGTTTGATTAAGCTTTGTTGACACGTCTACAGCACTGATTAGACATTGGTTTATCAAATCAAGATTTTTGTGACCCAGTCCCAGTGTAATTAGACACTTAGATGCTTGTAACTCCAATACGTATAACTCAAACTTGACCTTATCAGGATAACTATGAAAACTTACCACAGAAGTCACAACACTTCCTCCCAGCCACAAGCGTGTTTGTCATCGAATCCCTGGGTTCATAAGGCCTTTCTTTATGAAACCTGAGAACACTAATGCTTTTATTACGTTTAATAAACCATAGATAATAAAACACACCTAAATTTAGACTTTAATTTGAATTTGTGGGACAAGCATGGAACGGTTTGCTAGTAATGGTTTGCAGTAATTGTGCTGCATTTGCACAGAGCCGCTTGTGGAGTTAGTTTTGAGCGGGAACAGAAGTGCTGCAGTGTATAAAACACAATGTTTGATTGTGTGAAATGTCACAGGGATTGATTCTGCTCCTGCATTACCATTCTAATCAGTGGTGTAGAACCACGTGTAGAGAAACACACGCGCCCCGGGCTACCACGGAATTGGACAAGGCCCGGGAAATTGTGTCCGCGCTCCAAACAAGTGTTAGGTGATTGTTTACTTCATGTCTTTAAATTGCATTTCTTCCGTTTTAATTCCTGCGGCGTCGGGAGAGCGAGGGCGACGCCTCTCGGATGCTTACCGAATGCAAAAGTCACGACCCGAGGGCAGCAGCGACAGCCACCGCACGATATTATAACTCAATATAGCGCTGATTTCCACTTCAGCAGGGCTGTCCGATCCGCTTCTCATTTACAAGAGGAGAGGAAATGTTCTGCAGTAATATTTCCTCGGCTGTCATCACTGCGGCACACAGATCCGGCGCATTCACCTCATGATTCCTCCACAGACCCTCTAAAATCATCACAACATGATGAGCACTTATATGTCTGATCATAAACCACAGTAAAGGCTGCGTTGAAGCAAATGCACTTCTTTTGAATATTCCCATACTGTATGCTTTTCAGAGAAGTGAAACATCTATGGCTGAATGAAGCTGAGGGTTCAGAGGATTTTGATTCAGATCATGTTTCATGGTCAGTTCATTTAATATTCATCAAAAACATGATGAGAAATGTGCTGAACAGACCTTTCCACCAACAATAATTTTACTGTCCTTGAGATATTATGTTTTTATTAATATTTTATTATTTTAATAATATCATATTTTATTTTAATTTTAAACTTTTAGTAATTTTGTTGTTTTGTCTTCTTTTTTTTATTTTTTATTAGGTTTTGTTGTTGTTTGCTTTGCTGGTAGCTTTTAGTGCTGTCAAACAATCATGATTAATCACATACAAAAAATTGGTTGCAAAATATATGTGTGTTGTGTTAATTTATTATGTATTTGTAAATACACACTTACAGTAGATATTTTGAAAATATTTACATAATAAATACACATCCACACATTCTCAGATATACAAACAAATACATCAATAAAACTCAGAAGAATCTTGTAAATACTTTAGAATTAGAGCTTCCTTAAATACTCTAGTTATTATTTACATTTATTCTTGCAACTGTTAAAGAGGCTATGGCATAATTTATTTTTAGTTCACAAGCAGAATTTAAAAGCAAATTATTGATTATTGAAATATTTGTAGCTTTTGGAGAACGGTGTGCACACATTTTTTCATTCATAAGGACTTTCTGACAAGGGAAAAAGCAAGAAAATATCAGACATAAGCACAAGGGTGTTTGGCGCCCTCTTGTGGATGATATTATCCAACTGGATTACTGTCACTGTCAGTGATCAGCCACAAGAGGGTGCCAAAGCCTGGACAAATACCACCAGCTCTCACTGAACACAGGTCTGATTTGATCAGGTGGTCCTGTGAATGACATGACACTGCAAACATCACCAATTTAAGTTAATTTTGTTCATATTAAACCATAAATTGAAAAAAAAAAAAAAAAATTTTAAAAAATAAAATTAATAAAAAAATAAAACTCCCTGATGAACCTTTCTGGGTGTTTTTTTCTCCATGTTTACACCAGAGGACACTCCTTACAACACATGTGTATTGGCTGCTCTTTATTTATTTATTGTATACACTTTATTGAACCTTCAGGCAAGACATACTTTATTTATTGAATTAATTAATTAATTTGTATGTGTTTTTGATAATTGTCATATTTAATGCATCCAGCATTTATGTCTCAGATAGTCTAATATAGTAAATAAAGTAAGTAAAACTGTATTTTTATAGCACCTTTCAGAGACAAACAGTCACAAAGTGCTTTATAATAATATCATTAAACAAGTCATACATACATGCAATCAAATATAGGCTAGAATTCAAAATAAAATCAAAACAAATTAGATACCAAATATCACATAAATGTAAAAGAATTAACAGAGCTCATAGTTCTTAGTGTTAGAGAGAGAGAGAGAGAGAGAGAGAGAGAGGGGGAGAGCCTTGGAGCCACAGAACAGAAAGAACAATTACCTTCTGTCTTAAGAAATGCTCAAGTAATAGTTAAAAGGTCAGGCTCAACCAGGAGAGCGTGCATGTCATAGAGATGAACCATTTGAAGGATCTTAAGTACAGGACTAATGCAAGACCTCTTGCTGAAACTAGTCAAAAGCCTAGCAGCTGTATTCTTTACAACTTGTAGTTGATCCATGGAAGATTTGTTCAAACAAGTACAGAACATTGCAATAATCCAATCGTGATGAGATAAAGGCATAACAAGCATTGGCATGTTTTTTATTTATTTATTTTTGGAGACCAAAGATTTAGTCTGAACAATGTTCCTGGAAAAAAAACCTGCTCAATTATATTTAGAGAAATGAAAAAAAAAATGAGAAACAAATGAATGAATGAATGTGGTGTCTGTGCATCTCTCTCTCTCTCTCTCTCAGTCATAACTCTGTATCTCCAGTAATATGTCTCGGTAAGATGAGAAATATATGATCAAACATATAAAGCAATGCTGATGGAGACCTGAAGAAATAAAGCCTCCTCAGAAGATGTGAGATTTTGGAGGCTTATGAAGATCATTGCTCCGCTGAGGAACAGTGGAAGTAAAGCTCCTCAAAAGATCCTGATGATCAGATTCTTCTAGAAAATGATTGATGGAGAATCAAGTAAAGCTGAGCTGCTTCGGTCTAGTAAGAGTTATTCTGCAGATATGTGCAGACAGTATCGGATGGGGCACTACCCCATAGTAATGTTTCCAAAAGGGCTTGGGGGCTTAGTGTCGACCTGCACATCTTTAGGAGGTTTCCTATGGCCTGTAAGTAAACCGTGTTCACAATTAGAGAACAGACCCACACAATATATTCTGAATCTTGATTTACGTTACATTTTTCTGATTCACTTTGTACCTTTTGAGCTTTTTGCGAGATGCTTGTACCTGATGATAGGAATACAGCTGTTCACTGGGCTAATAGACTTGTTTGAGCCCTCTTGAGCTAGCTCTTCTATATAAAAAAAGGGTGAGAACAAATGTTACCTACAGATAGCTATGCAATGACTGCAGGATGTTTAGATCTACATACCACTGTTTTCAGCGGCTTGTTTTCCCTCTGCTGGAGATGTGCTGCGTCGACACACTTCCGATGTTATGTCCATCTCATCCTCTGAGCTCAGTGACTGAAAAACAAAAAGGGTAGATACAATCTACCGCTTTTAATCCTCAAGGCCCAATCTTCTGATGTTTGTGCATTACATGAAGAGTGTCGAAAATGGCCTATTTTCACCTGAGAATGCGCTTCATCAGATGATGCATGGTTGGACAGGTGATGTTTGGGTGTGTAGAACATGCTAGACTGCTGTGTCTGAGTACAGTCCAAATCATCCAAGTGATCACAACATACATATTAAGCATTTGTTTTACATTTGGTTCTAAATGTCCACCTATAATGTTGATGTTTAAGTCATAATTTAGTCTTAAATGCCAATTTATTAAACTCAAGCTGGCTTTAATCACACAAAGAAAGTTTTTGTTAGTGTACCTTTAAAATATGTACATGTTAAAAAGAATGCTGAAAGTTCATATGTAAATGTAGGTGGCTGTGTTTACTTTTTAAAAAAGAAATAAACATTAATAAAATGGTACAAAGCAAATATTTAAGTAAAAGTCATAGTTTATCACCTCAGTTTGACTGGTCACATCAAAGGTGTAGTAGTTTGTGCTCTCCTCACTATCAGTCTGAATACCTTGCGTTAAATAAAATTTAAACACATTTTTAAGTACTTGGAATAATTTTTTTAAAAACTGAATTTAAAATTGAATTGATCCTTAAAAAACACTAAACGGAATATCTTAAAGGGACAGTTCATCCATAACTGAAAACTGTCATCTAGTTCCAAGTTTTTAAGTGAACTTTCCCTTTAACAGCAATTTTAGGCATATTTTCTCCAGATCAGTGCTGTCCTGCGTCTCAGATTCCGTGTCGCAGTTCACACTGTATCTGTCCTGTAGGTGGAGCTGTTGCTCTGCTACATCCTCACTGTCAGTGCAGCCAAAAGCACTCAAGGGTTACCCTTACTGCCCACGTGTCATTAGGGCCACCGTTTCACTAACCTCATCTGCAACGATACACATAACAGGTTGCATGACGCCTCTAAGACAGTATATTAACTGGATAAATTGCACATGAAGAAAATGAATGGTATGACAGCTCTCTCACTGGTCTATGAGGGTTTTGAGTGGAAGTGTTGTTCAAGACATGTGTATGCGCAATCTTTTTGAGTCTTGGACAACCCACGTTGCACATGTAACCTGAAACAAAGAGATGTATTTGCTTATTCTTGGTCATGTTTTGTTCCCAGAGATCCTTCCTGTTGTTGCCATCAATCTATCACTCTCCTTTTGACTCATAACAGTCCTTTTCTGCTAATGCTCTTATACTGTTGTACCTCTCAGACCTTTGATGTCCTGTCTGTTGCTGTCCACTTTGTGTTGTTTCAACTCTCTTCAAGTCCCTGTTCTCCTCCTGTAATTACAGCTTTTTCCTCATATTTTTTCTATTAATCATTTAACTCGTTAAGCTTTACTTTATTTTGCAGGTGATCTCTTTTGGTATGTTTCACTCATTTCGTTTTTTTTTTTTTTCCTTTCTTTAAGAATTAAATACTTTTATTCAGCAAGGGCACATAAAACTGATTAAATGTGATGCATACCTGTATACTGCTAGGAAGGGATGTGCTGTTGAAGCTCTCATCTTGAGCTGAGCTGTCCTGACTGACCTCCTCATCTGCATTAGTTTTCCAGTTTGGAATATATTTTTTGAACGGTGGTCCCACAGCCTTTCCAGCGCTCGATTGGGCCGCCTCTACATTACCCAGACTCTGCTCAGCCTGCTGTAGAAGAACCTTACACACTTTAAGGTTTTCACTATGCGAAATATCCCAGTGGAGGTCATCAGTGTCTGTGGTGGACTCCTTTTCTTCTCTGTAGATTCCTTCCACGTGATGTTCCTGGATTTCAGGGCATACTGCAGTCCTGCATTGCTGATATACTAAGAGGAAAGAATAAGACAAGCTATATTAATGTATAACATTAAATGGATGCACTTTCTCACTTTCCCTAATCATGACTGAATGGAAATCTCACCAGATTTGTCTTGCTCTCTCGCCCGATTAATGTTAGTGTTCCATCCAGGGATGCTCTGAAGAGCTGAGCATGATTTCCATCCACTTCTCGTATTCTCGCTTCTTTTCTCCTGTTATAAATTAGATTGCATCCTATCATGTTGATATACTGTATATTACGCTCCATATCTGTAAAAACCTTGTGTAACATATTGTAAATAATTTGACTTACTGATTTGACATTTTTCTATCATGTTACCCTCCAACTTTTGTATAGTAGCGCACATTCAGAAAATAAAGCATGTTATTTGTGCTTTCATAACACAGTATCAGAATTCGACCATTGTACAAACCCTTATATAACAGCGTAGATTGTAGCACAAGTCATGCAGGTTGCTGGTTCTGTGCTGAGCTC